>CM071924.1:4598050-5198050 GCA_016081115.2 Rehmannia glutinosa
TTATAGGAAGTTGGATGAGTATGCCTCGTTAAAAACTTAGGCGAAAAAAATCACAAGAAAAAATCGGACATAAGGGAAAAAGTATATTCTCAAATGCAAACTTTGTGTATAAGATGTCTTGTTAAAAACATTAAAATCGAAAAACCCAATGAGATAAAAATCGGACGAGAAGGGGAAAATAGTACAACGCACAATATATTCGCTCCCCCTTTGAAATGAACAATATCAGCTCCATAACTAATCTATCAATCTTGCTTCGTATTAACTCTTCTCATTCCGATGCCATAAACTATTTTCTCAAATATAGATGTCGGCAAGGATTTTGTAAATAGATCGGCAAGATTGTGACATGAGTGAATCTGCTGAATGTCTACCTCTCCATTTTTCTGGAGTTCATGTGTGTGGATAAACTTTGGCGAAATGTGCTTGGTCCAATCACCTTTTATGTAACCACCTCTTACTTGTGCTATGCATCTTTGCATTGTCCTCATAAATAATAGCAGGAGTGTCTGCAACTGGTCTCAACTAACAAGCATTTCGTATATGAGCTATAACTGATCTTAACCAAACGCACTCCTTGCCAGTTTCATGAAGAGCAATAATTTCAGAGTGATTGGAAGAAGTAGCAACTAATGTTTGTTTAGTGGATCGCCATGATATAGCCATATCATTATAGCAAAATAAGTAACCAGTCTTTGATCGAGCTTTGTGCGGATCAGATCTATATCCAACATCAACATAACCAACTAACCCAGAGTTAGTGGATTCCTTGGAATATAATAACCCCAAATCTATAGTACCACTGAGATATCGAAAAATGTGTTTAATACCATTTAAGTGTCTTCGAGTTGTCTTAGAACTATATCATGCAAGTAGATTTACTGCAAAAGAAATATTAGGTCGAGTACATTGTGCTAGATACATTAATGCTCTAATAACATTAAGATAAGGAACTTCAGGACCTAAAATTTCTTCATCGATTCTTTTTTGGTGAATGGATCTTTCTCGGGATCTAAACCGCACCACGACCATAGGGGTACTCAGGATGATCCTTGTCCATATTAAATCGTTTGAGTATCCGTTTAATGTAAGCGAGGTTGATGGACAAGTATCCCGTTGTCTTTATGCTCTAGCTCGAAGACCAAGAGACAAAGTTTAGTTTTCCCAAGGTCTTTAACCTCAAATTCTTTCTTTAGGTATTCAACATCATTGGATAATTCTTGAGGGTGCCAACCAAATTCATATCATCGACATATACAGCAATGATAGCAAATCCAGTATCTAATCTTTTAATAAAAACGCATGGACAAATAATATCATTTTTGTAACCTTCCTTAGAAAGGTATTCATTAAGTCTATGATACCACATGCGACCGAAATGCTTTAATCCATACAACGATCTTTGCAATTTGATCGAGTATAATTCACGGGAGTATCTAATTTTTGCATTTTATATCCATCCGGAATTTTCATATAAATATCGAGTCCAGTGAACCATATAGATATGTTGTTACTAATCCATTAGACATATGTCTAAACTCTCATGGACAACCATACTAATGAGAAAGCGGGCGTGATTATATCCATCACGGTGAATATGTCTCATCATAATCCCAGTCTCTGAAAGAATCCTTGAGCTACGAGTTGGGCTTTATACCTCACGACCTCATTTTTCTCATTTTTTTCGAATAAATACCCATTTGTATCATATGAGCTTTACATTATGCGGAGTATGAATAATTTTCTCAAATACATTTCGTTTCTCTAGGGAAGCTAACTCAAATTTTATTGCTTCCTCCCACATAGGTCAATCGGGAATTTGTGACATTCTAATATAGAATGTGGTCCACTATCATAATCATCATTAATGATTTCTTGAGCAATCGAGAATGCAAATTTATCATCAATGATTATTTCATTTTGATCCCATACCTCATTACAATAGCTCGATGGGTTATCGGTCTTTGCTCGAAATTTTTAATTTGAATATTTTATCGAGAATCTTTAGAGTCTAAAGATTCATCCGGAACATGCTTACTAGTATCAATTCTACTCTTTCTTTTTCAAGAGCAGTGTCTTTTGAGCCAATAGGCACCTTGCGTTTTTGTCTTAGGACATCATCATTCATTTTTTCTTATGTTCTTCAGAACAATAATCCTGGCGAGGAACATTCGCACCGAATATGAGACTTCGTGACTTTGCTAGCATCATTAAATGCATCGGAAGTTTATTGACAATATTCTATAAATGAATGATTATTCTCACCTCACTTTCACATTTAGAAATGCGCGGTGCAAATGGGATAAACTTTGTTCATTCGGGATAGATTGTCAACCGGTTTTAGTTTATCATTTTGTAACATATCTTTATCTTTTTCCATTGACGGAAATATTGTTTCATCAAAATGACAATCCGCAAAATGAGCGGTAAATAAATCTCCGTCATTGGTTCTAAATATCGAATAATTGACGGAGAATCAAATCAACGTATATACCAAGTCTCGTTGTGGACCCATTTTTGTCCTGCGAGGAGGTGGAATCGGCATGTAAACAACACACCAAAAGTGCGTACATACGAAATATTTGGCTTAAAACTAAGAGTTAATTGCATGGGGAATGCATATGATAAGGCATAGGCGTGTCGATAAGTGTTGATGCATGACCCCATGCTATACTAGTGAGCTTTGATCTCGATAATAATGTCGAGCAATGACCTGAACTCATTTAATCAAGGATTACGCCATCCCGTTCTCGAGTATGAACATGTGCTACTGGATGTTCAACATTAATTCCCAGTCTTCAATATTCATCAAATTGTTTTGATGTAAATGCAACATTTCTAGTAGATAATAAGCATACGTGTGACCATCTCAAGCATGATGCATCTATTGAGAACATAAAATATCTAAATGGTCCACTTGGATGTATTTGTCCACAAATATCATCATGAATCTGTTGTAAAAATGAAGGTGATTCATAACCAACCTTTTCCATTGAAGGTCTAGTAATGAGTTTTCCTTGTGAACACGATTCATAGAAATAATCTTTCGAATCAACATTGTTGTACCTTTCAATGGATGTCCATTGGTATGCTCAACAATACTACGCATCATAGTAGTTCCTGGGTGTCTGGCGATCATGCCATAACCCATTATATCGAGGATTCACCAACTTCCAAGACATGGTGGCATAGGATTCAAAGGCTTTAATTGGGATATATACAATCCAAAAATTGTTGCTTCAAATTTCTCATGGACATTTTTCTTCCCCATTTTATATGATGTGATACATAGACACTCTTTATCATGATCATTTAGTGTGTCCAAATGATAGCCATTATCACGCACATCCTTAAAACATAGTAGATTTCTTTTTTGATCTACTTGATAATAATACATTTTCAATCTGCGAGGATTATACCATTGGACAACATTAATGTTGCATTCTCGATCCATCATTAATCTCAACGGGACCGAGAGATAGTTGTAACTTATGCTTTGCACAGTTTCACACTCGAGAAATATACTTTATTCGTTAATGTTGAGTGCGTTGTTGCACTGTCAAGTAGACAATAGTCTTTCTTCTCGGTGTTTCTCATATACACCTAATATAACATTATTGAATTAATATTATACAATTATCTTTATGAAAAATTATATCATTGTGAATCGGTTAAATAATAGCATCGTGGCACAACAAAATTCAAATATAAAAGATTTTATTCAACGACATAGACATATATAATCATCTAATTATTACATGTTAAAAATAATTGCCCATGCTAACAAAGGAAAAACCATGAAAATAAAAAGATTAATCATAAGCCAAAAGTGCTCTGAAGGATATTCTCCAACAAAAAGTAGGATAATGTTCAAGAATACTAATGTAATGAGATACGCTACAATTAAGTTAACCATTTTCTTTTTTTTTTTATTTTCTTTTCTTTTTTTCAAATGAAATAAATATGAAGTTTTAGAAATATGAGAGAATATGTGTGAATTTATTGAATGAAATGTTGGTATATTTATAGAATATAAATCATTGTTCATAGTCGTTAACTAGCCGTTGGGGGAAAAAAATTGAATGTGAAAATTGTGAATGATTTAGTAGAATTATAATGATATTTTGTGATTGAAATAATAAACACAAATATCGTGATAAAAATATCATTCATATAAAAGCGGTAGTGTTAAGAAAATACGAGGCTGAGGCAAAATTTTATAAGGGGCCTACGTAAGAGAAATAATATTTTAAATATATTTAGAGAAATTTATTTATTTTTCTTGCCTTTTTCGATGCGAAATCGTTTACTAAAGTTTTATACTCTAGACGTTCTAACAAACTACTTTAAATTGATAATATACTTAATCCATTTAATCTATCTTGGGACATAGTAGTTCTTAAATAAGATTTTAGTAATTTTAATTTTGAAAAGCTTCTTTGAAGCAAAATCTATTCAGGTATATATGGTCAATAATATTCTATAAGCAATACACGTATTTGGAAAAGAATCTAACTTTTAATATAGTTTAATACCTCAATTGGAGTATTATTTTCAATGCTCAAAGTTTGTTTTAATACTCTTAATTCTGAAAATAAATCAAATCCATCAATATCTGAATGTTCATTAAATTTTAAAGAATTTTCAAGGTTAAGACAACATCTTTTAATTCATCCTCTTCTAAAGCTTCTAGTTTATTCAAATCAAATAAAAAAACAAAATATTTTTCATAGTCTATAAATTGTTCGAATCTAGTTACAATTGAAGTGATAGAGTGATCCATTATATAATTAAAGTATTCAACTTCAAAAGATTTTTAGTTGTATAAGTAATTTCGTTGACTTTATTTTCATCAAATTGTTTTTTCCTATTAATCACACGTCTTTCACGAAATGTGGGTTCTATGTCAATTTCATTTGCAGTTTCTATAGTTGCATTTATCGAAGACTCAAATCCATTTTCCCTATAAGTTTTTAGATAATTAATAAGACCTTTTAATTGATTTATAGCAACATCAATATGCATGTCATTGGATTGTAAGGTTTTACTAACTGAATTAACAACAAATAATATGTCATACCATATATTCATTCCAAGTAAAAATTCAAAATTTTCAACCTCATATTTCGCTAAGCACGCAGCTTCACTTTTTGTTTTAGGATCTTCACTAATATTTGCTAATTGAATTAGAGCATCTCTTATATTTTTAGCTTGAGATTTTATTGCTTTTACACATTCAATTCTACTTTTCCATCGAGTTTGAGATAAAAGTTTGTGAGAAAATTTGCATCCACTATCCTGTAGAATTTTCCATCTTTTAGTAGATGAAGCAAATAAATTATATATCCGTTGTAATATCCAAAAAAGGAAATAGCCCTATAACATGAATTAGCCATATCACATAAAACTAAATTTACAGTATGACAACCACATGGTGTATAAAATGCTCTATGATTTAAATCTAATAATCTCTTTTGCACTCATTGATGTTTATCTTTCATATTTGATCCATTATCATACCCTTGTCCTCTTATATCAATAATATCAAGTTCATATTTTTGTAATACATTTAAGAGTTCATCAAAAAGGCCTTTTCCAGAAGTATCATATACTTTTAAAAACTCTAAAAAATATTCTTTAATTTCAATAGGACTCGTAAAAATGTCCACACATCTTATTATAAGTGTCATTTGTTCTTGATGGCTTGCATCAGGTGTACAATCAAGAATAATAGAATAATATTTCACTTCTTTTATTTTTTAATTACTATGTCTTTAACTTTGGAGGCCAATAATTCTATTAATTCATTTTGTA
Source organism: Rehmannia glutinosa (assembly GCA_016081115.2). Classification (NCBI taxonomy): domain Eukaryota; kingdom Viridiplantae; phylum Streptophyta; class Magnoliopsida; order Lamiales; family Orobanchaceae; genus Rehmannia; species Rehmannia glutinosa. Next base: position 4,603,865 of record CM071924.1, read on the forward strand.
TGGTATTACTTAAATAATGAGATTCAAGCTCACCATGTTGAATACGTCTAACATGTTCTTGTATTGTTGGATCGAATTGACTATCATCTCAATTAGGCCTAGAAAATTACCATTATTTTTCTCATATATTTTTTGTTTTGTGCCTCGAAAAGAAAGATTATTTTTAGCAAGATATTTAACTACAACAATAATTCTTAACAAAACCTTTTTCCAATGTTCTTTTTCTTTGTTAATCTGTTCTTGAATATGTTTATCAATAGTCTTATTCTTTTGTAGTCTATTTTCTAATTCAATCCAATTGCTCATGCTAATGATGTGGTCACGGCTTGTTTCATGATTTTTTATTTGGCGATTTAAGTTTTTCCAATCTTTACTTCCTTCATTTACTAATTGATTTGTGCTATTACTTGATGGTATATTAAACAATCTACAACAAAAACAATATACTCTATCTAAGTCCTTCGAATACACTAACCATATTCTATCATGTTTTTCTCCATTTGATAATTTTAGTATGTAAAATGATGTAGAGAAATGTCTACTATTTTTGTCTTTAGGATAATCAAAATCATTATGTCGAATTGGACCTTTTTCGACTACTAAATCTCTAAAATTTATATCAATATTATTCTAATGCCCAGGATCATATCTATTTATAGATGAATTGGATGTCTTATGTTCATTTTCTTTTTGCTCTTCATTAGGAGTACCATTTTTATCTTCTCCAAAAGTGGTGTCATCATTTTTTCTTCTTCAAACCCATTATTAGTACCAACAATATCATTAATTTGTTCAATTGTTTCCTCACTTTCTAAATTATTTTCAACTAAAACTTGTCTTTCAACTTTGAATTTGATGTATTTTCTTGATTATTATTAACGAAATTTATCGAGTGCTCCTTGTTGAGATTTGATTAATTTTTCAACTCTCCTCTTTTTTAACAATTTTTGATATCCACTTTCATATTTTCTATTAGACATTATTATGAATTATAATTTATATTAAAAATATTCAACCAAGGTAAAATCACAAGAACTTAAGATAATTACTTAAACAAAACAAACTAACACCAAATAATAATTATAATATAACAGCAAGACAAAATTTAAATTAATATATTAAAGAGAGGAAAGATGAAACCTGGAAGGAATGAGAGAAATGAAAACAGAGAGCTCAAAATTGAACTACAAATGATCAAGATTCAGAATTTCTTTCATAAGCAAGCGATATTTTTTTGTATCAATTACTAAATAATCGTGTAAGGCTTTATGGTAGATGAGAAGAATTAGTATAATTATTTTTGAGGAAGAAGAAGGAATCATATTGTGACATTCACAAAGTTAAAGGAAAAAGATGAGTCTAGAAGTCTAGATTTATAGAAAATGAGCAATCTATCCGTTTACACTAATAGGAATTATGTTTACACCTAGTCACCCCTATTACCTAAATTTCTACTTTTTAGGTCAAAGCTAATCATTTCCTCAATTGTCTCAATTGCCTCAAGTGGTCACACGACCCTGTATAAAAGGTTCAACCCAAAAATATATCTTCCCGGGAAAATACATATAAGCACAATCAAAACATTTCACTCTTACAATACCAACAGAATTACATGAAATATTTTATAAACTAATTTAAAGCATAGATATCATTGCTTAAATATTTTCGTCCCCAATCAAGTGATCAATCTTTCCTTCTGGATGCTCAAAGAAATCAACAACATCCAGATGTGTAATATCCACATTCAAAGTCATCAAAATTATCATCTTCGGATGATCGAAAATGAAATTTGCTTCAACATTTTTATCTTTCTTGCGGAGTGATGCTTGATAAAGCCCCACTAAATATTTGGCCATACGACAAGTCGTGACCAATGACCTTTTATTCCGCATTGGTAACATTTCTCTCCACCATTCTCCGGATTTATCACTTTCTCTTTTCCTTTCTTATCATTTTTGTTCCACTTGGATGGCTACTTATATTTTCGTGATTTGAATTATTCGACTACCACGATTATATGGAGTAAATCTTCCACGACCACGACCTCTTCCACGGCCTCTTGAATTATTGAAATTTTGAGCTCTAGTCGCATTCACTTCGAGGAATGGAGTAGAACCATTAGGTTGTGATTCATGATTTTTATTGTTGGGAAATTTATTTTATAGATTTTGATGAATGTCATGTAAAACTTAAAATAGAAAGTTGGCACCCATTTTCCATGTAATTTTCATTGTAAAAGATAGGTAGGGAAAAGGTGAGTCAAGTCGGCTATGCTGGAAATACAAGAAGTCAATGAAGACTAAAGTGAAGACTCATTGTGGAACAATGAATATGGCCAAGAAAGGAGATCGAGAACTTGATTTGAAGATGTGTCGGTGAGTTATAGATGTGTGAAGTGGCGAGTCAAAGTCATCTCAAGAAGCCAAGTCATAAAATTGAAAGTGATAGATGAGTCTTTAAATGATTGGAGCGATTCAAGTCACCTATGGAAATAGGCGGCGACGAAGAGGAGTTAAGCGAAATGAATCATGCCAGCACAAAAGTCAAGAACATTACTTAAATAAGAAATACTTCCATGTTGTCGGTCTTAAAGTGCTCATCCCGAAGCGTGCAAAAGGAATAAACCAATGGGAAACATCTTGCACCTCGTGTCGAACTTGAAAAAGCCGCACATTCATTAATACGAGGAAAGGTCTACATCTCAAGATTGAAGACCAAGAAAAGACAAGCCAACGAACATAAGTGTCTTTTGAAAATCAGCCTATCTCTTCAACGAACAGATTTTTGAAAGTTCATTATAAAAGGCTGAGGAAACTCATTGAGAAAAGGTGACCTGAACTACGAACAAGCAAGCAATATTCAAACTGTAACTGCAAATATTCTCAAAGATATTCAAGCAAATCCTAAGCACAAAACTCGAAAGAAATCGATCAAACACAAAGATGTGAAGGAGAGATAACTTCAAATGTTGAAGAGGAAACTTTTGAAGAATCAAAAGAGGTCTACTTTCCAAGGAGGATTGTATGAAGGTTCAAGGTCGAACCAAAAGTATCAAGTTATTGGAGGGATTCATGATCAAATCCAAGAGCTTGAGAAAGAGAGGCTGAAGTAGCAAGGCGGCCCTGTGAAGAAGGTCGAGTCGGACGAGAAGCACCTGTGACCAAGGCGTCTCTCTAGACTCGTCACCACTTTGTAAACCGATCTGTTACTTAGTGGATTCCTCCGGGAGTTGGAGAAGAGAGGATTAGAAGAATTACCCCATCTTGAACCTCTATAAAAATTAAGCTGTGTCATTTATTTTTCAAACATTTATATTTACGCATATTTATTTTATATCTGGCACGATTTGCTATCCAAATTGATTAATAACCAAGTGCTAAAATCAAGTGTTAAAACAAGTTTAAAACAAATCAAAGGGTGTTAAGTCTTCATTGATAAAACCAACACAACCAACCAAGTTAAGTTTCGGGTTAAACAATTGAGTTATTCTATCAACAACTCTATCGAATTTGTTAAGTGGCTAACTCTGCTGGAATACCAACTTAGTTGTCCCTCAAGGACTTAGGTGTTTGTTGTAACTCTGTAATTTATTTAAAAGGACTAAATCAAAAATTTGGTAAGGTTTATTCAACCCCTCCTTCTAAACATTACTCACACCCCTTGGACCTACAAGCGGAGTATCGGGCGGTTGGTTTATTGAACCTTCCGCATGCAGTTCTTTGAACTAGATCTTTATCTTTTCTAAGAGACTTTTAACACTTGCATTTTCAAAATCTTTCATTTTTAGCAAAGTTATTATCATGGAAGCAAATTTGACACGTATTCCTATGTTCACTGTTGAGGAATTTGATGACTGGAAAATTCGTATGCAGGCTCATCTATCTGCTTTACATGATGAAATGTGGCTAGTGATAGAAGATGAGCCACTGCAAATACTTAAGGTGGACACAACTGTAAGAATAGCGGTTAGTAAGCGAGAGCGAGATGAAGAAAGACCAGCCATGGTCTAAAAGCCAAGGACTGAGTGGACTAACGATGACATAAAGAGATACAACTTGGACAATGTGGCCAAGGACATACTCTACAAGACATTGGAGAAAAAAATGTTCAATAAAATCAAATCTTGCAAATCTGCAAAAGAATCTGGGATAAATTAACTTTAATTTGTGAAGGATCTGAGCAAATTAAAGAAAATAAATCGTCTGTTGCTGTACAAAAAATTAAAAATTTTAAAATGCTTGCAGGTGAAACCTTTGATCACCGTGGATGCAGTTCACCAAATCACAAATGAACTATCGATAGCAGGAAAAAATATAAACAAAAGGAAATGTGTGTGAAGATTAAAAGCCTCGGTGAATGGGAAATGAAGGTCATGGCCCCAGACATTCAATGAACCTCACAAAAACATCCAATCATGAGATGTTCTCGGATCTCAAAGCCTATGAGTTTGAGCCGAGAAGAAAAGAGCAAGTAGAGATAGATGCACCTAAGGCAAATTGCACTTATAGTTAAGGAATGAAAGAAAGTTGAAATAAAGGAATCCATAGACCGGAAAGATTGCCCTAATGGTTAAAAGATTCAACAAGTTCTTCAATAAGAAATATAAAAGAAACAATGGTGAAACCTCCGGGAGACATTGACTCACTCCAAGTCAAGGAAGACAGGCCACCCAAGAGAATCGAGCATCAAAGAGTTGAGTATCGGAGTGATAACCCCAAATGGACAGAAAGAGAGGCGATCAAAGAGTGAGAACCTATCTTTGGAATTGCGAACAACTAGGACATTTTGCAATTGATTGTTCCTATCCACCACCAACAAATACGGGAATGAAGAAGAAAGAAAAGTCTTGAGAGAAAGAAGACGGGGAAAAGAAAGAAAGCCATGTTGGGCTGTCACGAGACTTCTTGAGACAAATGCTAAGTCTAAAGAAAGCGGGGAGACTCGAGAGTAGTAGTGAAGGCGACTACTCAAGTGATTACGAAGAAGAGGCAATGATATGTCTTATGGCTAGAGAACAAGATCAACGGACGAAGATGAGGTGCGCTCTAACTCATCTCATTCGGATTCAAGTGATAGTGATTGTGACACACACACTTCATCACCCAGCTGATCTTTATGATTCATTAGTCAAAATGATGAAAGACTTTGAGCACATAAAATTCTCACATACACTTTTAAATGAGGAAAACAACCAAATTAAAGGTCATAACTCACAAATGACTAAGGAGTTTGAGTACTCTAAGTCACATAGGCGATGAGAACAAAGAGTCAAGGCTGAGAATGCCAAACTAATAGCAGATATAGCTGCTATAGAAAAGAGAGAAAATGATCTTAAAAATGTAATTGCCTCATTTACAAAGGCATCGAATCATTGGATGACCTTATCATGAGCCAAAAAGAATGTAGAGATAAGACAGGACATGTGATTTAATTCTTTTGTGCACAGTCAAACTCCTAGAGTAATTTTGGAAAAAAGATCTTCAAGCAATGAAGCATCTCAGAAATCCAAAACACCAAATATTGCACCCACATTCATCCCAAAGCACAATCACCAACAAAATGGCCTTGGATATAAAGGGAGAGAAAAACAGCCGGTTGAGTATGCTGAGAGGACAACTGAGAAGAAATCCAGCCGAGTTCCTCAGCAAACTCCAAACAGAAAGTACTTTGTGAAGAATAAACAGAGCTACCAAAAACCCCAGACGTTTCATCAAAGAAACACATATGATGGGAATGATAGAAACTACCCAAGCCAAGCTGATTGGATCAATGTGAAATATCAGCAAAGACCAATGGAATACAAGCCTAGATGGCAAAGACCTAAACCTCAACAAAGGTCATTCCAAAGGCAAAAGAGCTACTATCAGCACACATATGCACCCATGCACTACACTTAGAAATATCACAACTACACAAAGAAGGCAATTGTTAAAACACACACACAGGCATACAGACAAAAGAGATAGTTGTATGAACCTAAAGCCCCAAGCAATTTGCCAAAGTAAATTATGATAATGTCACGAGATAGATGGAAACCACTTAGAGTCAAATCATTTGGCTATAGGTTGGTTGGATCATCTTCTGACACTAACCCCTCGGGACCCATGCAAGTATGGGTACCTAATAACTAATTTCCTTGATTGTAGGTTCAAGAGCAGTGATGCGGAACCTGGTACATGGATAATGGTTGTTCCAGACATATGACAAAAACAAGAAAAATCTATCAAGATTCAAGGAGATTAGAGGTGCAAACGTCATATTTGGAGAAATGAAACTCCAAGGGAAATAAAAGGCAATGGATCCATCAAAAAGAATGGATTAGAAATCACATATGTTGCATATGTTGAAGGCCTCAACTTCAACCTTGTTAAGCATCAACCAACTCGTTATAAGGGCTACAATGTTGGATTCAATATGGGAGTGTGCCGATTAAAGATCTTGAATCAAATGAAATAGTCTTTGCAAGGATCAAGACAGAAGAATATGTATGTGGTAGATCGGTCTCTTTGCCACACCAAGCACTGTCTGTTAGCAAAAGCACATCGAATCAAGTTGGTTGTGGCACAAGAAGGTAGTCATCCAACTTCAAGACAATCAACAAGCTCGGAAGGAGTCATCTTGTGGAAGGATTGCCGGACTCGATGTACAAGAAGGAAAGTGTATGTGACGCATGCGGATGGAAAACATATTAAATCTTCATTCAAGGAGAAGCCTAGTCCTTCTTCAACAAGGATATTGCATCTCATTTGCATATGGATTTATTTGGTCCTATTGAACCAGCCAACATAAGCGGAAAAGAAATACACCTTAGTGGTGGTAGATGATTATTCAAGATATACATGGACAATCTTCATGTGCAAAAAGAACGAAACCTTGCAGAAGTTACCACAACTGATGAAAAGAGTTCAAAATGAAAAGAGCCAAACCATTATAAAGATAATGTCTGATAGAGGAACTGAGTTTGTCAATGGGATAATAACTCAGTATTGTGTTAAAATGGTATTGCTCATGAGTTATCTCTGCAGCAGAAGAACTCCGCGAGAATGGAGTAGCTGAAAGAAGGAACAGAACTCTCAAGGAAGCTGCAAGAACCATGTTAGATGAAGCTGGATTGCCTAAGAGATTTTGGGCTGAAGCCATCAACACTGCATGTTATACTCAAAATAGATGCATGATAAACAATCAATTGACCAAGACTCTCTATGAGATATGGACAGGGAGAAAGCCAAACGTCGCATATTTCAGAATATTTGGATGTAAATGCTTCATCCACAACAATGACAAAGATAACCTAAAAACTTTCGATGCTAAAGGCGATGAAGGTATCTTTTTGGGATACTCGGCGGAGAGCAAAGCCTATAGAGTCTTTGAACAAAAGGACTATGGTCACAAAAGAGTTTATTCATGTAGTTTTTATGAACCTAATGTGAATGGAGAAGACATTGAAGAGTTAGTTGATAAGTGAATCGACCAACTATACAAAAAAGTCCTTATGTTGAAGCTGAAGTAAGAGTAATCAACCAAGATGAAGATGAGATAGCTGAATCTCAAAGACAGCTGGAAAGTCTACAGCTCAATGATGATGAAAGAGTTGCTCAAGACAACGCAGCTGCGAGACAGCTGAACCCAGCTGATTTGTTTCAACCTGATGTGAGATGGCTGAGAGACCATCCACCAGAGTTAGTTATTGGAGATGTTAGAGATGGTGTGAGAACCGGATCCCGAGCTCGATGAAGCGAATGTTTACTTGTTTGATTTCCCAAATAGAGCCAAAAGATGTGTCCCAAGCATTGGATGACACACATTAGATTCAAGCCTTGCAATAAGAGTGAATCGGTTTGAAAAGAACAAATTATGGGAATTGGTGCGAGGGCCAACCTATTAAAATGTTATTGGCACAAAATGGGTTTTGAAACAAGATGAATGAGAAAGGTTACGTGGTAAGAAACAAAGCAAGATTGGTAGCCAAAGGGTATTGCCAAAGCGAGAATGAATAGATTTTGATGAAACCTTTGCTCCTGTTGCAAGATTAGAAGCAATAAGGATGTTTCTTGCCTATGCTACACACAAGAACTTCACTGTATATCAAATGGATGTGAAAAGTGCATTCTTAAATGGACTGTTAGAGGAAGAAGTCTATGTTGAACAACCTCCAAGTTTTGAGCAGAAGACCATTGGTGATAAGGTGTACAAGCTCAAGAAAGCATTATATGGATTGAAACAGGCACCAAGAGCATGGTATGAAACATTATATCAATTTCTAATCGATAATAGATTCACCAAAGGCAAAGTGGATGAGAACACTCTTGAGAATTCAAGATGGAGAGAGTATATTGCTTGTTCAAATATATGTGGATAATATCATTTTGGATCCACAAATAAAGAGGCTGTGTAATAAGTTCTCAAACCTCATGCAAGGCAAATTTGAAATGAGCATGATGGGAGAACGACTTTCTTCCTAGGACTTCAAGTTAAGTAATTGAAGGATGGAACTTTCATAAGTCAAACAAAGTACACCGAGAGATTTAATGAAGAAATTTGGTATGGAAGAGAAGTCTTCTGAAAATACCAATGAACACATCATCAAGATGGACATGGAAGCAGATGGTAAAGTTGTAGATCAAACAAGATATAGAGCACTTATTGGATCAACTGCTCTATTTAACGAACAATGACCGGACATTACCTTTGCGGTAGGTGTATGTGCAAGATTTCAATCGCATCAAAGGAGAGCCACATGACTACAACTAAGAGAATCCTAAGATATTTGAAGGGATGCCAGGAAGTTGGCTTATGGTATCCAAGGAAGATGGATTCAAGCTTATTGGTTACTCAGATTGACTATCTTTGGATGTAGAATTGTGAAAAGAGTACTTCGGTACATGTCAAATGATTGGAAACAGATTAGTTTCCTGGTTTAGCAAGAAGCAAAACTCAATAGCCACATCCACGGCTAAAGCAAAGACATATAGCTACGGGCGGTACATTTGTTGTGCTTGATCATATGGATGAGACAACAAGCGAGAGATTATGAAATTGAAGAAAAAGAGATTCCAATTATGTGTGATAACACAAGTGCTCTACGCAATCACTCGAAATCTGTGTTGCATTCAAGAACAAAGCACATTGATGTTAGATATCATTTTATAATAGATCATGTTGAAAAGAAAGACATCATTGTGGAATATATCTCAACCGATAAAACAGGTTAGGCGATATATTCACTAAGCTCTATGTGAATCAAGATTTGAAGAGCTTAAGAATGAGCTAGGGTTAATTGAGTGAGTTAACACTCGGTGAGTTAACACTCGAAGACTCAATCAAAAGAGATGGAAGATGAGAAAATAAGAATTGAGCAAGTTTTTCACATCGACCCAGTGAAACGACCATGCTCGAAAAGTCGGTTGTATCGAGTTAGGCGGCACTAAGTCGCTTAATGAAAAGAGAGAAGAAGAGTCAAGTCATTATTGAGATAAGTTTGAGTCATTTATGAGCTAAGTGACAGAAACACTGATCGTTTTAAATGAGCGGGAATGTTTTAAGAATGACATCAGCGTAATAATAGCGATGCATACCAAAAGTTGCACAAAGAAGCATATGATTGGATATAAATGCTGCCGCATTAATTGCGAGGAATTAAATGCGGTTTGACGTGCTAAATCTGAACCGTTGATTTTGATCAAAATTTCAAAATCTAAAGACCTGTCCTTTCATAACCCTTATATACACTTTCTTCAGCTTTCTCTCTCACATTCGGAAACTGTTCATCTTCAAGCAATAGAAAGCAAGCTATTTTTCTCTCTCGAAAACCCTAAGTGTCCACAAACCAGTTCTTCAAGTTTTAATCGGTAAAAATCTCTAAAAATGGCACCTAAGTTTGATTTCGTCAAGCTATCAAAGCAAATCCACTCAGGATCATCAGTAGATTTCGAAGGCATGGTAAAGCAGAGTTCTGATAAAACCCTAGTGAAGAAGATTGCTGAAATGTTGGAAAAGTCAGGGCTTAAGGCTTTTCGACTTTGGAATTCTCACACACCTACCTAAAAGAGGTGGCGCAGTTCTACATCAATGCGGAAGTGCAGGACGAAGGAATCAAGTCTTCTGTCCACCGCAAGGACATAATGATAACAGCTAAGGACCTTGCGGAGCACTGTTTGTTGCCGTCGGAAGGCATGAAGGAGATAAATGAAGCTGACGTTGACTTGGCTGCTGCATGGAAAGAGCTAGCCAAACCAGAGTGTGCTACTAAGGTGGTCTACACAACTGAGAAGAAATTGCTGAAGGACGACTATCACAAGTTGATGGATGTCGTCTCCAAATGTGTAGACATGAAGTTTGGCAGCTTCAACCAGCTATCAAAGACTAAGTTGATCGTCATGGCTGCGATCATGCAGGGCAAGAAAGTCAACTGGGTTGAGTTCGTGTACAGCAGACTCTGCCAGAACATTGTAAATAAATCATTCAAGGAAGACGGATCCTTTGGAGGATCTCTTGGTTATGGCCTGGTGATTGGCCACCTTATGGAAGTGAAGGGCATTCCCCTTCGACATGGAAAACCTTTCCATGTCAACAAGAAGATGTTTAGGGCGAATCTCTCAGGAGCCCAGAAGAGAGCCCACGCGAAGAGGGCGGATACAAGTGAGGGGAATCAGCTGAACCCGAGGACACAATTGTTACCTCTCCTCCCAAGAAGAAAGTTGTCCCCGCAGGCTGCGAAGAAGAAGCCGCCTCGCAGCCTAAGAAAATGGAGTATCCGCCCCGCACCAGTCGTCGTGCCGTCTGCAATCGTATCTCCCCCCCTACAGATCAAAGTGCCGAGAAGGAAGCCCAAATCCCTTCTCCAACCATACGCAAGAAAAGGATCAAAGCCAAGGGAAGCGGCTCCATCCAAGAAGGATGCCCCGTCCCCGCCGCAGAATCGGAGAAGAAAGCAACCAAAAATTCCTCTCGGTTAAGACCAAAAGGAGAAGATGTTTCAAGCTTTCGGATCTTGAGCAGGAAAGCGAATCTACTCTCTCCGAGAAAACACCGAGACGTAGAAACTCGGGAAGTGCGGTCTCGAGGTGATAGATGAAACCGCCAAGTCTGCTGAGGATGATCGTGAGAGGCCTCGAAGACCAGTGTGGAGAAGATAACAGGATAATGTTGCGGTGAGACAATCAATATCCATCTGGAAATGTTGTCTCTCCACCGCTATCGATCTTTGTTGAAGAAGAAGCGTGAGAATATCTTGCCTTCAATCCCGAAATTGAAGGATAATAAGATGATGATGTCATCATGTATTCTCCTCAGTATACCCGGACATTCAGCGCCGTCTCACGCGAATGGAGCGTGGAAGCTAGGCCACTCAAGGGCGCAATTTGATCGCCCGAGTTTATCGACGAAGAAGAGGAATTGCTTTGCAATTTCTGAGTCAACATCGTAGAGGATCGGATGAAGATAAGCGCCTAAATATTCCACACATCTTCAAGGAGAAAGAACAAGCCAAAGCGGTAGAAGAAGCACAAGCTCTCGAGAAAGCCAAAATATGCTCGCATCGGAACTTTAGAACACACTCACCCTTATTTGGATGTGTTCTCAAAGAGTGACGAAAATATGGATCCCGTTGTTGTAGCTAAAAAGTCGGATATGCGGCCAGGCTCTAAGGGAATCCAGGCTAATGCATGAGCATCAACTATTTGAAGGGACATGAGAGTCGTCTCAATCTCTCTTGCAAATCGATCCTTTGGGAGTAGTGCGGCCAGATTGCCACGACATCACCGCAGCCTTCGTCCCCGATACTCTCGGAAGATGGAAACAAGGGAATTGGCAATGAAATCGGATCTTGGGAACCCAGTGGAGCCAAACCCTGCAAGGTGTTTTACCACATGTCCGTCCCAACAAGCACTCAATGGAAGAAGCCGCGCGAGTCGGGGAGAAGAGTGACCCCATCATCAATCACTCACCGGTGTGCCACCGTGAGGGGAAACTCACTCCACCGGTAGCAGGGTCGGAGGATGCTGCAGATGACTCGATATTAAAGAAAGTTGGCGAAGTGGAAACTGAGAAAGAACCACAGCAGATTGACATTGACGAAGCTCGGACAGTTGAGTCTATCCCAGCTGAAGTGTCAGCTGCTTTGAAGACACCTTTGTTGTTGCGATCGAGGTACATGATGGAAATGCCCCGGGAGTTAACACTGCAGGCGGTGAAAGTGCAATCAAGGGTTGAGACTCATATAGATGCCAATATTGAAGACCCTCGGACGATTCTGCGGCATTTGTCGAAGGAAATGTTGAAGGCCTCATTGCGATTGAGACTGCTAGAGGTGTTGAAGGCCCAAGGAAGTTGAGACCTCCCTGGGTAAAGCTCAAGAGATTGAGAACATCCCTCCTGTTCACAATGTTGAATCGAGAAGGAGATAAGTGCACTTCATGACTCTAGGAGAATCGACATATCATTTATGGGGTCTCGAAGATGAAGGTGAGTCCACACCCGTTGCACATCAAAAGGACCCGACTAAGGATGTTCTCAAGAATGCTAGTCGGTCGAGTTACAAAGTCCGCCACAAACTTTCAACTTCGATGATGAACCAAGCCTCGGGTTTCATCATCATCCGATGATCTTTGATGTTACAACGAGGATCCGGTACTTCATTTAGAAAAATCCATTGAGGCCGAAGAAGGCATTAAGACGGCTAAGGCTCGATCGACTAGCCAACCCATTCCAAAATCCCGGTTTGCACACTCGAGTCATCTGCGCGGCTCCCGTAGCCGCAACATTACCGACTCCACTAGAAACATCACAGGCACAAACCGCACAAACAATCCCATATGTCCGAGATGATGCTTTTGAGCAATTATTTCCCTTTTCTATCGAATCGCCTCGGCTGAGAGGAAGATATCGCTAAAGAACGGCGATTCAGCATGCGAAAAGATCCCGTAATCCCTACGACTCTATTATGCCAAAGACTTTGACTTGATGCGAATGGTGGCACTGAATTATGTGTGACAGCTAAGATTCATGAAGTCTTCAAGAAGATCTGTGAAGAGATTGAGAAGATCGAACGGCACCAAGCCTCACTAGACTTATGCCTGGACAATAGGGATGCCACCCTCACAACAGATTTGAGAGGGATAGTGGTAAGGATAAGGAAGTGGTCTCAACAGCAGAGTACAATGCGATACGAGCAAGTTCGCTATTTCAAGGCGTTATACAATAAAATGCTTGTTTGGAGTGCTGACAATGCTGATATGAAGCAGAGGATGCAGGCGTATATTAAAAGGTTGCATGCCTCTCATAAACATAAATGGAGCTACTGCGTGAATTCGAACAAAAAGAAGTTCTGCGTCTTGAGGAGACCATGAATGCAAAATTCAGCCTTCTCATGGCTCAAATGAAACTGGTGGCAGCCAAGTTAAAAGCCACTCGTTCAGAGTTTTGGACAGCTTATGTCGCAACAGACAGCTCTCAGCAGACTCGACTTCATGCTCGCAGGCATGTTTCCTGGGGTCCCACTCTCCTTTGATGATGCCAAAAAGGGGGAAGGGGAGTCCCTAAGGAGTTTAAAAGAAGAGAAGTTGAAAGAATCGGAAGTCAAGATGACAACAGCTGAGAAAAAAAAGGGAAAAACAGCTGAAGGGGAACGATCAAAGGATTTAACGTTAATGATAGCTGAAACCCCTCAGCAGGGTCATGTCACGACCTCAATTATCAGTAAACTTCCAGTGACTCTGCCGATCGAACACTCTGATGTGCCAATAATAGAGAAAAGGCGAATCGTAGAAACAGGGATGGAAGAGTTCGACAAGAGGACAGATGCCCGTATTGAAGAAGTGTTAAAACAATTCGGTGGCATTCTGGCAGTAAAGGATCAAGATGTTATTCCAGAAAACGGATCCGAGCCAAGATCATTTGAAGAATTCAATACGCTCGAATCCGAAGGCTATTTCCAAAAGATGTCTGTAGCCTAAGCCTGGGATCTGTACTGGGAGAAGGGTCTTAAATTGTGTGAAGAAGGCGATAAGCGGCGGACTACCAACAACCATTCAAATTTGGTAAGTAGAAGACTCTTGTACAAAGATACACCCCGGAGGAGGAGGAACAAGTGGTGGAGGAAGAGGCTTTCAACCTCGTCCAAGACCCAAAACATCGAATATGTGGATGCTTAGGAAAGAAAGAGAGACTCTCTTGAGTGGCTATAATGAAGTAGCAAACCCGGAAGTGGCTAGGGAGAATGTTGAAGTCATGAGAGAAGACAGGAAGAGGAGAACATAAGACAAACAGAGCAATGGCTCGAGAGGAAGCAGAAGGATGATGCTTCTAAGAGAATTTATGAAAAGAAGAAAACAAATGAAGAAGAAAGAAAGAGAAGAAGAGGCGATGACTTCAATAGAGCTAAAGAGGAAAGAAGGAAGCGGCGAAGGCGATGGAGTGTTGCTATGAACCCTTCATGTATTTTACTTAGAGTAAATGGGGCAAATTACCCACTTGGGATAGGTGATAGAGTTTTTGACATGTAGGATAAAAAACATAGTTTTCTACCCACTTTTGGTGTTCTTTTACCACAATACCCTTGAGGCTTTAAATGCAAGCCTTTAATGTATTTCTCTGTTGCAATTAAATACTCCCAATACATACCATACGTGAACACTCCTTCTATTTTGCTCTTCATTTTTCTCTCTCTCTTCTTCTTCTTCACAAAATATCGGGAAGTTATTTTTGTGGTCTTTCATCACCAAAATCGCACCAAAAAATCGAATAACAAGGTAATGTTCTTCTCCTCCTAATTAGTTAACCTTGTTTAAATCGTTCAAGACCAATATATTTGCAAAATATGTGAAGTGTTTTGTGAAAGGGAAAATTTTACGCATTTATGAAACACAATACACGATATATATCGTGCCCATATATTAAACACGATATATCGTGCCCTATATTAGGCACGATATATATCGTGTCCATAGATTAAACACGATATATATCGTGCCCTATATAAGGTACGATATATCGTGCCTAATATATGGACATGATATATCGTGCTTGTTTTTGTAGAATAGGCACGATATATCGTGCCCAAAGACAAAATAAAGTCCTTTTTTACGTATTCTTGCATATTGTAATATTTTTCTTTGTATGTAGACGAACTCTCGCTATGTTGTTGTTCGATTTGGTGGTCATTGGGAAGGTTTAGAATATAAAAATGGTCAAGAAGAAGTTTTACGTATTAAACCGGGCAAAATGAATTATAGTGAAATATTGGAGGAGGTTTATGGTGTTGTTGATGTTGATAGGGCGTATACGATTGTGTAATGCATGCTATTGTAGATATTTAAAAACAAACTTGGGAAGTTAAAGTTGAAAAACGATGATGACATTGAAACTGCGTTTGGGAACACCGAGTTACCGATTGTTTTTGTAACACTAAAAGAAAAACGATGGGTGAGACTAGTTCGCATAAGGTATTGGGAGGTCGATCACGGGCATAATCGAGTTGAGAACGTTGAAGGTCAACAAGGTGTTGGTGGAAGTTTTATGCAACTAATGGCTAGTCGAATGATTTGTCAACAAATCATTGGGCCTAATTACAACTACATGCAACATCTTGGTTTTCAACAATACGGTGTACGCAAATCAATCTATATAGTCATGCGGTAAGGTCTAGTGGAGCACATTTTATGCATATGAACAATGTTCCAATTATTGATCATCGCGTCCACTATCACCTACGATTAATGTTCCAAATATCAATTGTTCGGGACCTAGTATAAGGCCAAGCAATGAAGATGGCTATTATCCTGATATGGGTTGTGATAATATTGATGTTAGTTGTGATAATATTGATCTTGATGTTGGTTGTGATAATAATGAAATTAATTATGGTGCAAACTACGATTCAAATGATTTTGGTGAGAACTACACCGATGGTGATGTTGGTGCTGACGTTGAAGCTAATAATCAATTTGAAAATGACTAGCAACGTCTTTGAATTTGAGGAATTTTTGAGTGAAGACGTGAAGCGGAGAAAAGTATTTCGAGAAAATCAAAACCAAGATGCAGGTGATGCGAGGGTGTTAACTTACATCCGGATATCCATAGAGACAATATGGACGAAACAATAGTGCCCACAGACGAAGTTGGGTGATTCTGGTACACTCTCGCACGTTTGATTCTTCCGAGGAACCTGCTAGGTTGGAAGCATCACGTGGGACATTGCGCCAAGGAGCAACATACATGAGCAAAATCAATTGGATATCGCACTAGGCATGTATCACCTGAAAATCAAGTCGAGTATCGAGTTGAACGCTCGGATAAGACTCGTTTTCATGCAATATGCAAGTATGAACGATGCCCTTTTCGAATGCGTGCATATGGAAAGGATGGTATTTGGAGAGTAGGGAAGTTTGACAAGCACCATGGATGTGGGTTAAATTTGAATGACAATGCATCTAAAAGGCGGGTGCATTCTAAAGTAGTAGGTGCGTATTTTGCATCTAGATTACTAGTGGAACATTCTCGCGCTCGTGCGAGAGATATGATAGCGGAGTTGGAATCGCGACTTGGGCTTAAAATGAGTTATAATGTTGCGTTGAGTGCAAAGCATCATGCCTTTGGGTTGATATATGGAGATAGCAACAAGTCATTCAATCTAATTCCGACATACTTACACATGTTGAATTTAACGAATCCTGGATCGGTAACTAGATGGAAGTCGGATAATTTTAATAGATACAAAAGTACGTGTTTTTGCTTTGCATGCATCAATCATTTGGATTCGAACAATGCCCGACCAGATTGTGATTGATGGAACACACCTTAAAGGCAAATACCGAGAATATTGTTTGTGGCGGAACAAAAGATGGTAATGAACAGATTTTCCCACTTGCTTTGTTGGAATCGGGGATGTTGAAAACGACTATTCTTGGACATGATTTTTGAGACAGTTGAGAGATGCTTATAATTGCCCTCGTGATCTACTCGATTGTTTCGATCGACGACAAGAGTATCGATAATGCCATAAAAGTAGTATACCCGGAAGCATCACATGGGCTTTGCACTTTCATTTGCGAGTAATTTGGCTCAATACGGTCAACATATAGTAGCAATGTTTAGGAATGCAAGATATTCATACCACCGTGAAGATTATGATAAGTATTTTGAAAACATAAAAGTTGCTAGTGAGACGGGTGCGTTTAAGAAGTTAGAACGTGCGGGGAAGATGATGGTCCGAAGTTAAGTGTCTGTCCGGCGTTATGGGTTCATGACATCAAACTCACCGAGAGCTTCAATAGTCGGTTATTATGGGCCGAAAGTTACCTGTTTGTTACGTGCTTGAGTGTGCTCGGACTATTATTGAAAAGTGGTTTTATGAACGACGCCACTTTGCTAATGAAAAAGATCAAGAGCTAACACTTGAAACAACCAAAAGATTAAATGATGCAGATGAGATAGGTCGTAAAATGGATGTACAATGTCTTAGTAATGTGAAGTACAAGGTGAAAGATGGAACAAAGACTTATTTGGTTGACTTATCCCAAAGAACGTCAAATCGAGAATTTGAATATGAATTGATGTCTTGCGCCCATGCATCGGCAATTAGGTATAAAGAAATTTAAAATTTGTATCAATATTTTCACATAATTCGTTCAATATTTTCAAATAATTGTTTGTTTATTTGTGCAGGAAGGCGAACCTCAATATCTATTCATTTGTTGCCCATTATTATAAAAATGAAAATCTTCAACAAATGTGGGCGGATGAAATTTTACCAGTTCCTAATCCGAGTGAATGGGTTCTACCACAAGAGGTGCGAGACTTAGTATGCAACCCTCCAAATAACCCGAGACAAGCAGGTCGTCCTAGACAAAGTAGAGTTCATTCTGCTGTTGAATCATCAAGTAATCGTTCACGTAAGAGTCAAATTTGTTCAAGGTGTGGGGTGTCTTTGCCACAATTGGCGTCCAATGCACTATGTCATTGTCGCTTGATGAGCGCGAAAGTGCCTCAGTGACACATCCGGGTCCTTCGAGACAAGTGCGTAGTAAGAAGAAATGTGGAATATGCCGAGCAGATGATCATACCCGTAGAAGATGTCCGAGACGTCCGGATGATGAAAATTAGGCAAAAGTTTATTTCAACTGTAACACTATATTAGAAAAACACACTAAGAGCAGAAACTCAGTAGTCATTTTGTTAATCAAGTCAGTAGTGCCACAATATCGTGCGAAATATAAAGGTTACGATATCGTGCCCAATATATTGGGCGGGCACGATATCGTGCCACTTATATAATTAGGCACGATATCGTGCCCTTTATATTGGGCACGATATATATCGTGCTAATTGTAGTTTTTCTCTTTTTGTGGATTTTTTATCTGCTAATTGTAACTCTCTTAATTTAAAGTAGACAAATTCTTGTTTTTTTAAACAAAATGAATATTTAATTTAAATAACTCAAAATATTTAGAAGATATACAACAATATGTACTAAAACTCCAAGAAATACTACTATCGATGTTGTCTTCGTAAACTTTGTTGTGCCATATTCTTCCTTATCTCTCGAATCGACCGCTCCACATACTTCCTATTAATCTTCCGTGTGATACAACTAATGATGGAATGTATGGCGGATACACCACAACCCCGGTGGGGTCGTTACGCAAAAACAATCTTTCGGTGCACATGGACAAGTTCCCACTCACGGCGGACATGCTCTTTACGTATGGCCGTAGTAGCTAGCGCGAATGAGTACATATGGGAGCATGCGACGGAGGGGCGTGTGTCGGCATACCGATTGGCAAAACTATCGATTGTGTATCGGCACGCATCTGAATCGTACATATGTACTTGGCTCTACGTAGATCCGATCCGCACACGACAAAATGGCCCGATAAATTCACGATCATGTACACCTGGGGAAAAACAAAATCAGTAAATAATCAAAAAATTTTGAATGAAAAAAATGAATAAACTAGCCAAAAAAATAATTAA
Source organism: Rehmannia glutinosa (assembly GCA_016081115.2). Lineage (NCBI taxonomy): Eukaryota > Viridiplantae > Streptophyta > Magnoliopsida > Lamiales > Orobanchaceae > Rehmannia > Rehmannia glutinosa. The sequence goes on from CM071924.1 coordinate 4,622,834, forward strand.
ATTCAAGTGTACCTGCGGTACGGCACTCCACGGACCAGGATTACCCCATCCTGGAGATCCGTGCTGGACAACCCTGACCAACTCATCCAGCTCCTGTCCGGGAGGAATCTCCTCCATGCGATGACTGGCTCGGATATCTCTGACTGCCATGCACGAAGTCATCGTACTGATCAAGGTATGGGAATAGACACCTAATCTCCTCCTGAACAAGGTCCGGAACCCGCCCTATCTCCCGATCTAGCGTCTGTCAGCGAGAACCCTCCTTTGAAATGACATCTCTAACCGAGAAAGCGGCATCATTGACTCGTGTCTCCAATCGAGCGAACCGCTCCTCTATGCATCTCTCGAATCAAGCTAATCTCTGCATAAGACTTCGCGCCGGTGCGGCATATCATCCAACTCACGGATGGATCAACACGAGTATCCTGACGGATGATGGATCATCGTGTGCATGCATACTGTCGTGGATAGATGGATCAACACGTGCATACTCCTCATGGTCGGATGGATCAACCCGTGCATCTGCGCCCCGGTGATCGTCATATGTCCGGCCATCTAAAGGATCATCACCCGATGGGATGATGGGCCATCTGTCTCGCCGCTTCTTCTTGGCCTGCGAATCGTAGGAGTAGTAGTGTCGGCCCTGCAAACGGTCTACCTCTCCCGATCCCCGCCGCGCCTGCGATTACGCCTAGCGACTGCCAAATAGGGGGTGGGGGCATCGAATCTGTACTCGTACCTCTGCCTCTGCCCCTGCCCCTCCCAGCACTAGCGCCTAAAAATCGGTTCTCCTTCGGGATGAACAGAGGAGGACCTAACAAAATGACTGGATCATCGACTCGCACCATATATATCTGTTGAAGCTCCTCCTAAATCGGATCAATATCTCATGACACACTAAAGCACAGCAATAAATATATAAATAAATTAATAAAAAATAATTTATTAATTAAATAAATAAATAAGTAAACAATGTTAATACATACCGTGTCAAAGAAAAAATCTGTCATGTCAACGGTGGTCTTCGAAAACCTCCAACGGAGGCACCTAGGCAACTGGGTGTCGGATACTCGAGTCGCCCAGGCATTACCCAGGCTAGGTATCGCCTCGAATGCCCAAATCTGTGAGAACATTGATAAGTGTCAAAAATAAGATTTTATAAATATTTAAAAAATTAAGTACAAATATTAATAAAATAAAAAATATATACGTACCAGCAAGACATAAGTGGCCCCATAAAAATGATAAGAAGGTGGCCGATATCGAGGTGGAACGTCCTTAGTATATCGGCCAGGTGGCAGAACATCATGCAGCTGCCGAATATAATGCATCAATATCTGAAAGGAGTATTTCCCCCAAGGGAATGTCTCCCACTGTGCGTCGTCCTCGATCAAAAACCACAGCCAACGGTCCACTGCGGTCTGTCGGCCATCGAAACACAGTATCATGTAAAAAGCAAATAACACATTCGCCACCTTTAGGGCATCGTCTGGTGAGTCACGGAAGGTGCCATCAGCAAATAAAGTGCATAAATGCTTGGCGGTAACCCGATCACCTCCAGGCCAATACCGTTTATATATACCAGTCTCGGGTAACTCAAAATCACCGTTAGGGTCAAATGTCGACCCTGAAAATCGCAATCCCGATATCATAGCAAAATCACGCCGAGAGAATCTGATAGTCTGCTCTCCGACGTGGAACCAACACTCCGATTCTGGAGCGTCCGGCACACGCACCTCCATCGCAACCAAAGCATGTAGTGCCGCATTACAACCAGCTCCGTCATACCCAAAATCCAAAAAATATCCGAAAGACGACTGTCTAAACTGGGTATATAAACCACCACCGATCTCCTGCAACTCATCTCTGATGGTCTGAATAATATTCGATCGAACGTACCCCGCGATCTGGGCCCTCTCGATGATATGAGGTCTCAACCATCAATGGACCAACCTACAACAATTAATAAATTGCAATTTAGTAAGATGAGTTGTTGAAAAATTGCAGAAATGTAGTGAAAAACTGAACGAAAACAATAATTATGAAACAAACAGCATGTTCTAGGCACGATATACGCAAAGAATACCTGCGGCACGATATCGCGCCCAATTATGTTAGTCCAAGTGGCTACGATAATCTAGAGGGAGGTGAATAGATTATGCCGATTTTTCGCAAATCACCCTCTCTTTTTGAAACAACGAGTAAATAACAAGAATGTAAATGCGGAAAATAAACAACACTCGTTGATTTAAAGAGGTTCAACCCACCTAGGGCCTAATCCTCTACTACCACCAAAGATCTCTCGAGATGGATTTCAAAAAAGAAAACAAGGTTTTATTAATTTACCAAAAATTAATACAACACCTTGAGGATTACCACAACCCTCTTTCACCACCTTGAGGATTACCACAACCCTCTTACAACACCTTTGAAGATTACCACAACCTTCAAACACCTATCACCTAGATCACCCAAGTGTATTCTTACCACAAGAATACTCACAAGGATGTCTTGTGTTGAATGATGACCAAAATCAAGATTACAACTCAATAAAGATTGAAACAATATGAGTACAAGTGTAATCAAGAATTGAAAGCCTAGACCTCAAATTTGTGCAAGTGAAAGTGCTTAGGCTAATACAACAAGATATAGAAGTGTTTGCTTTGTTTGCTCTTTTTGCTTGTATTGAGTGTTGTATCTTGTTGCTTGAATGAAGCCTCTATTTATAGGAGAGGACTTGGCTTTCATTTCCAGACATTGGCTCCTCCTTGGGGAGTGATTTGCTGCAAAAGAAACCATTTAAAATGATCAATATAGCTGTTAGAAATCAATCCCACAAAATAGGGAAAAGGCATGCAAAACGTAACGGATAGTTTCTTTGATAAACAAGGGGTTCGACCGGTCGTGCGAGAGATAAGATTGAAATTGAATTCTACGAATTTTTACAGGGGGACCGGTCGAAGGGGGTGCGACCGTGCTCGCCTTTAGTCGTGACCGTTGCCCTTGAAGATTTTACGAAATAGAAGTGCGGAACAAAAATCCAACTCCCAGTGCAATTGTCGCTTTGACCGGTCGACCGCAGACTCGACCGCTTCACCTTCGCCCACACTCGGCCGCCGCCGCCTTTTTATTTTTCTTACGCCCCATTTTTTCTGTTTCTCGACTCGACGGTGCGGGTTGCCCTATAGGGCGACCGTCAAGCTGAAACAAATGTGTTGTCCAATTTTTATTGAAAATAAACTCCAAGAAATACTCCGAAAAATAGTAAAAACATTTTAAGTTGATCGGAAGTATTTAAACAACATTTAGGGACATAGTTTTGGTTTAAAACTTATTTGAACAAAATCGAACATAATCATCAAAATCATGATAAAAACATTTATCTAACAAACTCCCCTTTTTGATGATTACAAACCAAAACAATTTTCTTGAGGGCGATTTTAAAGCCAAATAAAATTTTCCGGTTTCACGAGTAAACTATCCGTTAGAAGTATTTCATACAAAGCTCCCCTATTTATGAGCATATCAACAAACGATTATTATAAGTAAGAAGCACAAGCTATAACAAGCTTATATAGAATGCATCATGAGCTAAGGAGCTCCCCTGTCACAAAACTTATAATCAATTTCATCCGAGTCCAAAATTCAAACCATGGACTAGGTATTTGAGTCCACAATACTTATTGTGAGCTTTTATTAGCTTTTCTTGAGCTAACGAGCCAATATCCTGTTTCTCCCCTTTGGAATCATCAAAAAGAATGTTAGAATGGCGAAAACACCATACAATAATATCAAAGTGCGCCAAAGGGACGGTTTATTAACCGTTGAGCAATTAAAGCATAATAATCCAAGGAAAATGGGAGAAATGTAATATGAAGAGTTCATACGCTCGTTTTGTTTGTCAAATCATGATCTCAATAAGTATAGAAAACTTTTGAAAGCAAGAGAATCATGTATAAGTTGAAATTTTCATTGCGACATTTCATCGAACACCTTGTGTGCGTTAAAAATAAAAGAGGTTGTATATAACCTTTGTAAATGGTTCAAGCCAAAAATTTCAACATCAATTCAAGTCAATCATCATACATAACAACATAACAACCAAGCTCATCATGATCATACGAAAATTACATCAAAAATTTTCAAGTAACTCGAAAACTCAAGGGTTCAACCCAATTGAGCAAAAGAAGAGAATATCTTACCATTTGATCGGAAAGAATGAGCCATAATGATGATGATCATGCTATATAATGTCCATGTTGTGTAAAATATGCAAGAAATCCATTTTTGAATGAAATTAGAGTGAATTTGGCAAAGGGGACGAAAAATGGCCAAAAAATGTTAAAGTGAAGAATGCTGAAGACAGAACGTTTAAAAGCCAAAATATAGCTTAGGGCGGCCGGGTCGAGGTTGAGGGCGATCGGTTGCCCTCAACTCCTTCACTCACCGTCTTGCGATTTTAAAAATGTGCACAATGCAAATGTAAACCTTATTCAATATGCATTATGCCTAACCGAGCTCGTATCGAAGCAAAAATCTCGGAAGATAGCGGTTTTGTGAAAATATCCGCTAATTGTTCTTGAGATGGTACAAAAGATATCTCAATTTTACGTTTTGAAACACAATCCCTTAGAAAATGATGTCGAATCTCAATATGTTTAGTATGGTTATGATGAACTGGGTTTTGAGCAATATTTATAGCGGATATATTATCACAAAAGATAGGTACATTTTCAAAAGAGCATTTGTAATCCGCTAAGGTTTGTTTCACCCAAAGAAGTTGAGTACAACAAAATGCGGCGGAAATGTATTCGGCTTGACAAAGAAAGAGAAACACGATTTTGCTTCTTTGAAAACCAAGAAACTAGGCAATCGCCTAAAAATTGACATGATCCGGAAGTACTTTTCCGATCATCAATATTTCCCGCATAATCCGAATCACTATAACCTTTAAGAGAAAATTTTCATTCTTTGGATAAAATAAACCATATTGAATGGTGCCTTTCAAATATCGAAAAATCCTTTTAACGGCACTCATATGAGATTCTTTGGGATTGCTTTGAAAACGAGCACATAGGCATACGGCATGAAGAATGTCCGGTCTACTAGCGGTTAAATAAAGTAAACTACCAATCATACCTCGATACTTTGATTCATCCACGGACTTGCCTTTCTCATCTTTGTCAATTTTGACATTTGTTGTCATAGGAGTAGAGACGGTTCTTCCTTCTTCAATGCCGAACTTTTTCAAAAGTTCTTTTGTATACTTTGATTGTGAAATATAAATACCTTCTTGACATTGCTTAATTTGAAGTCCAAGAAAGAAGTTAAGCTCCCCATCATACTCATCTCGAATTCTCCTTGCATTAACTTAGAAAATTTCTTGCACAAAGAAACATTAGTAGCACCAAAGATAATATCATCAACATATATTTGCACAAGTAAACAATCTTGCCCCTTTTCAAAAACAAAGAGAGTTGTATCAACTTTACCTCTTATAAAACCATTTTGTAAAAGAAAAGAGCTAAGTCTATCATACCATGCACGGGTGCTTGTTTTAAACCATACAAGGCCTTTTTAAGTTTATACGCATCATTAGGCCTAGAAAAATTTTCAAACCCGGAGGTTGTTTTACATAGACTTCTTCTTGAATAATACCATTTAAGAACGCGGATTTAACATCCATTTGGTAAAGTTTGAAATTTTTAAAACAAGAGTAGGCAAGTAAAATACGAATAGCTTCTAAACGTGCTACGGTGCAAAAGTTTCATCATAGTCAATACCTTCTTCTTGACAATACCCTTGAGCTACTAACCTTGCCTTATTTCGAACAATATTGCCTTGATCATCAAGTTTGTTCCGGAATACCCATTTTGTTCCAATAATGGTTTGAGAAGGAGGTCAAGGTACCAATTCCCATACATCATTTCTTTCAAATTGATTCAACTCCTCTTGCATCTCTAGGAACCAATCCTCATCCTCAATAGCCTCTTTAGCAGTTTTAGGCTCCTTTTGAGAAATAAGAGCTTTCTCGGCAAATTTTCTCCGAGTCATCACTTTGTCAAGGGGATCACCAATAATGAGATCTTTTGGGTGATCTCCCTTAAATTTCAATGCAACGGGAAGATCCGAGATATCACCTCTATCTTCTTGAGGACCATTTGAAGTGGACGGTTGATTATTTGATGTAGAGCGGTTGATCATCAATTTGAACAATTTGTTCAATAATATCCTCTTCATCACTTTCATCATTAGGAATTCTTTTAACTCCCGAAGCTTCATTGAATTTAACATGGATGGATTTTTCGACAACTTCACTAATTTTATTGTAAACCCGATATGCTTTGCTTTTTGTTGAATATCCCATAAATATCCCTTCATCGGCCTTAGGATCAAGTTTGTCCAATTGATCATTGGTATTCAAAATAAAGCATTTACAACCAAATATCTTGAAATAACTAATATTTGGAGTTCTACCTTTCAAAGCTCATATGGAGTTTTATTCATTTTAGGTCGAATATAAACTCGATTAATGACATAGCAAGCGGTATTACGGCTTCGGCCCAAAAATATTTTGGAAGTGAAAATTCATTGAGCATGGACCGACTCATTTCTTGTAATGTCCGATTTTTCCGTTCGGCTACTCCATTTTGTTGAGGTGTCCTTGGAGCCGAAAAATTATGAGCATATCTTTTGGTTTCACAAAATATTCTAAATTCACCGTCAAATTCTCCACCTCGATCGCTTGAATAGACTTGATGGTGTCTTCCTTTTCATTCTCAATAAGTCTACACAACTTAACAAACTCATTAACGACATCGCTTTTATTGGTAAGAAAAAGAGCCCAAGTATATCTAGAAAAATCATCGACGATAACAAAAGTGTAATGTTTTCCACTTAGACTAGCCGTACCAATATCCCCGTACAAATCAAGGTGAAGCATTTGTAGGGGTTTGGTTGTGGAAATTTCATTTTTGGGCTTAAAACTACTCTTAACTAATTTGTTCTTTTGACAAGTGTCACATAAGCCAAGATTTTCAAATTTCAATTTGGGTAGTCCTTTCACATGTTGGTTTTTGTAAATATTTTTCAAATTCTTGTATCCAACATGTCCAAGTCGCCTATGCCATAAACTCGTTAAATCATTATTTGCGACTAAACAAGAAACATTTTGACTAACCAAATCACTTGTACAAATTTTATAAAGATTGTCTTTTCTATTTGCTTCACAAATAATTTCACCATTTTTAAGTATAAGGCATTTTTCTTTATTAAAGGAAACATCATATTTTGAATCACAAAGTTGGCTAACACTTATCAAATTAAACTTAAGCCCTTCAACTAATAGAACATTACTAAGAGAGAAAGAAGAGTTACCAATTTCTCCATTTCCAAAAATTTTTCCTTTGCCATTGCCGAACATGACCATACCCTCTTCTTGGAGCTTGATGTTGGTAAAAAGTTCTCTCCTCCCGGTCATATGGCGTGAACATCCGCTGTCCACGAGCCATTTTGAATCTTCCATTGTGGTTATAGCCCTATTACCTACAAGAGAATTTCTTTTAGGTACCCTATAGTTTTGGGGTCCATGGGGTTAGTCTTGAGACTTTTGGGTCTCCAAACATGTCTTGAGCTATTTCTCAATTTGCAATTATTAGCATAATGTCCAACTTTGCCACAATAAAAACAAGTAGGAGTATATTATTAGTACGTACAAAAGTCGGACCTTGGTTATTTTTCTTAAAAACACTTTGAAATGGCTTATAACCAAGTCCCGATTTGGAATGCTCACCTCTTTGTGCATCTAAAATTTTTGTGACTTTATCCATACTTATGTTGAAACGATGCACATCATTTTTCAAACATTCAATATCTTTTGTGAGCAATTCCTTTTCGGTTTCAAGAGAATGAATTCTAGTAAGAGTAAGAGCATGAGCTTTGTCTAGAGATTCATAAGAGGTAAATAATTTTTTCTTTTCAACCTTAATCTCCTTATGCTCCTTTTTCAAATTTTTATATTTAACGATTAAATTTTGAAACTCAATTTGCAATTCATCAAAATCACATTGCAAGTCATCAACTATGGAGGAAGTAGAAGAATTTGAGTGTACCTCATTGTTTTCATCGTCTATAGCCATGAGACCGTGTTCGGTTTCTCCTTCCTCATTGGTTGTTTCGAGTAGTTCATCCCATGTTTTGACTTCCGCATTTAGAGCCTTCTTTTTGTGAAAGGCTTCCTTTTCTTTTGCTCCTCTTCATCGAGCTTGAATCGGCAATGAAGTGCCCGGTTTTTCGCATTTAAAGCAAGCATTATCTCTTGGTTTTCTTGCTTTATTTTTATTCACAAATTTTGCAAATTTTCGAACAAGTGCGGCCGTCTCCTCATCATCATCATCATTATCATAGTATGCATTATTAGACGAAGAAGCAAGACCTTGAGGATTACCACAACCCTCTTACAACACCTTGAGGATTACCACAACCCTCTTACAATACCTTGAAGATTACCACAACCTTCAAACACTTATCACCTAGATCACCCAAGTGTATTCTTACCACAAGAATACTCACAAGGATGTCTTGTGTTGAATGATGACCAAAATCAATATTACAACTCAATAAAGATTGAAACAATATGAGTACAAGTGTAATCAAGAATTGAAAGCCTAGACCTCAAATTTGTGCAAGTGAAAGTGCTTAGGCTAATACAACAAGATATAGAAGTGTTTGCTTTGTTTGCTCTTTTTGCTTGTATTGAGTGTTGTATCTTGTTGCTTGAATGAAGCCTCTATTTATAGGAGAGGACTTGGCTTTCATTTCCGGACATTGGCTCCTCCTTGGGGAGTGATTTGCTTTAAAAAGAAACCATTTAAAATGATCAATATAGCTGTTAGAAATCAATCCCACAAAATAGGGAAAAGTCATGCTGCAAACGCAATGGATAGTTTCTTTGATAAATAGGGGGTTCGGCCAGTCACAGAGATAAGATTGAAATTGAATTCTGCAAATTTTTACACAGGGGACCGGTCGAAGGGGGTGCGACCGGTCGCCTTAGTCATGTGATCGGTTGCCCTTGAAGATTTTACGAAACAGAGAAGTCTGGAACAAAATCCAACTCCCATGTATGCAGTGCGGGTTGCCATATAGGGCGGCCACTTGGTCGAGCTGAAACAAATGTGTTGTCCAATTTTTATTGAAAATAAACTCCAAGAAATACTCAGAAAAATAGTAAAAACATTTTAAGTTGATCGGAAGTATTTAGACAACATTTAGGGACATAGTTTTGGTTTAAAAACGTATTTGAACAAAATCGAACATAATCATCAAAATCATGATAAAAATATTTATCTAACAAATTATACCGCGGCGATATCGTGCCCACCATTATACATGCGGCGATATCGCGCCCAAAAACCCATGGGCATGATATGTATGAGGCGGCACGATATGCGCTATATATCGTGCCGCTTCATCTTCTTCATCAAATCGCGCCGCATACGGGCCGCTACACCAACATCCAACAATAACCCAACACACAAATTTATCCAACATATGCACATTATTGTCAAGTTATATACACCAATTGATAAACCCTAAACACCAAAATCGAACACTAAACCCCTAAATCCATAATATAGAGTTCAAACATATGCACGACATTGTCAAGTTAAATGCACATTATTGTCACATTATTGCGGGATTGATATGCTTACCTATTCGAAGGGGGCGACGCGCGGCGGAGGAAGGTGCGGAGGTGGCGGCAGTGGAAGCGGCGGACGTCGGCGGCACGATTGACTCCATGTTCTTCTCTCCTCGCACGAAATGGGGATGGGTATTTGCTCTTTATTCTTGATGGCTCAAAAGCTACTCTAGAAAACCATAGGCAAGTGCACCTATCGTTTTGTAGTATAGATTATTGAGTCACCGAGTGTCATTCCCGAGGGATTATAAGTACTAATAATTACCGTCTTTTTGTTATCTAATCTAGTAATTTTCGAGTTTTGTTTGTTAAAATGGAAAATGAAAAATAGAGAATTTAAGATAATTGCAACTTACAAAAAGAAATCAAATAAAAATAGATTGTAGAATGAGAAATCAAGAGATAGAAATGTGTTGAATGTAAATCCCTCTAGAATGTTTTTGTGATTCAATCAAGATAAAAATACAACCATAAGCCCTTAAGCAAAACCAACCTCTTTTAATAAAATCTCATGTTATGTGGACCGTAGAAATTCCCGATTTAAGTTAAACCCTTTCTCAAGGCGAAAAACTCCTAATCTCAAGTTGATTAACTGAAATCTCTTTCTAGTTAAAACCCCCAAAATTGCATTATAACGATTTATGAATTCCCATATTAGGTTTGACCCTAATTCGGAAGATTTATGTCGTCTATATCTAGGATTGCATGCAACTCTTTTCACTTATATAGTTCTTTCTCACCATAAATCTCTCGATTACCCGATGAGGAATAAATATCAAATTAATATACCTAAATATCAACTTGAATGAAATAAACATGATATAAGTGAATCACACAAGACATGAGAATTTTAATAAAAACATACAAACCTTAATCACAAATCCATTCTAGAGTTCATTACATTCAAACACCGGTAGTTTAGCTACTCATGATTTTGACAAAAGAATAAATTACACAAGAAGATTTAAGTGTTGTAAACATGGTGTACTTATATTTCTCAAAATCTCAATGACTTGTTCCTTTGATAGATGATGTTGATCCAAGCCTTCTTCTCCAATGTTGCTACAAGCTTACTCCTCCAAGACCTCTTGATCCCAATTCCACTCAAAATGTTAAACACTATGAATCTCTCTATGAATGAATATTACATGAATGATTTTCCAACTCAAACTCTTGGCTTTTATAAGCACCATCTTGTGAAATACCATATTAACAAATGCCTCATTTCCATGCTTGTTAGTTGAATCATTGTGTGCACATTCATGGTTGAGTTGGTTGAATCATTGTATACACATGATCATACTTCACTTCCATTAGTTGAGTTGGTTGAATCATTGTGTCCACATGCCAATTGAGGAGGAAATTGAGTTTTGGTGCGGGGAAGATGAGGTGTGAAAGTCGCTCAAAGGTTGTCAAAAAGCAAAAGTCTCCATTATTTCCGCCAAAAGAAGAAAATTTGTTGAGTGGAGGAAAACACGGCCGTGCATTTGACGAACACGGCCGTGTTTTCTTCGCAAAAATTGGATTTTCTGGCAGGGTGTGCTTTTAAACACGGTTTGGGCGTGTTTTGCTGATTTGCGTGTGAAACACCGTGCTGCTTTGTAGGCACGGCCCGGGCGTGTTTTTCTGTTTTCTTGTTTTTCTTCCTTTTGAAGCATGGCCATGTTTTCCAACACACTAGGGGTGTGTTCGCACGAGATCGAGTCTTCTTGTCTTCTTTTAGACTTTGTTTGCTTCGTATTTTCATACGAAATCATACGAATTTGCTTCAAGTCTTAACCTTCATCATTCAAAACAAGCCAATGTGATTTTTCTTGATTTTATTGATTAATGAACTAAAAAGTTAGAAAAATTATCTAAAAAGGTTTAAGAAAATGTGAACAAAAATGCACTTATCAAACCGCCTCCAACTTGGAAATTTTGCTTGTCCTCAAGCAATTTTTAAAACAAAGAGTGGAGTTGAAAACAAAAATGAGGTATCTATTTTCACAATTTTGACATGTTTGAAGTAAATCGCCAACCTTTTTATTCCCGATCGAGCCAATCGATTCGTTCTTCCAAGTCAACTAATTTGTTAAAAAAGGGTGAATTCAAGAAAATGGAATCGTTTAGTCATCACATTTGTCATATCACAGAATTGTTAATCATTCGCTTAGACCAAATACAAGAATGTAATGATAAAAGGAGATGTTCAAAAACTCGGGTTTTTATTTTTATTATTATTATTTTTTTAAGTGCATATAATTATAAATTAGGACATTTTTTGAGGTAAACTTCCACTAGGTTTAAATTTTGAATGCTTTCCAAAAACTCCTAGGGTGGTTTCCCATACTCATATTTGTCTTTGCCGTTTTACGTAAAAGACAAACATGGGGCTCATGAATGCTCCTAGTTACTAAGCGAAGACAAACAGAGGAGTATAACCTCGATTTGTCCTTTTTATAAAAATATATATATTATTATTATTTTTTTTTTTTTTTCGATTTTCCGATTTTTTCGTTTTTTTTTTATTTACCCGAATAATGATTTCTCCAACGATCATGACATAAGTATTTAAATTTAAGCAAAATCCAAACTATTTTCATGACATTAAACTCTTTTGGCCGAATTCATCCTTTTACTAGAGTCACACGGTTTTAAAACATTTTGGCGATTTGAGTTCAAAAAGATGACTTTTTCTGGAGAAAAATTGGTTAAAACAAATTCACAAATAACTTATCGAATTGTAAAAAGAAATATCTCATGTTTATTTGCAAGAGATTTAAAAGTGCATAAAAAAATAAAACATCCACACAAATTAATTAAAAATGCAATCCCACACAAACTAAAAGAAAACAAAAAAATTATCCAAATATCTTGATAAATCTCACCACCTCCAATTCAAGGGTCACATTGTCCCCAATGTGAAGAAGGAGATGTGATCTGATCTAGATTAAAAGCGAGAAAGAAAAAAAAAAATGAAACAAGAAAATATACGACCTTCATTGTGGTGGTGGGAAATGTCCTGCGAAATATGCCATTGTTGGATACGATCCATCATGGCAAAATAGATTTCTTTGTTGGTCATATTGTTGTTGTTCTTTTGTTGAAGATTCATGAAGAATTGTTGTTGTCGTTCTTCAATTCGGCGTAATGTTGCGTCATCATTTCCCTTGGCGATCCAATAAAGCTCATTGCTCCATTTGCTCCAAGCGAATGGCGTGGAGAAGAGATCTAGTATCATCCATGGGGTTGATGGTTGCCTTGGTGGTTGCCTTGGTGGTTGTGACGCCGAGGGAGCATCAATATCCGGTTCCTCACTTTGATAGGCATCGTGCCGGAGGCCGGCGGTGCGGGTAGTCGGAATGCATCCGGGTTATCACCTTGTGGGTACATCATCTTCCAATTGTCCGGTCCCGAACCGAAGTGCGAGAAGGATCCGGTGAATGGATGTGTGTAGTCTGTATTTTTGAATCTTAAAACATAACCCATCCCGCTCCGTTGAATCATTCCCATAGCAATACAAGATTCAAAGTCGATCCGGGTTGGTCCCCGGGGCTTGCTCAAGTCTGCGAGGTTATAACCATAATGGATGGCAATAGGAGTAATAAGGCCACCAATAACGATTTTACCTCGGTTTTTCTTGCTCACTTTGAGAAAATGCTTGGCGAGATAAGAACCCGTGTCAGCCAAAGAAGAATTCACCATTGACCATAGAAAATACAGCTCATCAAGTCGGACAACTCCTTCGCTTTCGCCCCGGCCAAATAGTGTACTCGAGAGCACCCGATGGATATAACGAAAGCAAGGATTGACAATGCATGAGGATTTTGATGAAGAAGGATTATATTCCAGCTCATGCGTAATTGATTGCCAAAATTGTCGATCACGGAACCCCAATGGCTTTATACGCAACCCATTTGTGGGTAAATCATAGATAGAATTAAATTCGCGATGTGAGTTGGTGATCATTGTTGAAGAGCCGAAATGTGATTCGTCCTTCTTCAACCGTGTCGGCCAAGTAATCTCCGCGTCATAGGAACTCGTAAATTCTAACGTGAGACGGGTGTAGGTGGGTGTGGCTAGATTCATGAAATAGCCCCACCCAAGTTGATTGAACATCCAATCCACATCCGCAGACGCGAAAGCCCATCCAAGGTAGGGTTATCCGAGAATCGTGTATTAATGATGTGACGTTGGGCCAGGCGATGGTATTGAGCTTCATGATCATCATCTCGGAAAGATATACCAAATGGATTGGTAGGTACCGGTGGGTCCGTCACGGTGGCTCGGCGACCGCGTGTGTGTGGGGCCGGAGGATAAAGCATCACCGTGCGTCCCACGTTTAGTCCTGGGATTCCTATGTCAATATAAACTTACAACAACGTGAAAAACCATTTTAAGAGACATAGATAGTATCCCAAACATGAAAAGGCATCAATTTACTCAAAGTTCCACCAAATCAACATCTTTATTCAACAAGAATCCATCTTCACAAGCTATACACCCCATTTGCAACAATGATTTAACAACATCCATTTTTCAACAACATTTCAACAATAGCAATTCAATCAACAACAATTTAGGAACATTAATCATATGACTCCAAGTCCAACTCTTCAAATCAAGAACAAATGACCAATTCCTCAATTTAGCAAGATAAAAACATTACAAGCATAATTTCTCATAATCACCACAAGGACTAAAAATTACCACAAGCAAACTCAATTAAACTCACAAAAATTCACAAGAAATATGTCATAAAAAGAAATTCATGATTTTACCATTAATATCAACTATCCAAATTTTAATAACCCTACCATTCAATTTTTTAGGGCATGAAAAATTGGCAATACAAATTCATGAATTTGCTAACTACAACATAGGATAATCTTCACAACAACACACAAATATACCAATTCAAACAAATCAAAATTCAAATTGAAAGGAAAAGAAGAGAAGAAGAACAACACATACCTTGAAGACATTGTGAGGAGGAAGAGATGAGAGCCTTGTGATGTGAAAGTGTGTGGTGTGGGTGAAGATTTTGGAAGAAAAGAGAAAGAATTTGGTGATTTTGGGGTAGGGTTTGAGAAAAGGGGAAGAAAGGAAGAAGAAGAATGATGTTTGGGGAAGAAAATAGGGCAAAAAATCGGCCCCCCTGTTTTTGTAACTACCGAACACGGCCGTGCTTTGAAAGCACGGCCAGGCCGTGTTCGGTACGTGTTCAGCTGAATTTTCTTTTTTTTTTTTTTTTTTTGAATTAAAACACGGGCGTGTTATTTAACACGCCCGGGCGCCGTGTTTTGTACGCGCGTTTTTCATCCCAATTTTTTTTTTTAAAAAAAAAAAACAGGCGTGTTTAAAAACACGCCCAGCCGTGTTTTTGCGTGTTTTGCAAACATGGCCTGAGTTGAAGAACACGGCCAAGGTGTGTTTGTCAATTTATTGACGAACACGGCCGTGGTGGGTAAACACGGCCAGTAGTGTTTTTATTTATTTTTTATTTTTTTATTTTTATTTTATTTTTATTTTTTAAAAAAATTCACACAAAATACCGGGTTGCCTCCCGGATAGCGCTTAAATTAACGTCGTATAGCCGGACTGTTTTACCTCTACTCGTGTGGTGTATTTTGAGGATCGTCAAGACGGATGGAATCTCGATAACTATCATCGATGGTGCCCCCAAAATAAAGCTTTAGGCGATGTCCGTTCACCTTGATTGTTCCCATTTCCTTGTGCGTGATTTCAATAGTCCCGTAAAACACTTGAGTAACATGTGATGAATGGGCCGGGACCACCGGATTTTAATTTACCTGGAATAGTCGAGTCGGGAATTGAAGAGTAACACTTGATCACCAGGTTGAAATTCTCTTGTTTGCTTAATGCGTTTGTCATGCCATTGCTTTGTTCGTTCTTTTTGTAAATTCTCGAGTTCTCGTATGCCAAATTTCGCCATTCTTCGAGTTCGTTCTGCAATAAACGGTTATCTCCTGCACTTGACAAATCATAATTAAGCATTTTAATAGCCCAAAAGGCCTTGTGTTCAAGCTCAACCCAGAAATGACACCCCTTACCATAAACGAGTGGGTATGGAGTAGTCCCTATTGGCGTTTTGAAAGCCGTTCTATAAGCCCAAAGGGCATCGTCGAGTTTGAGGACCAATCCTTGCGAGAGTGTCCAACCGTTTTTTCCAAAATTCTTTTTAATTCGCGGTTGGACACTTCAACTTGACCACTAGTTTGAGGGTGATAGGCGGTGGCGACTCGGTGTGTGACACCATATCGTTTTAGCACTTTGTCAAATTGACTATTACAAAAGTGAGTGCCTCTATCACTTATGATGGCTCGTGGAGTACCAAATCGGGTAAAAAGTTTTTTGAGAAAATGTACCACCACTCGAGCATCATTTTTAGGCAAGGCTTGAGCCTCTACCCATTTAGACACGTAGTCAACGGCTACCAAAATGTATTTATTGCCAAAAGACGCAGGAAATGGTCCCATAAAATCAATACCCCAAACATCAAAAATTTCGCAAACAAGAATACCATTTTGGGGCATTTCATTTTTTCGAGAAATATTTCCTACTCGTTGACAATTATCACAAGTTTCAACATACCGTTTTATGTCTTGAAAAAGTGTAGGCCAATAAAAGCCCGACTCAAGGACCTTTCGTGCCGTGGTATTCGCTTGATAGTGCCCACCGGTGGGTCCTTTGTGACAATGATTCAAAATGGAGATCGTTTGGGAAGTGCGACACATCTTCGTATGATTTGATCCGCACAAATTCGGAAGAGGTGGGGATCGTCCCAAATATAGTGTTTGAGGTCCGAAAAGAATTTCTTCTTTTGTTGATGGGTCAGCCCTTTCGGTAGAACTTTTCTGCAAGATAATTAGCAAAATCTGCAAACCAAGGATTATCAATTGAAATTAAGTTCAAGGAAAAGAGTTGCTCATCCGGAAAGAATCTTTGATATGTCCTTTGTGTTGCTTGTCGGTGTCGGAGTGCTCAAGCCTTGACAGTGATCGGCGGCAAGATTTTCGGCGCCTGCTTATCTTTGATTTCCACATCAAATTCTTGGAGTAAGAGTACCCATCGAATTAGTCGTGGTTTTGCATCATTTTTGTCAAGCAAATAACGTAAAGCGAATGGTCCGTATAGACAATGACTTTGGATAGGATCAAATATGAGCGAAATTTGTCAAATCGAAAACCACCGCAAGTAACTCTTTTTCTCTGTAGTCGTATAATTGGATTGAAATGGATTCGAGTTTTGCTTGCGTAGTAAATTGGTCGAAATGCTTATCTTTTCGTTGCCCAAGCACCGCACCTACCGCATAATCGCTGCATCACACATGAGTTCGAATGGTTGAGACCAATCCGGAGCTACCATGATGGGAGAAGTGGTGAGCTTTTCTTTCAAAGTATTGAATGCTTGAAGGCATTCATCATTGATATGAAAGACCGCATCCTTCTCCAAGAGGCGAGTGAGTGGCGGGCAATTTTTGAAAAATCTTTGATGAATTGCCTATAAAACCCGGCATGCCCTAAAAAGCTTCGGATTGCCTTCACCGAAGTGGGTGGAGGCAATTTGAAATTGTCTCAACCTTTGCCTTGTCAACTTCAATGCCCCCAAGAAATTTTATGTCCCAAAACAATACCTTCTTGTACCATGAAATGACATTTTTCCCGATTAAGAACCAGGTTAGTTTCTTCACAATGAATGAGGACTTTTTTAAGATTTGCAAGACAAAGATCAAATGAGTCCCCAAAAACCGAGAAGTCATCCATGAAGACTTCCATGATATCTTCTACAAGTTCGTCGAAGATAGCAAGCATGCACCTTTGAAAAGTTGCGGTGCATTGCACAATCCGAAAGCGCATGCGCGATAGGCAAAAGTAATCGTAGGGGCAAGTGAAAGTGGTCTTTTCTTGGTCCTCCTGCTATCGGATCTGAAAATAACCGACATGCCATCAAGGAAGCAATAATACAAGTGACCGGATAATCTTTCAAGCATTTGATCAATAAAAGGTAAAGGAAAATGGTCCTTGCGAGTAGCATCATTGAGTCGTCGTAATCGATGCAAACTCGCCAACTTTATTCCGTCCGCATTGGAATAAGTTCATTCTTTTCATTTGGTACCACCGTCATCCCACCTTTCTTTGGAACCACTTGAATCGACTCACCCATTCTGCGAAATTGGATAGATGAGCCAAAGATCAAGTAATTTGATTACCTCTGCCTTGACTACTTCTTTCATGTTTGGATTTAAACGACGTTGTGGTAGAACAACCGGCTTGAAATTTTCCTCCATCGAGAATTTTGTGAGTGCAAAAGGAAGGATTTATCCCTTGAATATCGAGAGATTTTCCAAGCGATGGCCTTTTATGTTCCCGTAATATTGCCAACAATATATCCTTTTGATGAGAAGATAAATTGGAGGAAATAATTACGGGAAGTTTGGCGTTCTCGGCTAGAAATGCATATTCCAAGTGTTCGGGTAACTCCTTCAGCTCCAACAGCGGTGGATCCTCAATGGATGGTTTGATATGCCCCACCGTGAGTTTTCAATTTTTTCGAACTCTTTACGTGCTTCTGTTGGTTCGTTTTTTCCTCCAATGCGAGTCTGATTCCCTAAGAAAGGGGTCTTCATTTGATATACCTGCACTTTGAACAATACAAGTCTCCAAGAATTCGTTAGAAATCATGCTTGGTAGAGAATTTGTTATCTCCATATCGATAAGATCAATAGCAAAACAGGAGTCATCTTTATCTATCGTATTTTTCATTGATGTTGCGATTTTAAAAATGACTTGTTTATCTTCGACTCTTAAAATTAGTTTGCCATCATGCACGTCAATGATTGCCTTAGCAAAGCTAAAAATGGACGCCCCTAGGATCAAGGGAACTTCGACATCTGTATGCATATCAAGAATTACAAAATCGACAGAAATATAAACTTATCGACTTTGACCAAAACATCTTCAACAATGCCTCTAGGATACTTAATAGATCCGTCGGCTAATTGCGGCTCATCCTAGTTGGTTTTGGCTCCCTAGACCCATTTGTTTGAATAAATCATAAGGCATCAAATTAATGCTAGCCCCTAGATCGGCCAATGCCCGATCAATACCAAATTACCGACATGACAAGGAATAGTGAAACTCCCGGATCTTTGATTTTCTGAGGTAACTTGTTTTGCAAAATTGCCGAGCATTCCTCATTTAATTGCACCATGGATATTTCTTCAAGCTTCTTCTTATTTGAAAGAAGATCTTTTAGGAACTTGCATATTTTGGCATCTGTGAAAGGGCTTCAACAAAAGGAATGTTGATGTGCAATTGTTTAAATAAATCCAAGAACTTACCAAATTGGTCGTCATGTTTGTCCTTACGCAATCGACTTGATACGGAATAGGTGGTTGGAATTCGGTACCATTTTCTTTGTTTCCTTGGATACCTGTTCGTCTTTTTGTTGTATGGGTGTGGGTTCGTCCTCCAAAGATCCGTATTCGCCTAGCTTTGTTCCACTCCTTAGAGTAATTGCTTTTACCCGTTCTCTTGGATTTGGCTCGGTGTTGCTAGGTAAGCTCCCTTGTGGCCTTTCGGAGATCATTTTGGCAATTTGACCAATTTGATTTTTCAAGTTGCGAATAGATGCTTCTTGGTTCCTTAAGGATGTTTCGGTGGCCGTGAAACGGGTTTCCGTTGTTTGACGAATTTGGACAAGTAAGTCCTCCAAACTTGGTTTTCGCGGTTGGAAACCGGAGGTGCGTGATTTAATTGGGAAGTGCGTTTGGATTAGCCTTGTGACCTTGATTTCCCAACTAAAGTTCGGGTGTTGACGCCAACCTGGATTATAAGTGTTCTTTGAAAGGATTATTTTGAAAGGTCGAGATTGATTACCTAGATAATCCACTTGTTCATGCGGTATCGCGTGAGGGCAATCTTGGTGGTTGTGTGATCCTCCACAAGTCTCGCATGAGAAGGCTTGTTGTGGTGGTGGTTTTGGAGCCGCTAACCCGTCGATTTTCCGAGTTCGAGCTTCGACTGCGGCGCTAGTGTAACCACCGCGTCCGCATTATATACTCCCACCGACTGTTGGTTTTTCCTCATGCGGATTGCCATTGATAACCATTCATGGCCATTCCTTCTATGAGATCTTAGGGCGAGCTTTCGGTGTTTTATTGTTCAATGTTCCCCCCGCAAAGATCATCATCGCCTTGTTGATGAGAGCAACCCATTGTAAAATGTTTGAACTTGCATCCAAATGGGAAGACCATGATGTGGGCATTTTCGCAGAGTTCTTTGAATCTCTCCCAAGTGTCGAACAAGGTTTCATCGTCCTCTTGAGTGAATGAAGAGATCTCATTCCTCAATCGTGCGGTTTTAGCGGGTGGAAAATACTTTAGCGGGAATTTTTCCGCCATAATGCTCCATGTTGTGATTGTTCCCTTCGGTAAAGTGTTTAGCCATTGTTTGGCCCGTCCCCGAAGAGTAAATGGGAACAATCGTAAACGGATGGAATCGTCAGAAACGGTTTGATTTCAAATTATTGGCTGTCGCAAAATGGGCCTTACGATCTTAGACGATGTACCATCCATAGATGGCTTGGCGTGGTCGTACATTTCTTTGTTGTTCATCCGCCATATCGGGATCCTTGCTTTCGTTAGTATCCTCCTCGTGATCCTGTACTAATACTTTCCTCTCGTGTTGCTACTTTGGCGGTCTCGCGACTTCCAAATTCGGCGACGAGTAGGCATGCACTGTGGTAAACAAGGAGGATAAGTATAATCCAAGACTTACAAAGATAGATACCTAGAAAGACAATTAGTGAAAATAAAAAAATGATTAAATTAACAAAAATAAGGTGTTCTTAATATTACAATCCCGACAATTGCCAAAAACTTGATGGCTCAAAAGTTACTCTAGAAAACCATAGGCAAGTGCACCTATCGTTTTGTAGTATAGATTATTGAGTACCGAGTGTCATTCCCACGAGGATTATAAGTACTAATAATTACCGTCTTTTTGTTATCTAATCTAGTAATTTTCAGAGTTTTGTTTGTTAAAATGGAAAATGAAAAATAGAGAATTTAAGATAATTGCAACTTACAAAAGAAATCAAATAAAAATAGATTGTAGAATGAGAAATCAAGAGATAGAAATGTGTTGAATGTAAATCCCTCTAGAATGTTTTTGTGATTCAATCAAGATAAAAATACAACCATAAGCCCTTAAGCAAAAACCAACCTCTTTTAATAAAATTTCATGTTATGTGGACCGTAGAAATTCCCGATTTAAGTTAAACCCTTTCTCAAGGCGAAAACTCATAATCTCAAGTTGATTAATCAAATCTCTTTCTAGTTAAAACCCCAAAATTGCATTATAACGATTTATGAATTCCCATATTAGGTTTGACCCTAATTCGGAAGATTTATGTCGTCCTATATCTAGGATTGCATGCAACTCTTTTCACTTATATAGGTTCTTTCTCACCATAAATCTCTCGATTACCCGATGAGAATAAATATCAAATTAATATACCTAAAAATATCAACTTGAATGAAATAAACATGATATAAGTGAATCACACAAGACATGAGAATTTTATTAAAAACATACAAACCTTAATCACAAATCCATTCTAGAGTTCATTACATTCAAACACTAGTAGTTTAGCTACTCATGATTTTGACAAAAGAATAAATTACACAAGAAGATTTAAGTGTTGTAAACATGGTGTACTTATCTTTCTCAAAATCTCAATGACTTGTTCCTTTGATAGATGATGTTGATCCAAGCCTTCTTCTCCAATGTTGCTACAAGCTTACTCCTCCAAGACCTCTTGATCCCAATTCCACTCAAAATGTTAAACACTATGAATCTCTATGAATGAATATTACATGAATGATTTTCCAACTCAAACTCTTGGCTTTTATAAGCACCATCTTGTGAAATACCATATTAACAAATGCCCCATTTCCATGCTTGTTAGTTGAATCATTGTGTGCACATTCATGGTTGAGTTGGTTGAATCATTGTATACACATGATCATACTTCACTTCCATTAGTTGAGTTGGTTGAATCATTGTGTCCACATGCCGCTTGAGGAGGAGAATTGAGTTTTGGTGCAGCAAGATGAGGTGTGAAAGTTCGCTCAAAGGTTGTCAAAAAGCAAAAGTCTCCATTATTTCCGCCAAAAGAAGAAAATTTGTTGAGTGGAGAGAAAACACAAACCAGTGCTTTAAAAGCACGGCCGTGTTTATAAACACGGCCAGGCCGTGTTTTCTTCGCAAAATCGGATTTTCCGGCAGCGGTGTGCTTTTAAACACGGTTTGGGCGTGTTTTGCTTATTTGCGTGTGAACACACGGCCGTGCTTTAAAGCACGGCCCGGCGTGTTTTTCTCTGTTTTTCTTGTTTTTCTTCCTTTTGAAGCATGGCCATGTTTTCCAACACACTAGGGGTGTGTGTTCGCACGAGATTGAGTCTTCTTGTCTTCTTTTAGACTTTGTTTCATTCGTATTTTCATACGAAATCATACGAATTTGCTTCAAGTCTTAACCTTCATCATTCAAAACAAGCCAATGTGATTTTTCTTGATTTTATTGATTAATGAACTAAAAAGTTAGAAAAATTATCTAAAAAGGTTTAAGAAAATGTGAACAAAAATGCACTTATCAATTCTTCTTCTTCACCGATGGGGGCACGAAATGGGGATTTGGGGATTTTTTTCTTCCTTTTGTTTTGACTATTGGGCATGAAATGGGTTATGGGGTGAATGTTATTTTTTTGCTTTCGTATTATTTTTGTTTTTATACGATTTCCTATACGCTTTTGAATGGTATAATTATGACTTATATTTCAAAATTCAAAAACACCAACTTAAAGGAGGGGTAATTTGGCCAATTTGGGTAGAAAAGAAGTTTTTATCTAATTGGGTAGAAAAGAGTACCCACTATCCATAGTGGGTACTTTAAAAATTGACCATTTTACTTATGTAAATACATTTTTGTAAGTCATCTGTATACTTAGTGAAGTTTTTCTATAATTTTTCACTTTGAACTTGTATCCTAGCATCGATGTCTGTATTTTACTTTAATATAGAATGCTTTGATACTAAATGTAAACAACTGTGTAAAGGACAAGAATGTTATGATCAATAAAACGATCTATTCAACGCATACATTCTTTGTTACTGCATTGTTTGTATGTATCTTTGCTGATTACATTTTGTTGAATGTTTTTAAGTTTTGACATCATCAAAAAGGGGGAAACTGTTGGAAAATTTATTTTATAAATTTTGATGGATGTCATGTGAAACTTAAACTAGAAAGTTGGCACCCCATTTTCCTTGTAATTTTCATTGTAATAGATAGGGCTGGAAAAGCTGAGTCAAGTCAGTTATGCTTGGAAATACAAGAAGTCAACTGAAGACTGAAGTGAAGACTCCGTTGTGGAACAACTGAGTATGGCCAAGAAAGGAGATCAAGAACTTGACTGAAGATGTATCAGCGGAGGTACAACTGTGTGAAGTGTCAGTCAAAGTCATCTCAAGAAGCCAAGTCATAAAATTGAAAGTGACAGATGAGCCTTTAAATGATTGGAGCAGACTCAAGTCACCTGGGGAAATAGGTAGCAGCCAAGAGGAGTTAACTGAAATGAATCCATTGCACAGAAGTCAAGAACATTACTTAAATAAGTAATACTTCCATGTTGCCAGGTCTTAAAGTGCTCATCCCAGAAACGCCGAAAAGGAATAAACTAATGGGAAGCACTGCACCTCGTGTCAGAACCTGAAAAGCTGCACATTCAATCAATACGAGGAAAGGTCTACATCTCAAGATTGAAGACCAAGAAAAGACAAGCCAACGAACACAAGTGTCTTTTGAAAATCAGTCTATCTCTTCAACGGGCTGATTTTTGAAAGTTCACTATAAAAGGTGAGGAAACTCATTGAGAAAAGGTGGCCGAACTACGAACAAGCAAACAATATTCAAACTGTACAAATATTCTCAAAGATATTTAAGCAAATCCTCAAACCCGAAAACTCGAAGGAAATATCCAACACAAAGTTGTGAAGGAAAGATAACTTCAAATCTGTTGAAGAGGAAACTTTTGAAGAATCAAAAGGGGTCTACTTTCCAAGGAGGATTGTAGGAAGGTTCAAGCTCGAACCAAAAGATCAAGTTATTGGAGGGCTTCGTGATCAAATCCAAGAGCTTGAGAAAGTGAGTCAAGTAGCAAAGCGCAACGCCTGCGTGAAGAAGTTGAGTCGGACGAGAAGCCACCGTATGACCAAGGTCGTCTCTGATCTTTCACCACTTTGTAAACCGATCACATTTAGTGGATTCCTCCAGGAGTTGGAGAAGAGGGGATTAGAAGATTTACCCCATCTTCGAACCTCTATAAAAATTAATCTGTCATTTATTTTTCAAAGAAATTTATATTTCTCGCATATTTATTTTATATCTCACGATTTGCTATCCAAACGATTAATAACCAAGTGTTAAAATCAAGTGTTAAAACAAGTTTAAAACAAATCAAATGGTGTTAAGTCTTCCGTTGATAAAACCAACACAAATGACAAGTTAAGTTTCGGGTTAAACAATCGAAAGTTATTCTATCAACAAATTCTATCGAGTCCGCTGAGTGGCTAACTCACCGAATAACCAACTTAGTTGTCCCTCAAGGACTTAGCCGTTTGTGTTAACTCAGTAATTTCTTTAAAAGGACTAAATCGAAAATTTGGTAAGGTTTATTCAACCCCTTCTAAACCTTACTCACACTGAACCTACATTTATCAATAATTCATTGTTTTGTTCGACCATAAGAAGACACGAAATCAAGCCGAATATTTTGTGAAACCTTTTTCTCGATTGTTGTTTGCATGAGCAAACCCGAGGTATGAAAAGTAGAAAGTGTATTTTCAATCATATCTCCATCTCGTGATACTTTCTCCACATAATTTCAATTTTGAAGAAATTTTAAATATCATGGAATTATACTCACGGATTTGAAATCTTGAAACCGCAATTTTATCCCATCATATCGGGCCTTTGGAAGTATAACCATCTTCAAGTGGTCATATCTTTCTTTCAAATTTTTCCAAAGTACGCATGGATCTTTTACCGTAAAGTATTCAATTTTTAAATTTTCATCCGGATGATGACGGAGAAAAATCATGGCCTTAGTTGTATCTTGTGCAGATGTACTATTTCCTTCTTTAATAGTATCACCCAAACCTTTAGCGTGTAAATGAATTTCATCTAGAGCCCATGACATATAATTTTTCCAGCAATATAAAGAGCAACAAAATCAAGTTTTGCAAGGTTAGCCATAATGAAATT
This sequence comes from Rehmannia glutinosa, assembly GCA_016081115.2. Taxonomy (NCBI): domain Eukaryota; kingdom Viridiplantae; phylum Streptophyta; class Magnoliopsida; order Lamiales; family Orobanchaceae; genus Rehmannia; species Rehmannia glutinosa. The sequence goes on from CM071924.1 coordinate 4,647,864, forward strand.
TTAAATTAATAAATAATAAAACTTACCACACTCACCAAAAATTTTAAAGATCGGCTAGAAACTCGTGCTGATAACGTGTTATAGATAATTTCTATTTTGTATAATAATAATACAAATATATATTGAGAAATATGTTAATCAGAACAATAAGCAAAAGTAGAAGAGAGATATATGTATTTCGGTGTGTTTTCAGTCAACGAACTTCAACAATTTATAGGTAAAAATGTATGACTGTTCAACCATGTGTTTGGAGATTTCCTCCACTACTTTTGCTAAAGTCTATGTTAAAGTCCACATAATTGACAAATTATCACAACAGGTTAGATATTATCGGTTGAACGTGAAAACTCAAATTCGAATGCCAATATGTTTTCATCGCACAGTTTCAATCTAGAGTTTGAGGAATGGAGCAAACAATGCAAATTACTAAATTGGATTTTATTTAGAGACGTGACTGAACTTGTATAAATGATTTTATAACTCATATTTTATGCAGAGATGCTCCAGGTGAAGTTACTTGAGATTCTATGTGGAACATCCCACTGGATGATGCGGCTCGAGTATGTTCCAAACTCTCGGATGTTGATTGCAATGTAGAAACCAAATGTATATACTAGAACCGACAATGGATGGGATCGGGCCAAGTCATGAAATCGGGTCCAGTCGAGCCGTGATTTTATCATTTCACCATTTCATGTGGCCTAGCCTAACCCAACAACACTTTTTACGTGTATTTTTGGTTAGGCTCATCGGGCTTTGGGCTGTTTGAGTCGAGCCGGTAGGTCCATCTTTTTGATCACTAAAAATGAAGCCCAACTCAACCCTATATGTGGGCTAACTGGTCGCACCAATTTTGTCAGCTCTAATATGTATATGTACAATAGGTGTAGCACAAAATTGAAATTCTCAATATGCAAATACATAACAGGATGGAGAGACAAAATGGACTATTCGAGCCAGATTTCTTTTCACGATCTTTTCTTGCAAACTTCTTCATCAACATCAAGGTTTTTTTTTTTTCTTTTGAGTTGCACACACACCACATGGAACCTTGACCTCCCCCAAAAGGAGGAGGCAATACCACTTGGCCAAATGGCTGGTGGTCACCAACATCAAGAATTACAACAAAAGAAACTACTAATGTTGTCGCGTTATGCAAAAGCGCTGTCTAGACGAATACCACTCCTATCAGGTAAAAGCCGCTTCATGTAATACTTTGATCTACGAGATATATTAATCTTTTTCCTCCTCTCCTCCGGTATGCATTCAATGGAACATTCTGAGAACCCACGCCTTACAAACCTGGTGAAAAATGGAAGCATCATTATTACAATTGGCAGTAAACTAGATAATTGGCTTCATCTCAATGGCAACAATGCATTCTAACTTTAAACCACCCAAGAAAAAAACTACATAGGGCATTATTCCCTAAAAGTTGCACCTACACAAACACCATTGTCAATAATAGATCTAAAGCTCCATTGGAAAGAGCTAGTTTCCTTGATAGCTCCTCTATAAGAATTTACAATGAATGGCCCTATGTAGAAATTTTCACCAAGAATAGATACCTACTCATTTCCTTTTTTATTTTGAAAGCAGATACCTACTCATTTTAAATGCTTCGACAGAGGTTTCTATGATTAACTGCTCTATCCTTTTGTCACGTTTTCTGTTGACAATTGAACCTCAAAGTCCACAAGTAATGTGCTTTAAGATCACTGATAACTAGCATGTAATATAAAGATAAAAATATACATCCTCAGCACTCTTCTATATGAATAATTGATTGAGTCGATGAATAAGGTGAGTGATTGTTAGTAATTTTGTCCTTATCAAGCTCACATTAGTGGGAAGCAATTAATATTAAGTTGGGAAATGATTATCCCCCATAAATTTCAGCTAAACCCGACCACCCTTCAGCATCACTCGTTGCATTCAGGCAATGGCGTAGCCAGCCCACTAAAGTGGGGTGGCCGACACACGAAAATAGGGTTGGCCGTAAGAAAAGCTCACAAAAATTCATATATTAACTCCTTAATAAAATTATGTAAGAAAATAAAAAAGGGGGCCCGGGGCCCAAGTCAACCCCTTCTTCCGCCATTGCATTTTGGGCCTCATACTGTAACTAAAGCTACTTAACTATCGAATGAGCAATTTCATCATAGGTCTAGTTGGTGGGCATTTGCATCTAAGGCCATTGCTGTATGAGCAAGTATTGGAGCAACATATTTGACTACTCCAGATTATCTGATTCTGAACTCGGTTATAACTGTAGAAAGTAAATCTGAGTATACAGGATGTGTAGGTTTATTGAACCAAGTCTGATACGAAAAAGAATGAAAAGAACTAAGAATTTCCAAAAAAAAAAAAAAAAAAAAAAAAAAGATAAGAAACACAGAAGATAAGGATTTGTTTCAAGGGCTTTTCTATGAATCTAGCAATACTGGAATCAGAATGACCTACCAATCTGCAGTACGAGTTGTCAGTAGAAAAAGCATCTGCAGCCCAAGGGAAGATGCCTTCTTCTCAATATAATCTGCACGCATTCAGGAACATAGTTATCATCTATCCATAAGAAGAAAAACAAAGAATTCTAAATAGATAACTAGGAGCAACGAAAAAACACTGTTCTCTCCTAAACTTAAGCTGTGCTCATGCCAATGGAAAATGATATATAATTTTTACTTATATTTTAGGAGAGCAGAGTGTTTTTTGTACATGTACAAATTATATATAAATTTTAGTTATTCCTAAAATACTCGGTGGTTAGTGCAATGTTTATCGGATTAAGTCTTTTAAGAAAAGAAAGGGCATCGAAAGAAAGAGAAAATACAATGGAAACAAGGTAGCTGTGAATATTTCTTATCATGATATACGAGAGAGCGTGACTACGTCTTTGGATGAGAGAAGGGGCATGTAACAAGATAATAAAAGCATCAAAAAGATCAAAATTGTATGATTACTAATTTATCCCTTAATGGGTTAATTACAAAATGTACCCTCGAGGTTTGACCTAATTACACAAAAACCTAGATAACTTTAAAAAATACCCACGAGGTTTTATTTTGTCTAATATTTACCCCCTTCATAAACAAAATGTGTATCAAAATCCTCCATATTTATAAAAATATTACAGTTTACCCCTTAATTTTACCACTAAATCAAACCTTAGGGGTACTTTTTGTAATTCTGAAAGTTAGCAGGGTTTTTTCGTAATTAGGTCAAACCTCAAGGGTACTTTTTGTAATTATCCCTTTTTAATTACAAAAGGGGTTACCTTATTTACTACAGAATACATTGAAATGAAAGCAACTGAAGGACCAGAATAATAGTTCTAAAATCTATAACAATCCTTCGGGTCGGCAGATGCCCATGAAATTTTATATGGACTTAAGCAGTAACAGATGCAATAAAAAAAAAGGCAATTGAACAAAAAAGTCTCAGGGACAAAATAAAAGATTCATACCAAGTAATTTATCTCCCTGTCCTTGCCCACGGCATTCAGGGGAAACAGCAATAGCAGCTACCTCTCCACATTTCTCTTCAAAGAAAGGGAAAAGAGCTGCACAAGCTATAACATGACCTTCTCTCTCAGCAACTATGAAAGAATCCAATGCTTGAAGTAGCTGCAAAGCATAGAAACAAAGATAAAAAGAAAAAGACAAAAAATATGTATACAAGTCAAAATAACATATAGATCAGAGGTATAAACCTCTTTCTCAGTCCTCTTTATCAATGTGCCAGACTCCTCTAATGGTAACAATAGTTGTTTGATCCCATTGAAATCTGTGACCCTAGCCATCCGCATCCCTTCATAAAGATCGCTGTCAAACAGATGCACCGTATATCAGAAAAAAAAAAAAAAAGAAAAATAGGACGTTACGCGAAAATAGCTTGCTGTCTTATAAAGGCCATTTATTCTGTTAAGCAACAAATGCAACAACAGACAGAAAATCAGATATAATAATTTTTTTGGGGAAAAGCGAAACTCCATGGTTAAATAGTAACGATCTCACCTTTAGGGACAGTAAATAAATTCATCAATAATATGGATCATTCAGAAACAACTCCGAAACTGAGGGTTCAATATCCCCATTACTTTATGGACACTGAATAAATATATTTGAACACAATGGCTATTATTTTGGGCATCTGATACCCAGTTTTATCTAAGGAAGAACTATTCAAGGGAGAACAAATATAATAGTTTGAGATATCTGATAAAGTGATACCTGGCCACCATTGTACCAACTCCGTCTCTTTGAAACAACTCCTTCAGTAAAACTCCACCCACAGTGCCATCCAGCAGATGCACTCTTTGAACACCACCCTGATAAAAAAAACATTGGAAAATAAAACAAATAATAATAGTATTTGCAAAATTCTTCAAACAAAAAGAAAAGAATCAAACGACCAGTGTGACAAAGTGATTTTCTGCACTTCATTTAACAAAACAGATTGCAAGATGAGTCTCAAAAGAATAGACATACCTATATCCAAATCCAAATGAGAATTGATCTCAATATCGGTTCATTCGATGCTACCCATGTGGGTAGTACCCATCTCCTGTTAGATGTTGACATGTGTCCCATTTTAATATTTATCTTTTTTTTATTTTGGAAACCAATAAAACCATGTTTTGTAAAATGTGGCACATGTAGGAGTTGGGCACTACCACTTGGGTAGCAAAGAATTAGCCCTCAAAACCCACATTTGGAATCAAATGGGGAAACTAGTTAGCAATAAAAATGGAGTTACATCTAAAACTTCCCCATTTCAAGGCGCAAAATGTCAAGTTTAATTAAAATTGCGACGGTCTTGTGGTTTTATCAGAATTCCTCCTCATTATCCCAAAGTCGATTTGCGCACGCATTTCAGAATAATATAAGTAGAGAAATCAGTTTTGCAATTTCCAACATGTTCTGGTTATTTAAAAAGAGAAAATAGAAAAAAAAGCAGACCAACAACGAACGATATATGTTTGGTTAGCAGACTAAATAATTGGTTACTTAAAAGGATATAATCACCAAATTGAGAAGACTTACCCTGCAAACAAATGCTGCAGCGGCTAATTCTGAAAGGTAACCATTCAATCGACTCAGCCTTTCTTGACCTCCAATAGCAAAACCTTGTTCACTGGACCAAAGTCCATTCCCATTGTCGAAGCCAACGCCATTTTGAAAATTTGGAGCCCGAGCAAAAGCGTTGCCATTTGGAGAAGGGGCCATATCATTTGAGTCATACACCACAGGATCTTCTTGAGCAACAGCTTTTACATAATTAGCAGCTGTTTCGCTTTGTTTAGCTCGTTTGCGGATTAGCATGTCTGCATCTTGAAGAGATAAAAACCGAATAAGTCTCCCACATTCGTCCAGAATTGGTCCATCTATGATGCAAATGAGTTTCTCTGCACCAAGAGCCAATGCGCACGCTGTAGCGACTTCATAAGTGCTGCATTGTAGAGAAGCAGAAATATTAGTTCCTAGAAATCAATTGGTAATCACCAAGCAGAATTTATGCTACAATACTAAAATTCACATAGAAGTCCAATAAATCTAATAAAACTGCTGAGAGAGTATGAGTAAACAACAAAACTGCTGCATAAATTCTGAAAGCAAAAAAAATTGACAAACTAGTCAAAGATTTAAAACAAATCATCATGCTCCTCTCTCTTGGCTGACATTTCCAGAAGTCACTAAGCCATCTGAAGTAAATTACGCCAAAAACATATCCTGCAAGTGGACACAAAAATACCTATCAAAAGCCATATAGCATACTTGCAATTTAATACTTCTCCAGAACTCGAATAACCAAGATTGCTTAAGAGCACTATGCATTCTTGATCCAGCCTCTCACGAATGCGAGAAACATCAATTTTTTTAACTTCACCAGTCGACCCATAATCAATGCCTTCAACTACTCCTCTTCTCTGCCAACAAAAAACACCACATCTCAGCAGTCAGCATAACAATGAATAACGACAACAAAATTGTCCAGTAATACTTTATACAAATTTGATTCGCAATCCAAACCAGAGGTGTTCTCACCTTAGCTGCAAGAAAATTACCACTTGCAACACTGACACCATCATACCAACGACTATTATCTCCATGACGACGAATGCCACTTAACGAAGGCCCAGGGGATAACTTTGCCTCAATCATTATACGAATTCTCCCAGCTGCATTCATTGCAGCATTATGAGAATCCGAGTCCGTGATTCTGTAGCTCCCAAAATACTTGGGTTCAGATCCTGAGACACGAAACACGAACAATTACTCACTATTAAACGCAAAAAAGGTAAATATCCGAGTGAATCATTAAAAGTTTTGAAATCGTTATTGGAAACCAAAAATTTCCTTATGGTTAAGAGCATATAATTATAAATTACAACAGCTGTTTACACTGGAGTATTAAACACATGAAATCTGAATATAAAACAGGATACAATTAAATCTCTTAAATTCTTCTCACCTCTTTCAGCTAAAAGCCTGTCGATTTGAACATGGGTACCCGGCACAAGAACAAACTTGATTCCTAGCCCATGAAGTAGAGAAATATCCTACACAAAATGAGTTCCAAATTCAATCTTTTTTTTTCATTTTGCTGCCAATGGAAGCGAATAAACCACAACAAACAGACGATTTAGTTAAAATAATCAAAAAACGCAAAGATAAAACATGCCATGAGAATATGATCCAAATTGGGGCTATCAATAATCTCAGCAGATATCAAGACAACGAAAGTGCTGCCTCTATGCGCCAGAAAATACGGCCACGCCTCACGAAAGAAACGCACGAACAGCTCATCTTTAACAGCATTGCTCGCTTCAATGCCTGCGCTCTCAGTTTCCCCCAACACATTGATTTTCTTTCCGAATCCATGATTATCACACTCGAAAGACGAGATTTTAACCGATTGGATCCCGCGAAACTTTCCAATTAGCTTGTTTTTGTTACTTCTCAACCTCAAAATCGAGCAAGGAGAGATCGATTTACCAAGGTGGTGGTGGTTCTGGATTGGAGTGCAAGGGCTTAAATTAGCAGCGGCCATGAAATTGAGCCCCCAAGAGTAATTAATGGCAAATCCTTAATTGTTGATGGCCGTGGGAGAGTGGTGGCGAAATGGCGGGCGGGGGCGGCTGATAATAGGTTTTTCTTGCTAACGTGCACCTTTTTCTTCCTTTTTTCTTTTTTTTTTTTTTTTTGAGGGAAAATCGGATTTGAATGAGAATATCTCTGTTGGAATGACTCTAGAGTCTAGAGTAGAGTTGTCATGAAATGGCTTAATCCACTTGTTCCCACGAGGTGAAATTGAATTGAAGATTCTAAAATATGTTTTATTTAAATAATTTTTTTATTACATTAATTATTAATAACGTTTTCTCATCGAAATTGAAATTCTTTTAATATTTCTTTTCCTTTTTCTCTCATAGGAATACGAAATTTAACTAAAATGGACAAACAAGTTTTTTAAATTTCTTTTTATTTTATTTGTCTTGGTAAGGATGGTTAATTATAGGGGAGCGCTATCAACACCCCCAATTCCTATCAATACACCCCCTCTACTTAATACACCCCCCTTCTTCTTTTAAACAGGATTTATTTACTTAATACACCCATAATATTCCTCAATCTACCCTTCCCCCAATTAAACCTAATTATATCCCCAAAATATTAACTCACCAACATATACACTTATATACACACACACAGGTGCCATGGGAGAGTGAAGTGGAGAAAATTTTTGTCGTCCTATCCTATTCTTAGTGATAATTTTTACGAGTGTTTTCTCTATTTTTGCACTTAAGAGTTGCCTTACAAAGAATTAACTTTGTATTTCATTTTTCACTTTGTCCTATTCTCACCTTTGTATGGTCATTGTCCTAATCTTTTGTCGTCCTCTTTCTGCACTTCAAGTTTGGACTAGAATTTTGGAGCTTGCATATTCAACTATTGGGTGTTTGAAGGTATAATTGAAAACCTTATACGCACCCGCATCGGATAATGACCTATAAACTTAATTTGAGAAATCAAGATATTTAATCCTCGATAAGTTTAAAAAAATCCACACACAATCATGCGAAAGAAGAAAAAAAATGTCCGACCAAAACCACAATCAACTCTTATTTCTCTCGTAGGGTTAAAGAATGTGGGTGCTAAGGGCATTTTAGAATTTTTAGTTGATGGCATTTTTATAATTAAAGATCAGAGGTGTATTGATAGATTTTGGGGGTGTTAATAGCGCTTCCCTTAATTATATCTCCGGATGGCCATGAGGCGAGACGGGGTAAGTACTTCAGTCTTCAAGACTCAAACCCATCCAGTCCACTCCACGGGTGGGACGGGTTGACCTTCCACGGGTCGTCAGGTGGGCCGGATCGCTCCATGTAAAATAAGATTTTATAATTGTAAATCTTATATTTTGTATGATTAATAAATTTTATTATCTTATATTTTGTATAATTAATGTATATTATTTATAAAATTTGTCATTATAAAATGTGTTACATATAATACATTAATTCTCAAAAAAAAAATATTAGATGAAATATTAAGTACATAAAAATTACTCTACCATATATACTATATATGTAATATAAAATATATATAAAATATATAACTTTATAAAAATGATAGACGGACAGGTACTCAGAGTAGAGATGATATTTAGACTTGTCCTACCCTGTCCCGTCATGGGTCACGGGGCGGGGCGGGGCAGGACAGGCCAAGGCGGCTTAGTTATAGCAAATTTACCTCAAGAATGGAGGATAAGTGGGGACTATCAACAATTTCGGTAGACAACACCACCACCAATCCAATGTACAACTCCTACACATCACAAAGCGGTACCGAGCCTCACTCATTGCCTCCGGGGCCCTCCACTAAGGTACCACCACTCACCGCACTATCCCTTCCACCATTGATGTCAATGTAACACCTCATGAGAGAGAGATTTGCTCTCTTGCGAAACCCAATTCTCCCCATCAAATCACTTCTTCTGATTTTGCAATTCTTCTTCAGGGTGTTGTAATCGCATGAAAATGGCGGCCAAGTTTCTTGATTTTGTGCCAGCTGAAAAAACAATGGTCTTGACTTCGTCATACACATGATTAATTAATTAGTTGTTGAAATGAGAAGAAGAAATCCACATGAGGTGTATATTTTTTTCACTATACTTTGAGTGCTCTAAAGACGCAGCTAAACGTTGAAGTTACAATGCTTTCTAAGTTAATTAAGACAAATGATTTAAGCAGAGATAACAAAGTACTACATGTTCATGTGTTTGTATATGGGACCACGTGATCTTTTATTTTGAACAAAGTGTCATTTTTGTTTTGTTTATTTGGTGTTTCAATATATCGTAATGTCATCTTGAAAGATTATACCCGTAGCACTTATTTGGTATAATTAAATGAAACAATGTAAGAAATAGGATATCTAACTTTGAGTACTCTAAAGACGCAGTAAAACATAGAAGTACAATGTTTTCTCAGTTAATTAAGACAAATGATTTCAGCGTGCAGTCCTACGTGTTCATGTGTCCATATGTGGGGTCACATGATCTTTTGTTTTTGAACAAGATGTCATTTTTTTGGGGTATTTATTTGGTGTTTCAATATATCATGTAATGAATATGGAGATTTTTCCTTGGCTAGGATGCTTTTTCTCTCTCTTGGGAGTCTTGACTTTCCCCCTACTGGGATCTCGAGAATCTGGCTTTGTTTTTTTGAATTTTTCTTTCCCCCTCTTTGTCTTTGCTCCTTGTAGTGTCCTTCTTTAGGGTTCTTCTCCATTAATGATAATTTGAATGCTCACATAATTATCCTTTATTGCTAAGAGAAGAGTTAGAGATGTTTTGTTTGGTGTCTTTTGATGTCAGTCTGTGCCTTTTGTCTTTCCTCGATGTGGGACCTCCTTGTTGAAGGACCAATCTTGTGTCTTTTTGTGGTCTTTATTTTTGTTTCTTTTGCTTGCTTCTTTCTTGTCTCAAGGGTGTGTCTCACCTGGTTTGCTTTGATTTTTTTCTTGATATATGTATAACTTATTCGAGGTTCGCCAACTGGTTTTGTTTAGAGGTATTTCATCCAATGGACCAAGATTTGGAAATTAGGCCAGAAATTTATGCTCTCGGCCAAAGTGCGAAAACATTAGTATCAAAGAGGAGGATATTAGCACTAGTGCTGACGAATGTGCGAGGAGCTTGTTCGGAAAATTCTTTAGGCAGAAAAGAATTAACTACGGGGGAATGAAAAAAAACTTTTGCTCTTATTTGGCCGGTTAAAGAAGCTTTTATTTCTAGGGAGTTAGGAATGAATTTTTTTTCCAGTTTATTTTCTCCTTGAAATCGGATATGGAAAAGGTTATTGATGGGAAATCTTGGAGCTTTAATAGTCAGTACTTGGTTCTGAAGGAATGGGAAGATAATCTGGATGCTGAGAGAGAATGCTTTAATTTAGTTGATAGTTGGGTGCAGTTATGGAATATACGGCATAATTGGCTTTGTTCTGAGGTGGGACTAAAAATTGGAAAATCTTTTGCTCAAGTTAAAGATGTGATTATTCTGGAATATGTGGGAATGAGAGGAAGATATATGAAAATTCTGGTCTCATTTAATCTCCTTAATACTTTACTTAGGTGTGATATCTTCCAATTGGGCTTTAAAGAGGTGGAGAATATAGTTCAAGTATGAAAAACTCTTGAACCTGTGTTTTTATTGTGGAAGAATAGGGCATTCAGAGAAAAGTCGTTCTAAGAGGAGAGAGGATATCATAGGAGAATGTCTTAATGAAGGGCAGTACGGTGATTGGATAAAAGCGGAGGATACCCAGAAGAGCTTCAATCAGGAAAGAAATTCATCACCTAAAAATGGGGAAGCCAAACCTTCATCGAAAGAGAATCCTGATCCTCCATCTCATAAGCTTTTGGTGACTACTACAGATTTGGTGGAGAATTGTGGGAGTTTAAATATGAAAGGAAGAACAGACCCCTTGTCGACATCTGAGTACGAGGAGTTGAATCTTTCTGATATTAATCATGTCCACAGTTTGAGTGGGGTGCAGGAACCAAGTAAGGGCAGTAAAGAAAATAGAGTTGAAATTTGTTTGATAAGTAATATTCTAGTAGAGCAAGTTTTGTATGATACTACTCCACTGACAGGGACCAAAACAACTTCCAAGGAGATCCATTGTGAAATGGAAACAGAGGTGGATGATTTTTCAAATCGGGCCAATAAGTCAGTTTTACCTGCTCAATCGCATAAACTTTTTTCTGAATTAATTGATTTCACTGGAGATTCTTCAGGGGGTTGGGGAGAGGCCAAAGTGGGATTAAATTCAGAGAAGGGAGTAAAAAAAAGGGGGAGGTAGCACTTGCTCTAAGGGAAGGGAGAAGGAAAATACTCCTTCTATAAGAGGGTTGCACTTTAGGGATTGGTCAGAGGATGAGGGAGTTAGTGAGGATTCAAAAGTGCATATAGATTAAAAAACAAAATTGTTTGCTTCTTGTGACGATATGATGGAGGAAGCCAACCTCAATTGGCCCCGAGGTGTCCAATGAGAGCATGTGTGTGGAACTCAGAGAGGTTTAGGAGGGCCTCACGGTTTCCCGTGAAGGAATTGAATAAATTCCACCATCCCGATTTTGTGTTTTTAAGTGAAACCAAAAAAAAAAGGTAAGGTTTTTGTGGGTACTGTGTGTAAATAGCTTAGAGTTGATGACAGATATAGGAGTGTTGAGCCTATTGGAAAAAGTGGGGGTCTATTGGTTTTTTGGAAAGACATAGTGATTGTTTTTCAGATTATTACCAGTAAGTTTTGTTTGGAAATCGAATTCAGTATGAATAATGATAATGTCAAATCATGGATCATTTTCATTTATGCTAGCACAAATCATTTGGAAAGAGATATTCAGTGGAACTACTTGAGGAATGTTTGTGGGAGATGGGGGGATAAGCGGTGCATGGGAGGCGATTTTAATTATATTTGTAGTCATGAAGAGAAGAAAGGGGGTAAGAAAAGGGTGAATGACAATTTTCTGAAGTTTAGTACTTTCATTGGGGACCTCGGTATGTACGAAATCAAGGGGGGAGGGCTTGGAGTATACTTGGGCTAATAATAGTGAGGGGAAAAGATGTGTAGAAGAGAAACTGGATCGGTTCTTTGGGTCTTTCTAGTGGCATGTGAAATTTCCCAACGCAAATGCCCTTAATGTATTCAAATGCTCCCCTGACCATCAGCTTGTGATTCTAGATACTAACCCTAAGACTAAGAATGTGAAGAAAAGATTTTTCTTTCATAAAAGGTGGTTGAAGAGAGAGGACGTGAAAGATGTGGTTGGCAAAGCATGGCAGAGTTCTAAGGTTGGCAATGCTCAATTTCAGTTGATGGAAAAAATAAAGGAATGTCGAATTCAACTCCTAGTGTGGAGCAGAATTTTCAGAGCCAGTGCGAATCTTAAGATGGATAAACTTAAGAGAAATCTTGGTCAGTTGAGAAGTCACAAGGGGCATAGAAATTGGAATGAGTGGAATTCGACCAAGAGGCAACTTGATGAGGAGAACAAGTTGGAAGAAACTTATTGAAACAAAAATCTAGAATCCATTGGCTCAAAAAAATGAGATAAAAATACTAAGTTTTTTCTCGCTTACTTTACGTTTAGAGAAGGAAAAAGAATTGCATTTTGAGGTCAAGTTAATTCGACTTTAAAATCATGATAAAGAAGAGGAGATTGAGGAGACTGGGTTTTTTTATCATGACTTGTTTGCTTCCTCGAGGGCTCTAGAGGGGATATTGGATTATTAGGTGGAATACCTCTCTATCAATCTCAAATTTGAAATGAACAAAGTGGACTTGTTGCACCTATGGATGAGTTGGAGATCAAATAGGCCCCGCTCGATATGCATCCTCATAAAGCTCCCTTATCCGAATGGTATGCCCTCTTTTCTCTCAATCTTCCTCGGATGTGATTAAAAACGACTTGTGTAATGTTGTTCTTAATTTTTTCATTGGAAAAATCCTGAGAAGTGTTAATCGATCTATTATTACACTAATCCCTAAATGTCCGAATCCCTCTTTTATGACTCAATTTCGTCTATTAGTTTGTGTAATGTGATCTATAAAATCATTTCAAAAATCTTTGCCAATAGAATTAAACCATGTCTTCATGTATGTATTTGTGAGAATCGGTCCGCCTTTATTCAAGATAGGCAAATTCTTGATAATGTGATTCTCGCTCATTAAGCCATTCATTTCTTAAATAGGCATAGGTCGGGTGAAAAAGGTTTCATGGCTATCAAATTAGATATGGCCAAACTTATGACAAGAGTCGAATGGAATTGTTAGAAGTTGATCATGATCAAAATGGGCTTCTCTTGTCTTTGTTGATTGGGTGATGCGGTGTGTGTCCTCTTCTTCTTTCTCATTCAATGTTAATGGGAAAATCAAATGGGTATGTCATTCCTTCGATAGGCCTCCCGGCAGGGGGGACCCCATCTCTCCGTATTTGTTCTTGTTTGTTTCGAACTTTTTCAAGTCTCATTAGAAAAGTTGTTTCTCTCAAAAGTCTCAATGGTCTTAATCCCGAGTTTTAAAGGTCCGTGTCTCTCTCATCTTCTATTCGATGATTCATTCTTTTTCTCGTGAAGCCAATGTCACTCAATCTAAGGTGGTTCTTGAGATCCTTGATAATTATAAGAATTTTTCTGGCCAATTGGTTAACTTAGATAAGCCTTCCATCTTCTTTAGCAAAAATGTGTCTTCAGAAACCAAGTTGCTATTTGTCAATCCATTGGGGCATTACTATCCGTAAATCTAAGAGATACTTGGGATTGCCCTTAGCAAGTGGTACATCCAAAAAAAGTTTTAAATATGTTGTTGATCTGTGGAGAAACGGACTTATTAATTGGAAGAATAATTTTTTGTCTTTGGTTGGGAAAGAAGTCTTGGTTAAAGCGGTATTAGATGCTCTCCTTGTATGTTATGTATTGTTTTGTTTTTCCTATTGATTTATGTAAACAAATTGATAGCTTGTTTTCTAAATTCTGGTGGGCTCCTTTGGTGCATCAAAAACAAAATTCATTGGAAGTCTTGGAGTAGTGTAAATGATTCCAAAGAAGGATGGGGTCTTGGTTTCCACGATCTTATCTTGTTTAATGAAGCCTTGATTGTGAAGCGATTGTGAGAATTCGGCTAATCCAAATCTTCTGTAAGTAAAATCTTGAAAGCCGATATTTTCCAAAAGGTAGTCTGTTGGATGCTAAGTTGGGAGCTAATGCGCGCTTGGCTTTGGAAAAGTTGGCTTGGTACAAGATAGACCTTGAAAAGGGGATTGAGGTATGAAGTGGGGGATGGAAGAACTATCAAAATATGGGAGGATCCCTGGATTCCCATGGCTGCGAATTTCAGACCTTCCAAGCCCATATCTCCGGGGATTTCCTAATCTGGTTTTGATCTCTTTTCGTGAGAGGGGGCGAGATTGGATGGAACCAGGATTTGGTTCTCAAAACTTTCAATGTTGAAGAGAGCAGGCTGATTCTTCAAATCAAGGGATTGAAAGATGACAAAAGAGATAGATTAATGTGGCAGTTTGAAAAAGGGTATTTTCTCCATTAAGTCCACATACTATCACCTTGTGATGAATAAAGTTGGGAGGATGGATTTTCTTTGAGCGTAGGCGAAAAACTCAAACTCGAAACCATTAGAAACAGAAGTTGGAGATTGGCTATTGAAGGCAAGATTAAACACTTTCTGTGGAAAGTGTTATTTGAGTGTCCTACCTACTAATTGGTGCTTGAAGAAGAGAGGTTTGGATGTGGATATGGTCTGAGGGGATGCGGGATGTCCGAAGAAATGGTAGAACACTTATTCTTTGCTTGCCCTAGAGCTCGATGATTTGGAAGCTTTCTCCAAAGAAATTGGGACGGATTGACGGATGATGTTAGTTCTTTCGAGATGTGGTGGGGTAAAATTTGTGGTTTAGATTTTTCACCAAGCTTCGGTCTATAGAATTCAACTTTCTACCTATATCCTATGGTGGTTGTAGAAGACTAAGAACTTGTTGATGTTTGAAAAGGCTTGGAAATCGGAATTGAAGACTGTTAAAGTCGTTGTTCCAATCAGAACAAATTGACAAATTGGTCTCGATCTCTTACGTGCATTTCTTCTTTGGTGTTTTTCTTGATTAGATGGTAGGGTACCTTGGTATCGATGCCTTGTTTTATTTTAGTTCCTCTTGAGAGTTCATGTGGCTATTCTTTTGGTTTGGGTTACGCTATGTTTGTTCTAGGGGTCTCGTGGATCTCGATTGATCTTCATGGTTTGATTGTTGTCGGATTGTGTTGCTGGTTTTTGGTTGATCTGCTCTACTGGGGTTTTTGCTGTCTGAGGATTTATGCTATTTGGTTCTTTACATTGATATACTGCTTATAGCTTTTGGCCTCAGCTTTTGCTTTTTTCCTTGTTTTTTCTAGACCATCTTCTGATGGTTCTCTAGAACATACCTGGAGGATTTGTGTGTCTTCAGGATGATCCTTGGTTGCTAAACCTATGGTTGTAATTTGCTCGAGTTTTAATATGAATCTTTATCATTTCGGAAAAAAAAAAAATCATGTAATGCCATGGTGATGTTATAATTATACCCACAACATTTATTTGGGGTATAAAGATTAAATGAAACAATTTAAGAAATATGATTTCTGACTTTAAGTGCTCTAAAGACGCATCGAAATGTTGAAGTACAATGATTTGTCAGTTAATTAAGACAATGATTTCAACAGAGATAAAGCGATTACGTGTGTTCATGTGTTTATATGTGGGGTCACATGATCTTTTATTTTTGAACGGTGTGTCGATTTTTTTTTTGTTTATTTGGATATATCAAAATAGTCAGTCCGCGTGTCCTAATGAACACAACATGTATAATGAAAACTTCATATTATACAAGTGACATTCATTTGGTACTGAAAATTCCCTTATGGTCCATTTGGGTATAGAGATTTGAAATTCCAAGGGATTTCAAATGAATGGATCGCATATACCTTGAACTTGAAATCCATCTCTGGATGATGTGGATTTGTATAGAAATTTCAAATCCATCGTAAAATTTTGACAAATAAATTAAAAGCTCTATTCTTTTTCTTAATTGACATCTAATAAGTAAAAATAAAAGATATAAGCTTATTATTTTATAAATAATTATAATTTTATACACTAATAAAAATATAAAATATATAACTTTTATTCTGTGTGAATATGTGTTTGTAAGTGCGGTGCATGTGAATATGCAAATGAGCATAAAAGGAAAAAAAAAAAAAAAGAATGAAATTCAAATGACTAGATTTTGGGAGAGATTTAAAATCTTTTGAAAATGAACTAAAACTTAAATATGAATTCAAATCCATTAATTTTGATTTATATGTCAAACAAGGGTGTGAATTTAACTAAGGATTTCAAATCCTCATTCCAAATCCCCCATCCAAATGCACCCTAGTGGCCTAGTGTACAAAAACATAAGATGTTACAAGATCTCTTATGATATTTCAGGTTACCGACTCATAAGCTCTTAAATGATATTTGGAGCCAAAACCAAGTTGATTTAACGAGCTGTTTGACGAGATGGTTAATCCTCTCTGATTGACATTCCCAAACACCACATAAGATGAAACTAAGGTCTTTTTTACATGTCTCTGTAAAGCATAGTTGTATCTGGATTTAAGATGATGAATTGTTTGTTCAAGTTCCAAGCTCAGAAATAGTGTGTAAAGCTGGTCTCCACTGCCCGCCACCACCTAATTGATGCCTTCCCACGCCTCTGCTGCTGCTTCCAAGCTGCTGCCCTGTCTGAAAAACCAAAGAAAAATTAATCTAATATGAAATTCAAATCCTCCGAAATGACTCAAAAAATAGCTTCCAAGGATTTGAAATTCTTAGCTCCAAATCCATCAATCCAAATGGAGTTGAAAATCATTGTAGCCAAACAAGATAGATAATTGTTTGTTATTATGGATTTGAAACCCTCAACTTCAAATCCGGTCATCCAAAAGTAAAAGTTACTACAATTAACACATATAGAACACTGATAATACAATAAAAAAGAAATTATACTCATTATTCATCTTCAGTCTTCACAATTAAGAACGAAAATACCGTTTTAAGAATCATAAGGGATCTATGGTATTTCATTTGATATTTCAATACACCATGTGAATGGCATATGGTATATTAGAACGTATATAAGATGATGCTATTATTACATGTGAATGGCATTCACATGATGTTCAAGGTTCCAATTATCTAGATTAATCTAGTGTTTCTTGTCGTATTTCACACCATACGTAAATCCTACCCCAAACTTAGGAAAAAAATGTATCACAATTTTTTTCGTGGATGGTAGATTCGTTGTGTATCCCACTCGTGACTTTAGATTATCAACATATACAAGATGAAAGTGAGAAATATACAATTTTTAGGTACATGTACAATTTGGAATATAAAATCATAGCACAAATTGAAATGCATAATTATTATATGACAAACAACATTTAATTTCAAAGCATGAAAATGCAGATAAACATACCATCATTAATTAATGAACCGATGATTAGGAAATCTTGTTTCATTCTATTCTAAAATGGTTGGTTGTTGGTTGCCTGGTTGGTGGAATTCAATGTGTCATTAATACTATATACCTTTCGTGGCATTTTTGTCAATTGCTCAGGAGTTTGGCACCAAATATATTCTCGTATTATTATGATTTATGATTATGAGGGAGTTAGGGACCATAAATCTATCTTTGGGTAGTGGTTAATGGTTATTGATCTATTTAGGTGTACCAAATAAACCAATTCTCATAAAAACTGATGATTCTCTAGTTTAGCTAATCCGAAACATCGTCATCACTACATGTCTCCAACCCATTGCATCAAAGTTGGTGGAATTTTTACACCAAATTTGGTGCGATGGTGTAATTTTGTCCAAAACGCCTCCATTCACCAACTCATTGCACCAAATAAAAATTTCATTCTTTCATTTTTCATTTTATAGTAATCAAATTTATTTAATTATACAATTATTTAATTTACTTATATTTTATAAATATATAAGCTATTTATGCAATTAAATAAAAAGTATATTTAATTAATATTACATTAATTAACTATATTAAAAAACAAATATTACAGTTAATATTAATTTTTATTTTAGTTTAAAGTATAATTATTTGTTAATTGTTATTATTTATAGAAAAATGTTAAGTATATTTTTATAGTTGAAGCCTGAAGGGCGCCAGCCTTAGAATAATACTAGTGATAAAGTATAATTTTCATCGAGTCTATGTAATAATGCCAAAAAGATTCAGCATCTCAATCACAGAGATATTCTTTTGGTCTTTTGTACAATGCACATGTCAAAATTTTGAAATATTTAAAAACGTTTTCTGAATCCAAAAGATACCTTTGCGCATAGAAATGACACAAAAAGGAAGAAACATGTCCCACTATTCCAAGAATTCGAAGCTAACATCAGAAATATAATAATTTCAGAAATTGGATTGAGATGGAGAATTTTTTACCTTATTAACGGAAGCAGATTGTGAATTGGAACAGGGCTGGTTTTTCTTTTTCTCCATGTTCAAGGCTCCTTTCTCCAACAACTTCCCCAACTTGACGCACTTTTTTGCAGCAAACTCTTTCAATACATCTGCACAATACAAATCACAAGCAATTAATACTGAAAAAATTTATATCAAGAGATAATTAAATAAAAAATGCAGAGATGTTGGGTAAATACAAAATACGTACCCAGAAAAATTTCAAAATTAGTTTATGAGGTTTTAATTCCGTCTTATATTTTGTCACAACCGTGAGTTGACCTAATAAGATTTGCCGATGTCATCAAATATTTATAATCATATCCTTCAACTTTTCTAAATGTTACAAATAGGCTATTTGTAAAGTTTAGAAAAGTTGATAATCAGGGGCGTAGCTAGGGGGGCCACCCCGGCCCCCGGCACACCCCAATTTTTTTTTGTCCCGTTTTTTCTGTGGAAAAAATAAAAAAAAAATTTATATGTGTTTTTTTAAGGGGAAAAAAATAATTGAGCTAGGGGCAAATGGAGGAAAAAAATTTGGGCTAGGGGTAACCAATCGGGCTGGCTACGCCCTTGTTGATAATGTTCTAGTAAAATGTAAAACTATATGTTTGGTTATTTTTGAAATATATTTGTAAAATATTTGACTATGTTTGTGTCAAGAAAAGGGGTTTATGTAATTTAAAAATTTCAGAGAAATTTTTAATTAACTCCATGGGTTTTTTTTATAATTATCTCTCATACCAATTATAAATAACTAATCATATTTTAGGTAGATTTTAACGAGCCCCTCATCACTATGTATGGCAATTTGGGTCGCCCCGCGGGTGAAGCAGGCATAGGTATTACTTTTGCCCTGCGTGTACTGTCCGAGCTTATATTTTTTTTTTTTTAAAAATATATAAAATATCTATTTTAAATATGATAATATAAATCTTATTAACATATATATTGATAATAATAATTTTTATAAATAATATGTACTAATAAAACAAGATACAAGATAAAAAAACTTATAAATTGGCTTACAAATATATTACAAATTTATAATAATTTATTTTTCATGTTTTTTATTCTTCTTTATTTGAATTATATTGGGTATTTTATGATATAGTAATAATAGATTGATTCTGAAGGGCCGGGTCAACGGGTTCCATGGGTGTTCATATACCCGCCCTATTGTCGTCCCTACTTATCACTTAGCTAGTCTTTTGTTTTGTGATTGAAATTTGGTTTCTTCTTTCTTGTATCTTAGGCTCAGCTAGCTACCGGCTTTGTGGGCATCAACTCCTTTTCTTTTTATATGTATCTTTCGATTTATTAAAAAAAATTATAAATAATTAATCATCTCATTACACGTCGGAAACTATGCGTACCTTCAAAACTGATGAGTCGATAAACTTGTCCAATAACCAAAGTGTCATCCGGCCGGAGAAGTTTGACCTGCTTCACCATCGGCGCCCCATTCTCCGTCGGCGCCGCCGCGACCACCTGCGCCACGTAGTGGCCGGGGTTCGAGTTCATGATCTCGTTGGCGCTCACCGACCAGTAAATCCTCTCCACCTTATTTCCGCCGGGATGCTGGACCACCACCGTCGCCGCCTCCGCCGCCTGACAGTTCCCCATTATCGCAACAGTACACACTCCTCCGCTCCTCTCCCAAATGAAACTTATTAGAAACCAAAACGGTGTCGTTTTTCGGGCTTTAATGGCGAAAAAAATTCCCACACTGAGAAAACAGAAAATTCAATTCGGCGATTTTAAACTCTTGAAAATAGGTCGTGCAGAGGAAGCGTAACAGAAGTAGAGAAATATATATTGGGGGAATTTATGATTTAAAACATTAAAAGAGGAGAGGAGACGTGGAGTGTTAGATAGATCTGCCAAACCACCTGAAAATGGCAGGTTCTAGTTTACGACTTTGGGTTTGCAGAGGAGTGGCAGCGAAAAGGATAGGGCCCACCAATATTTCAATTTCAAAATTCTATTAATTTCATTTTGTTGATGATGGATTAGATTAATAATGCCAATTTATGATAATAAATACAATAAGTTTCTTTCTTTTTGTTCATGATAAATGTTTTTAACTTTTAACTTAAAGCATGATGAATTTGAGATCAGCATCATTCTTTGTCATCCTTTGAGTTATTTCATTCAAATAAGTTTCATATTATTTATTCGGGATAATTATAAAAACTAATTTTAAGATTTAGCTTATTACGAAGTTTGTATTTGTTTTATAAATTACTGCAATAAAATGTAATTATAAAAATATAAACATATATCAAGCATGCATATGTAAATTTAAATTTATTAGATATTTTATTTTTGTAATTAGATTGACTCTCAAGAATAGCATTTGCAATTATCCCCATTTATTATACTACGTGCATTTTTATTTTAATAATTAGAACAGAACTGCGCGCACGATGAAAGCTACAAGTGTCGTGATTGTTTAAGGTTGAATATTGTTAAGTTCGAGATTATTCTCTTGGACATTATTAACGTATTTAAGATTACTTTGTGTGCATGCATTCTTGTTTATGCTTATGCTTCCGCCTGCATCACTATGCCTGCAAACAACGGATACTACGTGCATTATTTGTACATATAGTCGCTCTAAATTTAATAAAAGATCATATCCGAGTCTCACTTTCACTAGCAAATACAAGAAGTCCCCGAGACACTCTCTCTTTATTCTTTCAAAACCCTAACCGTTTTTGCTCCTCCATCTTCTTTATGTTTTTTATGGCTTTTCATCATTTTTTAAGGCTTTTTATAGCATATACAAGAGGTCCTCAAAATAATTTTTACGACTTTTAATCTAAACAAATTTGTCCCTAATAGGTGACTTTTAATTTTCAGTTAATAAGCTTGTCCATATGTGATATTTTATTCAGAAGATCAGATAAGTCATTACCCGACGATACGTGATAAAAGCGAGATCATCTTTGGTACATGTTTTGTCCAACGCCTCTGTTGTGAAGTTCTGATTCTATAGATCAATTAGATCTATTTAAGTTTAAAGTTTTTTTAGATCTGTATAAGTTTATGATCCTAAAGGGCTTGCAATTGTTTCTCACACGTTATTATAATTAGTGGTGATGATGAGAATCCATCTACGAAGGATCCGGGCAACACCAAATGCAAGTTATCTCGAGTTCTTGAAGACTATGTAATTGAGTTCTTGAAGACTATGTAATTGAGTTCTTGAGTTCTTGTATTTGTTTATCATAGATTAGGTGTTGATTTCCATTGTTTTGAGTTATTTGAGTGGCCAAGTTGATGTTAGAGGGCAAGTATATTGAGTCTAGAGTCATGTTAGTTAATCATGGGTCGAAAACAAGCATTGACGATCGAAGAACAAGAGGTTGCGTTCAAAAAGGTCCAAGCTCGTCAACAGTTTTCAGTACTGGCAGGGTTTAGTATTTTGGCCATAACTTTCTTTACAAAATTGATATTGAGTTGATTCAAGATGTTATGGGAAGCTAAGAGAAAGGGCTACAACTTTCGTGAAGACGTCAGGGGCTACTTACGTGAAGAACACGGCCGGGCCATGCTTTTTTTGCACGACCATGTTCGTGAAAACGTGACGAACACGGCTAGGCCGTGTTCCGAAGCACGGCCGTGCTTTTTGCCGCGTTTTTTGAGTTTGTTCAGTTTTTCGTTTTCTTTTTGGTTTTGAGTTGATTCCTAGTTGGTTTAGGGTTTGTTTTGAGTCGCCTATATAAGGCAAACACTTGTTTATTTTTCATAAGAACTTTGATATTGAATATTGAATTGAGATTATTCTCTCCAACCCTTTGGGTTTTTTGTAAGAGCTTCAAGATTGTTCATCTTGTTGCGAATTTCGACTTATCAAACAAACTTTCGCATTTGTTTGTGGCATCTACGCATACCGAGGTTCTTGCTTTGCTAAGCAACGGGTCGAGATTTCCACCAAATTAACCAAACTAGTGAAGATCTTGGGTTAACAACATATTGTTGTTAGGTCGTATGCACAGATTGTTCTTTGCGGTTCACATAGTTGGTAATCGTGAGCCATCTAACAAGGTTAAGTCTATCCTTGTTCTTTAATTCTTTTTATTTTTCAGATTTTCTTTGTTATCTATAAACCCTAGTTCTTCGAGGTTCCAAAAAAAGTTCAAAAATTGCAAAAAAAAAAAAAAAAATCGGCGGGTAAAAAAAATCGTAATCCGCGTGCATATAAAAAAATGTGAGAGAGTTGATTTCGTGATTTGTTGGGAGCATGAGATTGGGTTTTTAGGATTGTTGTTGGTATTATTGCACTTATTTATACATCATGTATCGAAGAAAAGAGACAACCGTTGGATCGACCAACAAATTACACATAGGCGTAATTGAGGGTCTTGTGAAGAAGATGATGTTAGAGATGTATAGGGGCCGAGTGAAGATAGTAGTACCAAAACAGAGACCAGGGTGCAAAGACAAAGGTCAGAGATCCGGTTGAGTTAGATGATGAATTTAATGAGTACATTGAGGAGACCGAATTATAGCCCGGGTATAATGAGGACTCGTGTTGGTTGGGCCATTACAAAAGTTGAGCAACCGCCGAGATGAGGGTGTCACAAAGAAAACCTCCAATATTAGTACCAACACTTGGGATTTTGTTGACAATGATCCACGTTTTGCGTCGATTTTTAAAACCACAGAGAACCCTTCAATAAAGGTAATCAAGCGGGAGTTGAAGGAAGTTCGAGAAGTTGTCGAATCAAGATTAGAATTTGTCGACCACAGATAGATATTGTAAAGCCGGAGTTGGAGGATGTTCTGTAGTACTCTATCCGGTGAAAGGGGATCTGTTATCATTGGATTTTGATGATATATCGGTATCGATCAACAATTGAATCTAATGATTCATTAGAAATTGAAGTTGGTGGGGCGATGAGATAGAAAATTCGGTTGATGTGCAAAACAAAAATTATGAAGCCGATGACAATGAGAGATTGAGTGAGAAAAAAATTGAGAGTCCGGCCAAGGGTGGAAGTGAGATTCGAGTGATGGCCGAGAAAAAGGTGATTAATAATTTAGAATGGGCGAAAACATGGGGGTAATGGCCATTGAGGTAAAATTCGAGGGAAAATCTATATTCATGGCAAAAGAGAATAGAGATACTAGGACAAAGTTTTCATGTTCTAACACTTTTATCTTTGTTTTGCCTAGTATTATTATTTCTTGGTTATAGGATTATGGAAAAACGGATCAATGTGCATGCCGTTTAATATTTGATCCGGGAGGATTGACATGATCGTTCAACCTTTGGGTCCAACGTTTGGATTCGACAAATCCCTTTCAAGAGGAGGGGAATGATGAGTTCTTGAAGACTATGTAATTGAGTTCTTGGATTTGTTTATCATAGATTAGATATTGATTTCCATTGTTTTGAGTCATTTGAGTGGCCAAGTTGATGTTAGAGGCCAAGTATATTGAGTCTAGAGTCATGTTAGTTAATCATGGGTCGAAAACAAGCATTGGCGATCGAAGAACAAGAGGTTGCGTTCAAAAACGTCCAAACGCTTCAACAGTTTTCAACACCGAGGGTTTAGTATTTTGGCCATAACTTTCTCTACAAAATTGATATTGAGCTGATTCAAGATGCTATGGAAAGCTAAGAGAAAGGGCTACAACTTTTGTGAAGACGTCAGGGGCTACTTACGTGAAGAACATGGTCGGGCCGTGCTTTTTTTGCACGACCATGTTCGTGAAAACGTGACGAACACGGCTAGGCGTGTTCGGCTACTGGCACCGTGCTTTTGCCGCGTTTTTGTGTCTATTCAGTTTTTCGTTTCCTTTTTGGTTTTGAGTTGATTCCTAGTTGGTTTAGGGTTTATTTTGAGTCGTCTATATAAGACAAACACTTGTTTATTTTTCATAAGAACTTTGATATTGAATATTGAATTGAGATTATTCTCTCCAACCCTTTGGGTTCTTCCAAGAGCTTCAAGATTGTTCATCTTGTTGCGAATTTCGACTTATCAAACAAACTTTCGCATTTGTTTGTGGCGTCTACGCATACCGAGGTTCTTGTTTTGCTAAGCAACGGGTTGAGATTTCCACCAAATTAACCAAACTAGTGAAGATCTTGGATTAACAACATATTGTTGTCGTATGCTTGCGATTGTTGTTGCGGTTCACATCGGTAAGTTCTTCAAATGAATGAACATTTGATTTTTTTGAAAAAGAATTCTGGACTTTTACTAAAATGGTATTGAATTTATCAACCAATTTTATCCTTTTGCACATTTATTTAAGCCTGAATAAATCATGCAATTAATAGATTTTCACTATTATGTGGAATATATTAAAACAAAAATGTGATTATCAAGATAATTGTGTTTATCATTATATTACTGCAAGACCAAATAAATTTTAGAAAAAAATATTACAGCACTCATGAGTTGTTTTATATTAACTCAGTTAAACTTCTTAGGATCCAATTTTAATCCATATAAATCAATACTGGTGCTCAAATTGAGTACGGATTTCATATGGAGAAAGTCATATGTAGTTTTGAATTTCGTCTTATAAAATGAAGTTAACAGTACAAAATAATCACATTACTAGTGATAATTTTACTCGATAAGAACTGTGGGTAATTTTTTTAATGAAAAATATCCAATAATTGCTGTGCTTGAGATATATAATTAAAAAAAAATGATGGATGAAATTATGTCAAGCGAGAATGCGCTATAAATTGTTAGGTACAAAAACTGTTTAGAAATATTAATACGAGGGAATTGGTTCAAGTTATACCATATATATTTTTGGGGTGAGATAGTATCGACCAATCATAGCTATTCATTTTTTTTTTTATGGTTGTGATTTTTCTAGGATTTTAGATGGGTTTTCATTTATTTTAATTTATTATGAGTAAAATGATAGTTTTATCATCTAACAATTTTCTTTTTTTTTGTTTTTGGTAACCTTTGAGATTTTATCTGATTTTAGAGTTATGGCAAGATTTTTGGATTGTGATTTGGCAGATTTTTTCGGTATTGTTTGTCTTTTGAAACCATTTTTATAGGGATGAGATTGTAAATGTCTAATTTAATGGCGTGATTTTAGGAGGTAATTTTTTCAAAAAGGTGTTTTTTCCGAATTGAGCATATTTATTGTTATTTTGCCGCTTAAATAACATCTCATTTAGTTAATACGCGTATCATACCCGTATAGTACCCGTGACGTACAAATAATTGTTTCGTTCCCGTACACATTCTTAAGCGGCGTTAAATATTCCATACTTTTCAAATAAAATGTTGAATACTCGTATTATAGATATTCGTATAATACTTGGCGAATAAAACTTTATGTTAATATTTTTATAATATTTAAATAAATCAGAAAATCATTAAAAATTCATTTATAAGTATAATTACAATATTGTAAAATAATAAATAAGAATGTGAATAATATATAAATATATTAACTATAATTTAATATAATAAAAAACTATATATTAAGTTTTATATAATCAAAGTATAAATACAATTTACTTAAAAAGTCACTAACTATTATTAAATAATTATTTTTATTTTGTGTTAATATAAAGTAAATTAATAACGGACCTAAAATTAATTTTAATATAATCTAAACATAAGTATGAATCACAATCTATGTAAATATAATGTTAAAATAAGCCGTATTATTACTCCCAAAAAATTATATTATATTCGTATTAAATCCAGTACATCTATGTATTCGTATATTAAATATTTCCGTATGTTTTGCCAATTTTTCACATTAACTTTCAGAAAATATTCATAATATACTCGTCACGTACTAAATAACGAACTTTTCCCATCCCGTATTTAACTAACGAGTAAATAACTATTCGATAATACATATTTAATTATTTTTGGTTGCACTATTTGTGACAATTATAACATAGTTTTGTATATGTATTGCTACTTAGTTTTCCAAAAAAAAATTTTTTTCGAATTGATATAGTTATTGTTCCTTTCTTTGCTTAAATAGCTATTTGATAATGCACATTTAGTTATTTTTTGTTGCACCGTTTTTATGACACTTATGACATAGTTGGGTATGTGTACCGCATATTGTTTTTGTATATTTGCATAGATAGCTTTAAGATAATGCATAGTTAGTTTATTTTTATTGCATAGTTCATGATATCATGCATAGTTGGGTATAATGTACCGCATATTTGGTTTTTTTACACTACATATATAGCTTCTAGACAATGCATAATTAGTTGATTTTTGTTGCATAGTTTTTAATTATGCAACATCTTATAGTTATATGCATTGTTTCATAAGTATCTATGCATCGTCTCTTTCGTGAAAATTATAATTTCAAGACTTTGTTGTTAATGACCAAATTCGAGTTCTCGATGGATATCTACATCATCAACGATGTCCGTAGGAGTTTCTTAGGGCATTATCAATGTTTCTTCATCTTGAATTATAGTATTCATTTTCCGTAGGTTTTATTGTTGTTCTGAGAGAATTGTAAACCTCTCCGTGAGGGGATGATGAACCTCAAAATAATTTTGAGTTTTTCTTTATTTTAGAAATTAAAATATTTTTCAATTTTTCAAATAAATTTCAGATTTTTAAAACAGTTTATAGATTTTCTTAACAATTTCCATTTTATTCATAATTTTAAAATAACTTCAATTTTTTATTGTTTCTAGTTTTTTAAAGAAATTATCAGATTTTATATATTTTAATTTTTAGTTTTTAAAATAATTTTTTGAAATTTTTAAACTTTGTTACAAAAATTCAAATAATTTTAAATTTTGGTAAAACATTTTTAGAATTGTTAGATAATTTTTCAATTGTTTTCTTTTATTTAATTAATTTTTCCCTCCTTTAAGCTAACTAGGATTCCATGTAAGATTAGATATTAATTTTTTAAATAAATGTTCACTTGGTTTTTAAATAAATGATCGAGATCAAAATGTTCCAACACTAGGACTCCTGTACTTGCTTGGAGATCCCAAGTATGTATTACTAGATGCAAACAGAGCAAAACGGTTCTTGACCACGATCCAAAACAACTAATACATGCATTCAAAGGTGGTACAAATCAAAATTAACAGCGCCGAGCTAAAGACGTTAAATATAGCGCTTGTAGGAGGCAACCCAACGATTTGTGGTGTGATTTTTGTTTTTTTTTTTTTTCGTTTTCTTTATAAAAAAAGAAAATTACCCGATTTAACCGCGACCACACAC
Organism: Rehmannia glutinosa; assembly: GCA_016081115.2. NCBI lineage: Eukaryota > Viridiplantae > Streptophyta > Magnoliopsida > Lamiales > Orobanchaceae > Rehmannia > Rehmannia glutinosa. Next base: position 4,675,663 of record CM071924.1, read on the forward strand.
GGCGGGGCATGCGTGAACGCACGATCCGTGCATGATTGAGGAATTGGAGATATTGCTACGGCCCCACACACGGGCAACCCATGCGGAGGAGACGCCCGAGGAGGGCCACGAACCGCCGCCACCCCCACAATAAATCAGTCCAATCCACACAGTTTATATTGAAATTCTATCTTCTCTACGTGCGATATAATTTCATTTAAGTTTGAGGGAGAGATAGTTATTTTGATATGAAATGTGTGTGTGGATAGAAAAAAAAATTGTGCATTTTGTGTGTTTCCATATAGTTGCATGTAAAGCATTTTAGGTTGCATTTGCATTAGAAGCACATTTACTTGTTTAACTGTTTTCATAGATTTTAAGGAGTGAGTTGACCGTGTGCGACGAGACTTGATGCTTATATTTTTGAAAAAAAAATTTGTATTGTTTTGATTGGGTGTTGAGTATGAGTTGATTGAGCCATAAATAGATGACATTGAGCATGTGGATATTGAGAACATGGTTTGATGCTTTGAATTACGTATTTGCAAGCCCTCGTGAGCTTTTGAGCCTTTACTTCTTTCATCATATGCGATCTTGTTGTTAATTTGAGTGTATCATTCATGTTGTTAGAATTCTAGACCTTGCTCTCCGTATCTCTCACAAAGTCACATGTTGTATGCGAAATGTGAAAATGATCAAAGGCCATTTTTGTTAGCCCTTCAAGCCTTTTGCTTACCTAATGATAATATTGAAATCCCTAGTTAGCCAACTTGAGCCTATTGCCTAATTTTTGATAGCCACAATTCAAGCCTTAACTTGATAAATCTTTTACCCAAAACTTGAGCGTATAGCATTGAGTAAAGGGATTGAATAAGGGTGAATGGGTAAAATCAAAATTTTAGAAGATGGTGTTAGAGTTGGTTGATGGGAAGAAAAGGAGGAGAAATGAAGTGTTGAAAACTCGTATAAATGTCGGAAAAAAATCGACTTTGTAAATGAGTTTCATTTAAATGAACTTGGGGGCTAAAGATTGTAATTTGAGGTGATTCTCAAAAGAAAGAAAGGAGATGGAGATAAGATGAGATTGATGAAAATGAGAGATGATTTGAGTAGCATATTGAGCTTTAATGTAGATGATTTATATACTCACCGGTCTATACGCTCGAATTTGAGTCACTCTATCCATATTTTCCTACCCTAATCAAAGAACCTTCATTACAACCAAAGAAAAAGTCCTTTTTGATTCACAAATTGCATACATCCTAGTGGCGGAGATATGAGACGATTTGTAAGCCTATGGTAATTCTGCAATATTGAATTGAATTGAGCGTAAACACGTCCTATATTCATTCGAGATGAGAGTATACACTTGATCTTTGTGAGGTGTAATTCTTAACATTTACCATGGTTTCTTTAATATGTGCTCTATATTAGATGTTTGAGGCTTGGTTAATTCATTGCTTGATACCTACGATGAAAAAAACCAAATTTTATGGAGTTGTTGTGCGTTCTACTTTCCATTACTCCCAATCATGTTTTGTCTTGTTTTTAAAAGTGTTGACCGGGACGACCAACAGTTTAAGTTTAGGGTATTTGTTCACTTGGTTTTATACGATTGATTTGAGCTTCCTAGACTTGAGTTTTGTGTTGTTTTTGAGTATTTTGAGTCATTTGAGTAGTCAAGCCATGTTGAGAGCCAATTATATTGAGTTTATAGTCATAGTAATGAATCATGTATCAAAAGAAGTACAAACGAGCAAACAACGAGAGATTGATTTGAAGAAACGTCCAAACGCGTCTGAAATTTCCATTACTGGCAGCGTTTCGTATTTTGGCCATAACTCTCTCTACAAAATTGATATTGAGATGATTCAAGTGGCTATGGAAAGCTAAGAGATAGGGCTACAACTTCTATGAAGGGCAAAAAAGCAAATTCGGACATTTGGTGGGTGAAACAACCGGACGAGCGCTGCAGCGCCCGATACAGGGCGACAATGTTTTTTTGGCTAGGCGGGCGCCGCAGCGCCCAACGCCCGGCGCTGCAGCGCCCGGGCGGGTTTTTGTGCGTATGACATGGTTGGGCGCCGCAGCGCCCCTGGGCGGAATTTCCTATGTTCCTCCACCTTTTTCTTGAACTTTTGAGGGGCTATAAATAGATAAATGGGAGGCTTGATCTAGGGTATGGAGGAAAGGCTGGGAATACACCCAAGAACACAAGAAACACATCAATTTCATCAAGGAAGAATCAAGGGAAGAATCGGGTCGAATCGGAGCTTGAGGATTGAAGATTAATCGAGAGATTATCCATTTCCCTAAGTTTTCTCATTCTTTGTGCTTTAATCTTTCATTTTAGTTTCTTATGAAGATGAACAATTTGTCTATGAGTTGTTTATTTATAATGGGTAGCTAAATTTCTTGTGATTTCCGGGTTTTGGAAGTAGATTAATTGAACTCTTGTTGATTGTTTTAATCTTAATTGAAGTTATTGTCTTGAAGCTTATTTGAGTACTTTGTTCTTATTCTTGTTTTATCATTTGGCCAATGATTTAACATGTTTGATATATTGATTCATAATTTGAGAGACGAGTTTCAATATTAGATCTTGAGTACTTGACATGAATATTTGCATAATCGAGAGGTTTGTGAATATTTGTGAGGATATTTGATCTTTTGTGCATTTGGGAGTTGTGTATCTTATGTTGAGTAGAGATACTAGCATAGATATTTCAATCTACACTTTATATACATCTCGAGATGGAGGATAAAATACCGTTGTGATCGTCTTATAGGTGTATTGATAATAACTTTGGCTTTGATTAAATCGTAAAACAAGAGGAATATTAATTGAAACCATAACCCGAATCCATTTCATTTCCTTGATAATTCCACTATTATTTTCATCTTGTGTTTTTGTGGTTATTCTTGTCTTTTCTTCCACAACAATCATTCAATTTTGATCGTCTAAATAAAAATAAGGCTATCTTAGTTCAATACTTAGCGCATTAATTTATTAGTCTCCGTGGATACGACCTTGCTTACCCTATTCTATAAACTACACCGTACACTTGCGGTGAAGCTAAAAATAAGGCGAAAAAGATTTTGGCGCCGTTGTCGGGGATTAATACAATTTTTGGTGCTAATATTGCGATAGATAGAATTATTCTTAATTTAGACATTTGTTTTTGTTTTTTTTTTCATTTTTCTTTTGTAAATTCTACTTCTACAATGCTTGATTTGTTTCTTTGAATTGGTATAGGTGCACCTATTCGGATGGAAGAGGCAAAACCATCTTTGGAAGACGCCCTCATTTCATTCATGAATCAAACGACTTCATTTATGAGTCAAATAAATTTATTCATGAGGGAAATGAGAAATAGCCTTACCAAAAACGAAGCAAAGATAGACAAGATGAAGTTGCAATTGACACAATTGGCCAATACTATGGATTCACAATTGAAAAATTTGAGACTCAAATGGGCCAATTAGTTACAATAGTTGGTTGGCAACATCAAAAGAGCCATTTTTAAGCACCATCAAGCCAACTCGAAGGAACAATCTAGTGCCATTTATCAAATGAGTGGTACCGAATACGAGAAGATGAAGATCCTGGAAAAGCAAGAAAGTTCTAACCAAACACGAATTGTGTGTTTATGCACTTTCACCGCCCGTGTGGTACCGAAAGGAGCAAAAACAAGACAAGGAACACACGAACCATGTGTATGCGCCCGTGCATTGCGTGCATGATATAAGAAAACTAATCCATAATGAGACAAGCACGGAATATGCGTACACGCACGGACAACATGAGCATAACACGATCAAAATGTTCCAACACCAGGACTCATACTTGCTTGGAGATCCTAAGTATGTATTACTAGATGCAAACAAGCAGCAAAAACGGTTCTTGACCACGATCCAAAACAACTAATATATGCATTCAAAGGTGGTACAAATCAAAATTAACAAAGGCGAGCTAAAGACGTTAAATATAGCGCTTGTTGGGAGGCAACCCAACAGTTTACGGTGATTTTTGATTTTTGTTTTTTTTTTTTTTCGTTTTTCTTTATAAAAAAAAAAATTACCTGATTTTACTTAGCGACCACACGGGCCTGCGGGGCATGCGTGAACGCACGATCCGTGCCTCGATTGAGGAATTGGAGATATTGCTACGGCCCCACACACGGCAACCCATGCGGAGGAGACGCCCAAGGAGGGCCACGAACCGCCACCCCCACAATAAATCAGTCCAATCCACACAGGTTTATATTGAAATTCTATCATCTCTTACGTGCGATATAATTTCATTTAAGTTTGAGGGGAGAGATAGTTATTTTGATATGAAATGTGTGTGTGGACGAGAAAAAAAAATTGTGCATTTTGTGTGTTTCCATATAGTTGCATGTAAAGCATTTTAGGTTGCATTTGCATTAGAAGCACATTCTTGTTTTTAACTTTTTTTCATAGATTTTAAGGAGTGAGTTGACCGTGTGCGACGAGACTTGATGCTTATATTTTTGAAAAAAAAAAATTTGTATTGTTTTGATTGGGTGTTGAGTATGAGTTGATTGAGCCATGAATAGATGACATTGAGCATGTGGATATTGAGAACATGGTTTGATGCTTTGAATTACGTATTTGCAAGCCTGTGAGCTTTTGAGCCTTTACTTTGCTTTCATCATATGCGATCTTGTTGTTAATTTGAGTGTATCATTCATGTTGTTAGAATTCTAGAACTTGCTCTGGTATCTCTGTCAAGGTCACATGTTGTATGCGAAATGTGAAAATGATCAAAGGCCATTTTTGTTAGCCCTTCAAGCCTTTTGCTTACCTAATGATAATATTGAAATCCCTAGTTAGCCAACTTGAGCCTATTGCCTAATTTTTGATAGCCACAATTCAAGCCTTAACTTGATAAATCTTTTACCCAAAACTTGAGCGTATAACATTGAGTAAAGGGATTGAATAAGGGTGAATGGGTAAAATCAAAATTTTAGAAGATGGTGTTAGAGTTGGTTGATGGGAAGAAAATGAGGAGAAATGAAGTGTTGAAAACTCGTATAAATGTCGTAAAAAATCGACTTTGTAAATGAGTTTCATTTAAATGAACTTGGGGGCTAAGGATTGTAATTTGAGGTGATTCTCAAAAGAAAGAAAGGAGATGGAGATAAGAGGAGTTGATGAAAATGAGAGATGATTTGAGTAGCATATTGAGCTTTAATGTTGATGATTTATATACTCACCGGTCTATACGCTCGAATTTGAGTCACTCTATCCATATTTTCCTACCCTAACCAAAGAACCTTCATTACAACCAAAGAAAAAGTCCTTTTTAATTCACAAATTGCATACATCCTAGTGGCGGAGATATGAGTCGATTTGCAAGCCTATGGTAATTCTGCAATATTGAATTGAATTGAGCGTAAACACGTCCTATATTCATTCGAGATGAGAGTATACACTTGATCTTTGTGAGGTGTAATTCTTAACATTTACCATGGTTTCTTTAATATGTGCTCTATGTTAGATGTTTGAGGCTTGGTTAATTCATTGCTTGATACCTACGATGAAAAAAACCAAATTTTATGGAGTTGTTGTGCGTTCTACTATCCATTACTCCCAATCATGTTTTGTCTTGTTTTTAAAAGTGTTGACCGGGAAGGCCAACGGTTTAAGTTTAGGGGTATTTGTTCACTTGGTTTTATACGATTGATTTGGGCTTCCTAGACTTGAGTTTTGTGTTGTTTTTGAGTATTTTGAGTCATTTGAGTAGCCAAGCCATGTTGAGAGCCAATTATATTGAGTTTATAGTCATAGTAATGAATCATGTATCAAAAGAAGTACAAACGAGCAAACAACGAGAGATTGATTTGAAGAAACGTCCAAACGCGTCTGAAATTTCCATTACTGGCAGCGTTTCGTATTTTGGCCATAACTCTCTCTACAAAATTGATATTGAGATGATTCAAGTGGCTATGGAAAGCTAAGAGATAGGGCTACAACTTTTATGAAGGGCACAAAAGCAAATTCGGATATTTGATGGGTGAAAAAACCGGACGAGCTCTGCAGCGCGCCCGTCGATGGGCGCTGCGGCGCCGATCTGAGGCGACGATGTTTTTTTTTATTGGCTAGGCGGGCGCTGCAGCGCCCGGGCGGGTTTTTGTGCGTATGACATGGTTGGGCGCCGCAGCGCCCCTGGGCGGAATTTCCTATGTTCCTCCACCTTTTTCTTGAACTTTTGAGGGGCTATAAATAGATAAATGGGAGGCTTGATCTAGGGTATGGAGGAAAGGCTGGGAATACACCTAAGAACACAAGAAACATATCAATTTCATCAAGGAAGAATCAAGGGAAGAATCGGGTCGAATCGGAGCTTGAGGATTGAAGATTAATCGAGAGATTATCCATTTCCTAAGTTTTCTCATTCTTTGTGCTTTAATCTTTCATTTTAGTTTCTTATGAAGATGAACAATTTGTCTATGAGTAGTTTATTTATAATGGGTAGCTAAATTTCTTGTGATTTCGGGTTTTGGAAGTAGATTAATTGAACTCTTGTTGATTGTTTTAATCTTAATTGAAGTTATTGTCTTGAAGCCTATTTGAGTACTTTGTTCTTATTCTTGTTTTATCATTTGGCCAATGATTTAACATGTTTGATATATTGATTCATAATTCGAGAGACGAGTTTCAATATTAGATCTTGAGTACTTGACATGAATATTTGCATAATCGAGAGGTTTGTGAATATTTGTGAGGATATTTGATCTTTTGTGCATTTGGGAGTTGTGTATCTTATGTTGAGTAGAGATACTAGCATAGATATTTCAATCTACACTTTATATACATCTCGAGATGGAGGATAAAATACCGTTGTGATCGTCTTATAGGTGTATTGATAATAACTTTGGCTTTGATTAAATCGTAAAACAAGAGGAATATTAATTGAAACCATAACCCGGAATCCATTTCATTTCCCTTGATAATTCCACTATTATTTTCATCTTGTGTTTTTGTGGCTATTCTTGTCTTTTCTTCCACAATAATCATTCAATTTTGATCGTCTAAATAAAAATAAGGATATCTTAGTTCAATACTTAGCGCATTAATTTATTAGTCTCCGTGGATACGACCTTGCTTACCCTATTCTATAAACTACACCGTACACTTGCGGTGATGCTAAAAATAAGGCGAACAATAAAAATTAAAAGTTTTAAAATAAAAATGACAAATCGGATGACGTGTCAAAATTACCTACTACAAAGAAAAGAGAACCAAATCTCAATTTTTTGTTCAAAAAAGGACTATTTGTAAAAAAAAAAAGAAAAAGGACGGGATCTCAAAGCGGTGTTAGTTAGAGGACAAAAAAATTGTCTTATAATATTGATCTTTTTTTTAGGACAAATCACTCCAAGTCAACGGGGTTGGCAAAATCCTCTTCCCAAAGGGGTCTCCAAGTCTTCTTCTCACGAGCTAGAAAATCTTTCGACCGGGAACTTACCTACATAGACGCAAAACGTTAGAGGGCCGGAGGGGTTGTCCCAAAGAGGCCCCTCCGACGCTCAAGTCGAGACGGTGAACGAGAGAATAAAATAGTAAATGAATACTTGAATTAAAATCCGTAGGAGGATCATGAATTAATTTACTTACGGATAATAAGAGAAACCTTTTTATACTTGGGAGATGGACCATGTGGGTCATATAGGAGAATTCAAATATGGGCTAGTCCACGTAGGAGAAATCGGCCTATGGGCGATTCGGATACATTATTTTATTAAGAGTTCATTGGACAATTAATATTAAACAAATATATAAACTGAATTATATATTAATTAATTAAATATTGTTTTCGCCCCACCAAACATATCTTGTAAAATATATGCACGTTCGCGATTTTTTGATCATGATCAAAGCTTATTCAAACTTAATTTGATTGATAGTAACTATTAATAGTCGGACCAATCAAGGATTCTCAACTTCATCATTCATTATAGGGATAATTAAAAAAAAACCTCATGTTCGGACTAATTATATAAAACGCGTGGGGTGCGTTTCGATGTGGAGATTAGAGAGGGGATTGGGGAGGGAGTTGTAATCCTTAGCTAAATTCATGCACTTGTTTGAGTTATAAATCAAAATCAATGGATTTCAAATCCATCTTTAAGTTTTAGTTTATTTTCAAAGAATTTTAAATTCCTCCCAAAACCTAGTCATTTGAAATCCATTTTTTCCTCTTTATGCTTGCTTGCATATTCACTCACACATTTACACGCACCGAACACACACTACACGCACCGCAAATAGAGATGTTAAACAGTGGCCCTAGCGGGTTCGGGCCAACCCTAATGGGTTTTGGGTTAAACGGTCTTAGGCTAAACGGACCGCTATTAAATGGTCCGATAATATTGGAACCTAATCCTAACCCTAACGGGCTTGGGTCTAAACGGGCACTAACAGGCTATAAGTCAAAAATTAAAAATTATATATTTAAATCTAAAATTTTAAACTCGAACATCTATAAAATTTAAGTTTAACATTTTAAGTTAAAGTATTCATTATAAAAAAGTCATGCATAGGTTATTATTACACAACACTAACAAAATTATAAAATTTAAATATATTATGATCTAAATTTTAAAATAAAACTATAGTAATAAAAGATAGCATTATTTAACCATATAAAAATGGGAAAACTAATACTTTTTTTTAAATTATTCATATGACTATAAGTCATAATTTTTAAAATTATATATTTAAATCTATTAAAGATGGGGAGATGTGAATTTTAAAAAAAAATATTTAGTAATATGTAGTAAACTAGATATATAATAGTAGAATTATATATGTTTTATTTAAAAAAAAAAACACTCGCTGGCTCGGTTAACCTACGGGCTAGCCACCTAACGGGCTTCGGGCTAAAAAGATTAGGACCAAAAAGGCTCGTATTTAAATGGGCCAACATAATTAGGCCCTAACTCTCTTTTTTTTCGGTTTAAATGATCGGGGCCAACGAGCCACGACCGTTTAACATCTCTAACTGCGACATCTACACACACTACATACACACTGCACATATTTTTACACACACTAAAAACAATGCACACACACATTCTCTCACGTATTCATGTTAGATAAATGTTTTTATCATGATTTTGATGATTTTGTTCGATTTTGTTCAAATGAGTTTTTAAACCAAAACAATATCCGTAAATGTTGTCTAAATACTTCCGATCGACTTAAAATGTTTTTACTATTTTTCTGAGTATTTTTTGAGTTTATTTTCGATAAAAATTGGACAACACATTAGTTTAAGGCTCGACCAAATTCCGCCCATAGGGCAACCCGCACCGAGTTGAGTTTTGAAACAGAAAAAGGGACATATAAAAATTGAGGGAGAGGCGGCCAGGTCGACAAGTGGTCGATCGGCCGATGAGGGCGACCGGTCGACCCCTGGGCGGCCGTGCACAGGGAGTCCTCTTTTGGTTCGATCTTCTCTGTTTCGTTTTTTATCAACCCCAACCGGTCAACATCGAGGGCGACCGATCGCACCCCTCTCCGACCGCCCCCTGTAAAAATTGCGAAATTCAATTTCAATCTTATCTCTGCAGCGACCGGTCGCACCCTCCGCTTTTATCAAAGAACTATCCGTTGCATTTTCGACAACTTTTCCCTATTTTGTGCGATTGATTTCTAACAGCTATATTGATGATTTTAAATGGTTTCTTTTGCAAAGAAATCACTCCCCAAAGAGGAGCCTATGTCCGGAAATCAAAGCCAAGACCTCTCCTATAAATAGAGGCTTCATTCAAGCAACAAGACACAACACTACACACAAGCAAAGAGCAATCAAACAAACACTTTCATATATCTTGTTGTATTAGCCTTAGCACTTTCACTTGCACAAATTTGAGGTCAAGACTTTCAATTCTTGATTACACTTGTACTCATATTGTATCAATCATTATTGAGTTGTAATCTTGATTTTGGTCATCATTCAACACAAGACGCGTCCTTGTGAGTATTCTTGTGGTAAGAATACACTTGGGTGATCTAGGTGATAGGTGTTTGAAGGTTGTGGTAATCTTCAAAGGTGTTGTAAGAGGGTTGTGGTAATCCTCAAAGTGGTGAAAGAGGGTTGTGGTAATCCTCAAGGTGTTGTATTAATTTTTGGTAAATTAATAAAATCTTTTTTTCTTTTTGAAATCCATCCCTGATATCTTTGGGGTGGTAGAGGATTAGACCTTAGGTGGGTTGAACCTCTTTAAATCGAAGTGTGTTGTTTAAATTCCGCACTTAGCATTTCATCTTTGCTTGAGTTTTTCAAAAGAGGGCAAAATCTGAAAAACCAAGATAATCTATTCACCCCCTCTAGATTATCGTAGCCACTTGGACTAACAAGTGGTATCAAAGCCAAACTGTTTGGGCTAGCTCGCTCCGAAGTAAAGAGGAAAGATCCATGGCTACAAATGATGCTCATCTCACCACCGCGCGCTCCACCAACAAGCCACCACTATTCGACGCCAACAACTATGCATTTTGGAAAGACCGTATGGAGTGCTTCCTACAAGGGTGTGGGTTCGACATTTGGAATGTGGTCATTGAAGGAGTTGATCAACCAACCAAGAAATCGGAGGATGGCACCTTGGCTCCTAAACCTTTCAAGGAGTTCGATGAAAATGACAAAAAGGCTTTCTCTCTAAACGTTAAGGCCTTAAATATTTTGCATTGTTCTCTTACCGCCACCGAGTACAATCGCATAAGAGGCATAAGGTCGGCACATGTGGTTTGGGAAAAATTGGAGACAATCTATGAAGGGACCAAGAAAGTCAAGCAAGCAAGAAAGACCATGCTTGTTAAAGACTTTGAAAACTTTAACATGCATGATGGTGAAAGCATCTCCAAGATGGTGGAAAGGCTTGACAATATTGTCAATCCTTTTGTGGCCCTCGGAAAGTCATCTCCGAAAGAAGACAATGTGACTAAGGTAATAAATGCTCTTCCCGGCTCATGGTCCGAAAAAGTAACGGCAATCACGGAGGCACAAAATCTTGAGACACTCAAGTTTGACGAGCTTATTGGAAATCTCCTCATCTATGAAGTCTATCTCAAGGAGAGGAAAAAATCCAAACCATCCATAAATCAATCGGGTATGCAAATTATTCCTAAAGGTCTTGCTTCTTCTTCTTCTAATAATGCATACTATGATAATGATGATGATGATGAGGAGACGGCCGCACTTGTTAGAAAATTTGCAAAATTTGTGAATAAAAATAAAGCAAGAAAACCAAGAGATAATGCTTGCTTTAAATGCGGAAAACCTGGCACTTCATTGCTTTGATTGCCCAAAGCTCGATGAAGAGGAGCAAAAGAAAAGGAAGCCTTTCACGAAAAAGAAGGCTCTAAATGCGGAGGTCAAAACGTGGGATGAACTACTCGAAACAACCAACGAGGAAGGAGAGACCGAACATGGTCTCATGGCCATAGACGATGAAAATAATAAGGTACGCTCTAATTCTTCTACTTCCTCCATAGTTGATGATTTGCAATGTGATTTTGATGAATTGCAAATTGAGTTTCAAAATTTAATTGTTAAATACAAAAATTTGAAAAAGGAGCATAAGGAGCTTAAGGTTGAAAAAGAAAAATTATTTACCTCTTATGAATCTCTAGACAAAGCTCATACTCTTACTCTTACTAGAGTTCACTCTCTTGAAACCGAAAAGGAATTGCTCACAAAAGATATTGAATGTTTGAAAAATGATGTGCATCGTTTCAACATAAGCACGGACAAAGTCACAAAAATTTTAGATGCACAAAGAGGTGAGCATTCCAAATTGGGACTTGGTTATAAGCCATTTCAAAGCGTTTTTAAAAAGAATAACCAAGGTCCGACTTTTGTACATGCTAGTAAGTCTAATACTCCTACTTGTTTTTATTGTGGCAAAGTTGGACATTATGCTAATAATTGCAAATTGAGAAATAGCTCTAGACATGTTTGGAGACCCAAAGGTCTCAAGACTAACCCCCATGGACCCCAAAATTATAGGGTACCTAAAAGAAATTCTTTTGTAGGTAATAGGGGCTATAACAACAATGGAAGATTCAAAATGGCTCGTGGACAACGGATGTTCGCGCCATACAATTGCTTCACCTTGATTTGTATGGGGATATTGGTACGGCAAGTCTAAGTGGAAACATTACAATTTCGTTATTGTCGATGATTTTTCTAGATATACTTGGGCTCTTTTTCTTACCAATAAAAGCGATGTTGTTAATGAGTTTGTTAAGTTGTGTAGACTTATTGAGAATGAAAAGGAAGACACTATTAAGTCTATTCGAAGCGATCGAGGTGGAGAATTTGATGGTGAATTTAGAGTCTTTTGTGAAACTAAAGGATACGCTCATAATTTTTCGGCTCCAAGGACTCCTCAATAAAATGGAGTAGCCGAAAAAAAAAAATCGGACACTACAAGAGATGAGTCAGTCCATGCACAATGAATTTTCACTTCCAAAATATTTTTGGGCCAAAGCGTAAGTACCGCTTGCTATGTTATTAATCGAGTTTATATTCGTCCTAAAATGAATAAAACTCCATATGAGCTTTGGAAAGGTAGAACTCCAAATATTAGTTATTTCAAGATATTTGGTTGTAAATGCTTTATTTTGAATACCAAGGATCAATTGGACAAACTTGATCCTAAGGCCGATGAAGGGATATTTATGGGATATTCAACAAAAAAGCAAATATCGGGTTTACAATAAGACTAGTGGAGTTGTTGAAGAATCCATCCATGTCAAATTCAATGAAGCTTGGGTGTTGAAAGAATACCCAATGATGAAAGTGATGAAGAGGATATTATTGAACCAATTGTTCAAGTTGATGATCAACCGTCTACATCAAATAATCAACCGTCCACTTCAAATGGTCCTCAAGAAGATAGAGGTGATACCTCGGATCTTCCTGTTGCATTGAAATTTAAGGAGATCACGCAAAAGATCTTATTATTGGTGATCCCCTTGACAAAGTGATGACCCGAGAAAATTTGCCGAGAAAGCTCTTATTTCTCAAAAGGAGCCTAAAAATGCTAAGAAGGCTATTGAGGATGAGGATTGGTTCTTAGAGATGCAAGAGAAATTAAATCAATTTGAAAGAAATGATGTATGGGAATTGGTACATTGTCCTCCATCTCAAACTATTATTGGTACAAAATGGGTATTCCGGAACAAACTTGATGACCAAGGCAACATTGTTCGAAATAAGGCAAGGTTAGTAGTCAAGGGTATTGTCAAGAAGAAGGTATTGACTATGATGAAACTTTTGCACCCGTAGCACGTTTAGAAGCTATTCGTATTTTACTTGCCTATTCTTGTTTAAAAATTTCAAACTTTACCAAATGGATGTTAAATCCGCTTTCTTAAATGGTATTATTCAAGAAGAAGTCTATATAAAACAACCACCGGGGTTTGAAAATTTTTCTAGGCCTAATGATGTTTATAAACTTAAAAGGCCTTGTATGGTTCAAAGCAAGCACCCGTGCATGGTATGATAGACTTAGCTCTTTTCTTTTGCAAAATGGTTTTATAAGGGGTAAAGTTGATACAACTCTCTTTGTTATTGAAAAAGGGCAAGATTGCTTACTTGTGCAAATTTATGTTGATGATATTATCTTTGGTGCTACTAATGATTCTTTGTGCAAGAAATTCTCTAAATTGATGCAAGGTGAATTTGAGATGAGTATGATGGGGAGCTCAACTTCTTTCTTGGACTCCATGTTTGGGAAATTTATTGTTTAGATTTTGATGAATGCCATGTAAAACTTAGAATAGGAAGTTGGCACCCCATTTTTGTTGTAAATCGCATTGTAATAAATAGGGTTGGTCAAGGTGAGTTAAGTCGGCTATGCCTAACCATTCAAGAAGACAACCGGAGACTAGAAGGAAGACTCATTGTAAGACAGTGAGTATGGCAAAGAAGAGAAGACGGAACTCGATCAAGGAGCAAATTGAGATGCGGTGAGTAGAGTATCGGTCAAGTCAACTCAAGATAGCCAAGTCTCAAGTTGAAGTGACAAGAGTCATCCATGATTGGAAGTCGACTCTAAGTCACCTGGGAAAGCAAGGATATGCGATCAAGTCGAGATAATCGGAAGAGATCCGTTGCCGCGTAAATCAAGGGAATTACTTAAACAAGTAATACCTCCATACTACCTTTCTCGAAGTGCTCGACCCCGAGAAGCGTGCAAAAGGAATGAACCAATAGGAAGCACGCACCATGTCGAACTCGAAAAGTCAAGAACAATTCATACAAGGAAGTGGCAATTCCAAGGATCGCAACAAGACAAGCCAACGACCACAAGTGACTTTCAAAAATAAGCTATCTCTTCAACGGGTAGATTTTTGAAAGATCACTATAAAAGGCCGAGGAATGACTCGAGATAAGGTTACGAACCACGAACATTCAAGCAAACATTTGAATTGTAACCAAAAATATTCTCAAATCATTCAAGATTAATCCTCAAACCTACATTACGAAGAAAATCAATCCAACACTCACCGTGAAGGAAAGATAACTTCAATCGAGTTGAAGAGGAAATTGTTGAAGAATCAAGGGGTCTACATTCTACGGAGGATTGTAGGAAGGTTCAAGGTCGAACCAGTCTCAAGTGTTTGGAGGGCTTCGTGATCAAATCCAAAGAGCTTGAGCAAGTGGGCTGTAGTAGCAAAAATGCCCTGTGAAGAAGGCCGAGTCGCACGAGAAGCCACTGCGTGACCAAGGCATCTCGGACCGAGTCCCAAAGGATCAAGTCACCAGTGTGATCAAGACTTATATTCGGACTTTTACCACTCTGATATCTTGATCAATACATAGTGGATTCCTACAGGAGTTTGAGAAGAGAGGAGTAGAAGAATTACCCCATCTTCGAACCTCTATAAAAACTTATCGTGTCATTTACATTTCAAAGACTTTAATTCCTCGCATCTTACCTATTTAACTTTGCTGATAAATTTGCTATCCACTTGATAATCTCTAAGTACTAAACCAAATTTAAGGGTGTAAAGTCTTCCAATGAAAACAAATCACATCGAGTTAAGTCTTTAGTCAAAACAAATTGAGTTATTCTATCAACAACTCGGTCAGTCTGTTGAGTAACTAACTCACGATTTACTAACTTAGCTGTCCATCAAGGACTCGGTTGTGAAGTATCAACTCGATTATTTAAAAGGACTAAATCGAAAAGTTGGTAAGGTTTATTCAACCCCTTCTAAACCTTACATTCACACCATTGGGACCTACAAGTGGTATCGTGAGCGGTTGGTTCATTGAGTCTTCCGACCGGTTCTTGAACTAGATCTCCAAATTTTTCAAAGTCTGTTTTAGTACTTAAGTTCTTCAAAACTCTTTTTATCATTAAAAGTTATTATCATGGAAGCAAATTTGACACGCATCCCTATGTTCACAATTGAAGAATTTGATGATTGGAAAATTCGCATGCGGCTCATCTATCAAAGATTACATGATGGGATGTGGATAGTGATAGAGGATGGGCCACTGCAAATTTTAAAAGTGAACACACTGTAGAGAGCTGCAGCTGAAGGTGAAGAAGATGTTGCTCCCAGACCAGTCATGGTTGAAAAACCAAGAGCTGAATGGACAAATGATGACAGAAAAAGATATAACTTGGACTATGTGGCCAAGGACATTCTTTACAAAATATTTGACAAAGCCATGTTCAATAAAGTCAAATCATGCAAAGCAACTAAAGAAATCTGGGACAAGCTAACATTGATTTGTGAAGGCTCGGAGCAAATCAAGGAAAATAAATTATCGGTGGTACAGTACAAAATTTGAAAATTTCAAGGCCCTGGATCAACTGGATGCTCGGTTCACAGAAATTACCAACGAGCTATCTGCACTTGGAAAAGAATATACACAGAAGGAAATGTGTATGAAGATTCTAAGAAGTCTCCCAACTGAGTGGGATATGAAAGTCATGGCTATGAGACACTCCATGGACCTATCCAAGACATCCAACCATGAGCTATTCTCAGATCTCAAAGCCTACGAATTTGAGCTGAGAAGAAAAGACCAGGAAGAGACAGTTGTACCCAAAACAGCTGCTCTAATTGTTAAGGATGGCAAGAAAGCTGAGGTCAAAGAAGTCATTGACCAAGAGGAAATAGCCCTGATGGTTAAAAGGTTTAACAAGTTCTTCAACAAGAACTACAAGAGAGGCAAGGGCGAATCCTCCGGAAGACACTCAACTCTCTCCAAGTCAAGGAAGATAGGCCAACCAAGAGAACAGAGCATCAAAAAGTCAATATCAAAGGGCCGACAATCCAAGAAGGGAAAGAGTCACCAAAAGGTTGAAAATCTATCTTTGAACTGTAGGCAACCAGGTCACTATGCCATTGATTGCCCATATCCTGTAGTCAACAAATACAGGAATGAAGAAGAAAGAAAGGTCTTCAGAGAAAGAAGACAAGAAAAGAAAAAGGCAATGTTGGTTGCGAGATCTATTGAGACAGCCAAGTCAAGAGACACAAACTGATTCGAGAGTAGTGAAGCTGACTACTCAAGTGACTCGAAGAAGAAGCCTTGATCTTTTTGATGGCCAAGGAACAAGATCAACCGGACCAAGAAGATGAGGTACACTCTAACTCATCACACTCGGTTCTAGTGATAGTGATCGACACACACACACCTCATCACCCACTAATCTTTATGATTCATTAGGCAAAATGATGAAAGATTTTAAACACATTAAATCCTCACACACACTACTAAATGAGGAAAACAGCCTACTCAAAAGCCAAAACTCACAAATGACTAAGGAGATGAGTACTCTAAGTCAAATAGGCCGATGAGAATGAAAGTTTAAAGACGAAAATGCAAAGCTAATAGCGAGAAATAGCTGCTATAGAAAAGAGGAAAATGACCTCAAAAATGTGATTGCCTCATTCACTAAGGCATCTAAATAATTGGATGATCTTATTATGAGTCAAAGAGAATGTGGAGACAAGACAGGCTTAGGATTTAATTCCTATGTGCTATGTCAAGCTCCAAAAGTGATTTTGGAAAAAGGATCTTCTAGCAATGAAATATCTCAAAAATCCAAAACTCCAAATAGTGCACACACATTTATCCCAAAGCACAATTACAAACAAACTGCCTTGGTTATAAAGGAAAAGCAAAAGCAAACGCCGTTGAGTGTCTTTGAGAGGATAGGCGAGAAGAAATCCACCAGAGTTCCTCAAAAACTCCAAACAGAAATACTCTGTAAAGAAGGGAATGGGGTTGATACATGTTTTTATCTTAATTTTGATGATTTTATTTTGTCACCAAAACAATGTTTTTAAGGTTGTCCAAATACTCCTAAATAATTTAAAATGGTTTTTATATTTTTCCTGAGTATTTCCTCAAGTTTATTTTCGATAATATTGGACAACACTTTTAATGATTTTATGTCAATGGTTTTTTACTCCTAAACAAGGTTCCTAAATGTTGTCTAAATACTTCCGATTGGTTTAAAATGTTTTTACTAAATTTTCGAGTATTTTTTGAGTTTTATTTTCGACAAATTGGACAACATTTATGTCTCGTGGTCGACCAGTCGCCCTATAGGGCAACCCGTACCAAGATGATTTTTGAAACAAAATGAGACGGAGGAAAAATCAAGCGGTCGGCCGCCTGCGGGTCGACCGGTACTGCAAGTTTGGTTCTAAACAGAACATTATTTTCTCAACAAAACATTTACATGGACCGGTTGAAGTCGGGTCGACCGGCCGAGATACACGCAACCTCAGGGGTAAGCCCTATGTAAATTTATTGTGTTACGTTTTAAACTTCTATTTCTGCGACCGATCGCCTTGCTTTGACGGACAAAAAAATATGACCGTTTGACAGACACATTTCCTTAAATTGTGGGATTGATTTCTAATAGCTATATTCTTGATTTTAATTATATTTTTCTCGTAGATTTTCAATCCCCAAGAGAGCCTATGCTTGATCAATCATCTCCTATAAATAGAGGAAGTTTTGGAGCAACCAATACAACAATTTGTTTGATATATATTTTTATCTTAATTTTGATGATTTTATTTTTACACCAAAACAATATTTTTAAAGGTTGTCCAAATACTCCTAAATGATTTAAAATGATTTTAATATTTTCCTAGTATTTCTTCAAGTTTAGTTTCGACAAAATTGGACAACACTTCAAATGATTTTATATCTATAAGTTTTTACTTCAAAACAAGGTTCCTAAATGTTGTCTAAATACTTCCGATTTGTTCAAAATGTTTTTACTAATTTTTCTGAGTATTTCTTGAGTTTTATTTTCGACAAAAATTGGACAATATTTCGTATCATGGTCGACCTAAATCGCTCTATAGGGCAACCCGCACACAAGAGTACGTTTGAAACAGAAAAATGAACCTGAGGTAAAATTAAGCGGTCGGCCGTCGACCGACCAGGGGTCGACAGTTGCCGTCGGCCGGTCGTCCCCCGTGCGACCGGTACTGCAAGTTTGTTTTCAAACAACAAAATTTCTTTGGTTTTACACTTAGGGGACCGGTTGAAGTCGTGGTCGGCCGAGGTACACGGCCGACGGCCGCCACTATGTAATTTTACTATGCTTCATTTTCAACTTATTTCGCGTGCGACCGGCCGCCTCAGAAAGTGCTTTAATGACAAAAATATGACCGTTTGACAATGAGACACATTTTCTTAAATTATGGGATTGATTTCTAACAGCTATATTCTTGATTTTAATTGTATTTTTCTCAGATTTTCAATCCCCAAGAGGAGCCTATGCTTGATCAATCATCTCCTATAAATAGAGGATGTTTTGGAGCAACCAAATACAACAATTGAGAGACAACACAACAAGATATACTTCAAGCAAATATTTGTTCTTCATTGTTATTATTCTTGTTGTAAATTTTGCCTAGCTTATCACTTTCACATCCTTGAGGTCTAGGCTATTCTTGATTACACTTTGCACTCAAATTGTAATATTCATTATTGAGTTGTAATCTTGATTTTTGGTTATCATTCAACACAAGATATCCTTGTGAGTGTTCTTGTGGTAAGAACACACTTGGATGATCTAGGTGATAGGTGCAAGAAGATTGTGGTGATCTTCTTATTGAGGTGTTGAAGAATTTGGTATTCTTCAAGGTTGAAGATTGTGGTAATCTTCACAAGGTGCCGTTGAAGGAAGATTGTGGTAATCTTCAAAGTGAGATTGTGGTAATCTCCAAAGGTGGTGTTGAAGAAGAGTGTGGTGCTCTTCAAGGTGTTGTAAGTTGAATTTGTATTAATTTTGGTAATTAATAAAATTCTATTTCTTTTTGAAATCTATCCCTGGGATATCTTTGGGGTGGTAGAGGATTAGGCCCTAGGTGGGTTGAACCTCTTTAAATCGACGCGTGTTATTTACATTCCACACCTTTATTATTGTCTTTGAGCATTCGGTTCGAAAAAGAGGGATAAATCGAAAAGATGGAGATAATCTATTCACCCCCTCTAGATTATCATAGCCGCTTGAACTTACAAGTGGTATCGATCCAAACTCTTTGGCAAGCTTGTTTCACATCGCGAGTGAAGAGAAACGATCGTCGGCTACGAACGAAGCTCATCTATCCGCACTCCACCACCAAGCCACCTCGGTTTGATTCCAAAAATTTTTTATTTTGGAAAGAAAGAATGGAATGCTATTTACAAAGTTGCGGGTTCGATATTTGGAACACCGTTATCAATGGAGAATCCATTCCAACGAAGAATACACCACACACCTCTAAAGGCTTCAAAGAGTTCAATAATGAAGAAAAGAGAATCACCTCCTTAAACGGTAAGGCTCTCTAAATATCTTGTATGGTTCATTTATTAATTTGGAATATGAACATTTTGTAGGAATTCGATCGGCACATGAAGCATGGTAAAAATTAGAAGCCATCTATGGAGTATTTGCAAATGAAAGAAAAGCATCTACTTCTCAAAGGGATACAAGTTCAAATCTAAGGAACAAACCTCTTACAACTTCTAATTATGAAGAAGTTGAATATTGTTTTATGGGCATCGAAGAAAAAACGAGGTATGTCTTAAACCCTCTACTTCCTATGATATTGTCATTCAAAATGATTATAGTGATTTACAAAATGATTTTGATGAATTACAAAATGAATTCCAAGGCTTATTTGTTAAATACAAAAATTTGAAAAAGGAATTCATTGCTTTGAAAAATGATAAGGATAGTTTATTTACTTCCTATGAATCACTATCATGTGCTCACACCACCACACTTGATAAGGTGAGAAACCTTGAGAAAGAAAATAGTACTCTTGTTGAGAATATTGATTGCATGAAAAAGGATTTATTAAAATCAAACTTGAGTACCAATAAAATGTCCAATATTGTTGATGTTCATAATTGTGATAACGGACTTGATCATAAGCCTAATGTTGTTAATCATATGAAAAAGGATCAAGTCACTATGCACGTTGGTCATTATGCTCCTAGAATTATTACATGCTTTCATTGCGGTAAAAAGGGTCATACGGTAAAAACTTGTCGGGCTAGAAATAGCTCTAATTATTGTTGGAGACCTAAAAGTCTCAAGACTAATCCTAAAGGACCCAAACACATAAGGGTACCACAAAATAATGTGTTATTAGGTACCCAAAAATAATGATCAAAGAAAATTCATACCGCCAAGAAGGCATCAAATGACCGTTTCATTTGATCAAAGAAGAAGAAACTATTCTCGACAAAGCCAATTTCCAAGAAGAGGATACAATCAAAAATGGGAAGAACATAATCCTTGAAATGGCAAAGACATCATCAACAAGATGATCTTCAAAGAAGAAAAGACTTTCAACAATGGGAAAGCAACAAACCTTGAAATGGAGCAATCAAAGAAGTCATCATCAACAAAGAGACTTCTCAAAGGAAGATATCATCAACAATGGGAACGGCACAACCCATGGAAACGGCGTAATTGGTAAACCGTATCTCCCCATTTATATATGCATTTTTAATTCTATGCATGTTTTTATTCGTGTCTTAATTGCAAAATGAGTTTTCAAGTATTTATTTTTAATTAAGGTCTTTAATCTAGTTGTGAGTTTCAAAATTTTTAAAAGAAGACCTTGCATGATATTTCTAAAACTCTTGTGCATTTATGAGGTTTATTATCTCTTATGAAATCTTATAGCATAAGCTCATTTTTTTATCTCCTATCATTTGCCTACACTTGTGTTTTTGTGCAATTTTTGCTTAAGAATTGTGTAGGATATATATATCTCACATTCATTGGTTAATTCGTCATCAAGCTTCTTAAACTATCGAGGTATGCTCACTCATATTTTTCTTAAGACTTGATATTATGCTTATGCACATATCTTTCAAGATATTTCATTTCAACCCCTTTAGTGCCCCTAAATGATTTTGCAAATTTTTAAAAAAGGGCACTACTCGTTATGTCTCGTTTTTCTCGATATATGTTTTCCCGAAACCCGTATTTGTTGGACTTGATCCAAAATTATCTTTTTGCAAAGTTTTAAAACTTTTGGGGTGAAAAATCGAATTTTTGAAAAACCTGGAGAATGAAAAAAGATCGGGACGGTCATAGGGGCGGCCGCCGCCCGCACCTCGACCGTCGCACCCTACCTCGACCGGTCGCCCAGTGCAAAATTTCAGGATAAAATGTTTCTGTTCTTCGTTTCAAAACAGACGAGAAATCTCTTCAAAACCCTATAACAACGATTTTCTTCCCCCTTCTCCTATAATCTTCAATTCCTCATCATTTTTCACGATTCTTGTTGCTAATCTTCTTATTTTCACTAGAATCTCACATATATGGCTCCCCAAAGAATTCTACCTGGCCGAAATCCCATCTCCAATCGTAGAAGGGGGCGAGAGAGGGTTCGTCGAGAAATCGGCGAAGCTAACAAAGGGATATCCGAGCTGCCCGAGAAACGTGGCTCAAGAAGGTGATGATGTTCAAAATCCCATTCTCTCTCGGGCCCAAATTACCGAGCTCATGGAAAAATTTCGCTCCAAAATTGCCGTTGGGCGAAAGGTAAAAATCTTTTGTTACTCAAGCTCCTAATTCCCACAATGTTCTTAATTTCATCAATAAGTATGCGGAATGGTACTATGAGGATTCGGGGATGGGAGGAAAATCTATTGCTTGAACTAAAATGTGTCATTTTAGTTCATTTACCAATGAATATCCTACCATTAGAGGATTCTTTGAGGAGCAAGGTTAGTCAGTATTTATGGGAGCATGCGTATGTTTTGTATGATGATGATATTATCCAACTCTTTTATGCCAATATGTGGGTGGAAATGTTGAAAGGAAGCGATAGCCGTAAATTCGCTTATAAGGGGTCGTCATTTTAGATGGACTCCCAATGATATTTGCCGCTTTTACATGTTAGAGAAGGTGGTTGGGATTATTTCTCTTGTGGGACTTGGAATGATGAAATGCTTTGGTGGTGTCGATGAAAGAAGTTAAGACGTGCTTGGGAGTATGGCCAAAGTATTCTTTGTTGGCAATGACACTTGAGCATCGTATTTTATTGGTCATTGTCGCATATTGCATTTGTGGTAAGTCGGGAAGATGCTTAGCAACATGGATTACTTTTTGACTTATAAGATTGCTAGGAGGAACCACTTAACTTTGGCGCCATACTTATTTAATGTCTAATTGAGTCCATCACTCAAGGTAATAAGAAGTTGGTTATGGGAAATTGGATTTGTAAACTTCTTATTCAATCGGGACTACCCTCGCAGTGTAACTCGAGGTATTTCAAAATGACTTTGACATTGATAACATCTCCCAAATAGTCACGATGCGCAAGAATATGGACATCCGACCAACTAAAATGGCTAGAGGAAGAGGTCAAGATTCCCCCGATCCTAATGACTACTTTGATGACGCCGAGGCTGCAAGATTGGCGGAAGAAGGTGAACCGAGCAATCCGGAGGGTAATACCGGTGCTAAACCGCCAGAGGTATACCCAAGCCGAATTTGATGAGATGAGGGCCTTTCATGAAACGAGGTATGAGGCTTTGGAGCAAAAGACCTCCAAAATGCAAAAGTCTATCGGCAAGTTGAAGAAATTCATCAAGGACTTTATTCCCTGGATCCTCGCTTCTCCTCGGATGAGGAATGATGTCCCCACCCCTTTACTTTCTAGCATTTTCATTCATGTTGCTTTGTATTTTTTTAACTTTTGTAAAACTCTTTCGTACTAATAAGATTTGCTTGTTTTCTTGAAAGGGTGAAAATTACAAGTTGATAATGACTTGTGGATGATCATGGTATTGGTGGAGTATTTGATGGTAAAAATACTCTAATTTAGCATTGTTTGATAATTGGTATGAAGTACTTGATGGTAAAAGTGCTTCTTTTAATGCTTTGATCATTATGCTTAGATGGATTTGTTGGGACATTTGATATATCATACATGTATTGTTTAAGGCATGACTTGTATTACTTGATGGATGCTCTAATTTTTGGCATTTGGCTTATATTATCTCAATCGGGTTGAACCCTTGAGAATCTACTTTGTTTGAGTCTCTTTTGATGGACAAATGTTGCATTCTTCTTGATGTATTTTGTTGAGCTTTGAAATGAGGATGATTGATGATGATATGAAAATTCTTTGGCTTGAAACATTTACAAGGGCTATAAACAACCTCTTTTATTTTTCACACACACAAGGTGTTCGATGAAATGTCGCAATGAAATTTTCAACTTCTACATGATTCTCTTGCTTCAAAATGTCTTAAAATCTTTTTGAAATCATGTTTTTAGCTAACAAATGAGCTTATGGATTTCTTATGATACATTTCTCCAATTTTTGGAGTTTTTAAGCTTAAATTGCTCAACGGTTGATAAACCGTCCCTTTGATGCTCTTTGATGTCATTTTATGACGTTTCTATCATCCTAACATTCTTTTTGATGATTCCAAATGGGGAGAAACAGGATATTGGCTCATTAGCTCAAAGAAGCTAATAAAAGCTTATTATAAAAGCTATAAGCTATGGCTTATAAAAGCCATAAGTTGTGATTCGTTTTTAGTCCAATAGTTGCTTGATGGACTTATATTATTGTTTAATGATGATTTGTGACAGGGGAGCTTATAAGCTCTTATTATAAAAGCTATAAGCTATGGCTCATAAAAGCCATAAGTTGTGATTCGTTTTAGTCCAATAGTTGCTTGATGGACTTATATTATTGTTTAATGATGTTTTGTGACGGGGAGCTTATAAGCTCTTGAACAAATTATAAAAGCTAAAGCTTTTAGCTTATGGATAATTGTTTTTACATTATTCTTGATATGCTTGTTGATAGGGGGAGCTTGTGCTTATTATTGAATATATTTACTCCCTATTGGTTGCTTACGTATTTTGGGAATTTTGGTTGCTTCCAAACGGTTAATTGTTTTTACCGGAAAATCATTTCTAAAATTGTTCTCCTATTTTTTTTTGTAAAAATTGTTTTGGTTTGTAATCATCAAAAAGGGGGAGATTGTTTGATATATGTTTTTATCTTAATTTTGATGATTTTATTTTTACACCAAAACAATATTTTTAAAGGTTGTCCAAATACTCCTAAATGATTTAAAATGGTTTTAATATTTTCCGGAGTATTTCTTCAAGTTTAGTTTCGACAAAATTGGACAACACTTCAAATGATTTTATATCTATAAGTTTTTACTTCAAAACAAGGTTCCTAAATGTTGTCTAAATACTTCCGATTTGTTCAAAATGTTTTTACTAATTTTTCGGAGTATTTCTTGAGTTTTATTTTCGACAAAAATTGGACAACATTTATGTATCATGGTCGACCGGTCGCCCTATAGGGCAACCCGTACCTGAAGAGTACGTTTGAAACAGAAAAAATGAACCTGAGGTAAAATTGAGCGAGTCCACTCCACCGTCGCCCAGGGGCCGACCGCCATCGACCGATGCCCCCGTCGGCGACCGCACTGCAAGTTTGTTTTCAAACGAGAACAAAATTTCTTTGGTTTTACACTTAGGGGACCGGTTGAAGTCGGGGTCGACCGGTCGAGGTACACGCGACCTGGTCGCCCTATGTAATTTTACTATGCTTCGCTTTCAACTTCTATTTCGTGCGACCGGTAAGCCACGTTTTGACAACAAAAATATGACCGTTTGAAAGCAGACACATTTCCTTAAATTGTGGGATTGATTTCTAACAGCTATATTCTTGATTTTAATTGTATTTTTCTGTAGATTTTCAATCCCCAAGAGGAGTCTATGCTTGATCAATCATCTCCTATAAATAGAGGAAGTTTTGGAGCAACCAAATACAACAATTGAGAGACAACACAACAAGATACACTTCAAGCTAATATTTGTTCTTCATTATTATCATTCTTGTTGTAAATTTTGCCTAGCTTATCACTTTCACATCCTTGAGGTCTAGGCTATTCTTGATTACACTTTGCACTCAAATTGTAATATTCATTATTGAGTTGTAATCTTGATTTTTGGTTATCATTCAACACAAGATATCCTTGTGAGTGTTCTTGTGGTAAGAACACACTTGGATGATCTAGGTGATAGGTGCAAGAAGATTGTGGTGATCTTCTTATTGAGGTGTTGAAGAATTTGGTATTCTTCAAGGTTGAAGATTGTGGTAATCTTCACAAGGTGCCGTTGAAGGAAGATTGTGGTAATCTTCAAAGGAGATTGTGGTAATCTCCAAAGGTGGTGTTGAAGAAGAGTGTGGTGCTCTTCAAGGTGTTGTAAGTTGAATTTGTATTAATTTTGGTAATTAATAAAATTCTATTTCTTTTGAAATCCATCCCTGATATACTTGGGTGGTAGAGGATTAGGCCCTAGGTGGGTTGAACCTCTTTAAATCGACGCGTGTTGTTTACATTCCGCACCTTTATTATTGTCTTTGAGCATTCGGTTCGAAAAAGAGGGATAAATCGAAAAGATTGAGATAATCTATTCACCCCCTCTAGATTATCGTAGCCGCTGGACTTACACAATTGAGATACAACACAACAAGATACACTTCAAGCAAACATTTGTTCTTCATTGTTATTATTCTTGTTGTAATTTTGCCTAGCTTTTCACTTTCACATCCTTGAGGTCTAGGCTATTCTTGATTACACTTTGCACTCAAATTGTAATATTCATTATTGAGTTTTAATCTTGATTTTTGGTTATCATTCAACACAAGATATCCTTGTGAGTGTTCTTGTGGTAAGAACACACTTGGATGATCTACGTGATAGGTCTGCAAGAAGATTGTGGTGATCTTCTTATTGAGGTGTTGAAGAATTTGGTATTCTTCAAGGTTGAAGATTGTGGTAATCTTCACAAGGTGCCGTTGAAGGAAGATTGTGGTAATCTTCAAAGGGAGATTGTGGTAATCTCCAAAGGTGGTGTTGAAGAAGAGTGTGGTGCTCTTCAAGGTGTTGTAAGTTGAATTTGTATTAATTTTGGTAATTAATAAAATTCTTTTTTCTTTTTGAAATCCATCCCGGATATACTGGGGTGGTAGAGGATTAGGCCCTAGGTGGGTTGAACCTCTTTAAATCGATGCGTGTTGTTTACATTCCGCACCTTTATTATTGTCTTTGAGCATTCGGTTCGAAAAAGAGGGATAAATCGAAAAGATGGAGATAATCTATTCACCCCCTCTAGATTATCGTAGCCGCTTGACTTACACAATTGAGATACAACACAACAAGATACACTTCAAGCAAACATTTGTTCTTCATTGTTATTATTCTTGTTGTAATTTTTCCTAGCTTTTCACTTTCACATCCTTGAGGTCTAGGCTATTCTTGATTACACTTTGCACTCAAATTGTAATATTCATTATTGAGTTGTAATCTTGATTTTTGGTTATCATTCAAACACAAGATATCATTGTGAGTGTTCTTGTGGTAAGAGCACACTTGGATGATCTACGTGATAGGTGCAAGAAGATTGTGGTGATCTTCTTATTAAGGTGTTGAAGAATTTGGTACTCTTCAAGGTTGAAGACTCGTGGTAATCTTCACAAGGTGCCGTTGAAGGAAGATTGTGGTAATTTTCAAAGGAAATTGTGGTAATATCCAAAGGTGGTGTTGAAGAAGAGTGTGGTGCTCTTCAAGGTGTTGTAAGTTGAATTTGTATTAATTTTGGTAATTAATAAAATCATTTTTCTTTTGAAATCCATCCTGATATACTTTGGGGTGGTAGAGGATTAGGCCCTAGGTGGGTTGAACCTCTATAAATCGACGTGTGTTGTTTGCATTCTGCACCTTTATCATTGTCTTTGAGCATTCGGTTCGAAAAGAGGGTAAAATCGAAAAGATGGAGATAATCTATTCACCCCCTCTAGATTATCGTAGCCGCTTGACTTACAAGTGGTATCGAGCCAAACTCTTTGGCAAACTCGTTTCACATCGCGAGTGAAGAGAAACGATCATCGCCTACGAACGAAGCTCATCTATCCCAAGACTCCACCACCAAGCCACCACTATTTGATTCCAAAAATTTTATATTTTGGAAAGAAAGAATGGAATGCTATTTACAAGGTTGCGGGTTTGATATTTGGAACACCGTCATAAATGGAGAATCCATTCCAATGATAGACACACCACACACCTCCAAAGGATTCAAAGAGCTAAATGATGAAGAGAAGAAAATCATCTCTTTAAACGGTAAGGCTCTAAATATCTTGTATTGTTCACTTACTAATTTGGTATATGAACATATTGTAGGAATTCGATCGGCACATGAAGTATGGCAAAAATTAGAAGCCATCTATGGAGTATTTGCAAATGAAAGGAGTCAAACAAAAGCATCTACTTCTCAAAGGGATACAAGCTCAAATCTAAGGAATAAGCCTCTTACAACTTCCAACTATGAAGAAGTTGAATATTGTTTTATGGGCATTGAAGAAGAAAATGAGGTATGTCTTAAACCCTCTACTTCCTATGATATTGTTATTCAAAATGATTATAGTGATTTGCAAAATGATTATGATGAACTTCAAAATGAATTCCAAAGCTTACTTGTTAAATACAAAAATTTGAAAAAGGAATTCAATGTTTTGAAAGATGATAAGGATAGTTTATTTACTTCCTATGAATCACTATCATGTGCTCACACCACCACACACTTGACAAGGTTATAAACCTTGAAAAAGAAAATAGTACTCTTGTTGAGAATATTGATTGCATGAAAAATGATTTATTAAAATCCAACTTGAGTACCAATAGAATGACCGATATTGTTGATTGTTGTGATAATTCAAACTAGAACTTGATCATAAGCCTAAGGGTGTCAATCACATGAAAAAAATCAAGTCTCTAAACACGTTGGTCATTATGCTCCTAGAATTATTACATGCTTCTATTGCGGTAAAAAGGGTCATACGGTAAATACTTGTCGAGCTAGAAATAGCTCTAATTATTGTTGGAGACCTAAAAGTCTTAAAACTAATCCTAAAGGACCCAAACACTTGAGGGTACCACAAAATAATGCTATATTAGGTACCCGACGAAATAATGATCGAAGAAAATTCATACCGCCAAGAAGACATCAAATGACCGTTTCATTTGATCAAAGAAGGAGAAACTATTTTCGACAAAGCCAATTTCAAGAGGAGGATATAATCAAAAATGGGAAGAACACAATCCTTGAAATGGCAAAGACATCATCAACAAGATGATTTTCAAAGAAGAAGAGACCATCAACAATGGGAAGGTAACAAACCTTGAAATGGAGTAATCAAAGAAGTCATCATCAACAAAGTGACTTCTCGAGGGAAAGATATCATCAACAATGGTAAAGACACAACCCATGGAAACGGCGTAATTGGTAAACCGTATCTCCCTATTTATATATGCATTTTATTTTAATTCTATGCATGTTCTTATTTGTGTCTTAATTGCAAAATGAGTTTTTAAGTATTTATTTTTAATTTAGGTCTTTAATATATTTGTGAGTTTCAAAATTTTTAAAAGTAGACCTTGCATGATATTTCTAAAACTCTTGTGGATTAAATTAGACCTATGTGGTTTATTATCTCTTATGTATTTTTATAGCATAAGCATTTTTTTTAATATCTCATATTACTTGCCTACACTTGTGTTGTTGTGCAAATTTTGTTTAAGAATTATGTAGGAGATATATATCTCATATTCATTGGCTATTTCGTCATCAAGTTTCTTAAACCATCGAGGTATATTCACTCGTACTTATCTTAGAGCTCGACATTATGTTTATGTACATATCTTTCAAGATATTTCATTTCAAATTTTTAAGTGCCCTTAAATGATTTTGCAAATTTTTCTTAAAAGGGCACTACTCGCTAAGTCTCGATTTTCTCAAAAATATGTTTTCCCGAAACCCGTATTTGTTGGACTTGGTCCAAAATTATCTTTTTACAAAGTTTTAAAACTTTTGGGGTGAAAAATCGAATTTTTGAAACACTGGAGAATGAAAAATTGCCTTTGGGGCCAAAGCGGGGCGGCCGGCCGCCCGCACGTCAACCGGTCGTACCCCCACCTCGATCGGTCGCCCAGGGCAATTTCTCAACATATAAACCGTCTGTCTTCGATTTTAAAGCAGATGCAGAAAAACTCCCAAAACCCTTGTGCGAAAAATTCATCCCCTTTCTCCTATATTCCTCAATTTTTCATCATTTTTCACGATTCTTGTTGCTAATCCTCTTATTTTCACAAGAATCTTACATATATGGCTCCTCCAAGAAATTCTACCGTCAAAATCCCATCTCCAAGCGTAGAAGGGGCGGAGAGGGTTCTTCGAGAAATCGGCAAGAAGAAGCCGAAACAAAGGGATATTCGAGCGCCCAGAAAACGTAGCTCAAGAAGGTGATGACGTTGAAAATCCCGTACTCTCTCGGGCACAAATTACCGAGCTCCGCTGAACAATTTCGCTCCAAAATTGCCGTTGGGCGAAAGGTAAAAATCTTTGATTCCTCAAGCTCCTCATTCCCACAATGTTCTTAATTTCATCAATAAGTATGCGGAATGGTACTATGAGGATTCGGGAATGGAAGGAAAATCTATTGCTCGGACTAAAATGTGTCGTTTTAGTTCATTTACAAATGAATATCCCACTATTAGAGGATTCTTTGAGGAGCAAGGTTGGATGTTTTTATGGGAGCATGCTTATGTCTTATATGATGATGATATTATCCAACTCTTTTATGCTATTATGTGGGTGCAATATGATATTGAAAGGAAGCCGATGCCGTTAATTCATTTGTAAGGGGTCGTCATTTTAGGTGGACTCCTAATGATATTTGTCGGCTTTTACATGTTAGAGAAGGTGGTTGGGACTATTTTTCTTGTGGTACTTGGAATGATGAAATGTTGGGGTGTCCATGAAAGAAGTTAAGACATATTTGGGCGTATGGCCAAAGTATTCATTATTAGCGATGACACTTGAGCATCGTATTTTATCCTGTTATTGTCGCCTATTGTATTTGTGGAAAGGCGGGTAAGATGCCTAGCAACATGGATTATTTTCGACTTATAAGATTGCTAGGAGGAACCGCTTAACTTTGGCGCCATACTTATTCAATGTCTAATCGAGTCCATCACTCAAGGTAATAAGAAGTTGGTTATGGGAAATTGGATTTGTAAACTTCTTATACAATCGGGACTACCTTCGTCGGAATGTAACTCGGAGGTATATCAAAATGACTTTGACATTGATAACATCTCCCAAATGGTCACTATGCGCAAGAATATGGACATCCAACCAACTAAAATGGCTAGAGGAAGAGGTCAAGATTTCCCCGATCCTAACGACTACTTTGATGACGCCGAGGCCGCAAGATTGGCGGAGGAAGGCGAACCGAGCAATCCGGAGGGTAATACCGGTGCTCAACCGCCTAGGAGGTATACCCAAGCCGAATTTGATGAGATGAGGGCTTTTCATGAGGCGAGGTATGAGGCTTTGGAGCAAAAGACCTCCAAAATGCAAAAGTCTATCGACAAATTGAAGAAATTCATCAAAGACTTTATTCCCGGATCTTGCTTCTCCTCGGATGAGGAATGATGTTTTCCACCCCTTTACTTTCTAGCATTTTCGTTCATGTTGCTTTGTATTTTTATGAACTTTTGTAAAACTCTTTCGTACTAATGAGATTTGCTTGTTTTCTTGAAAGGGTGAAAATTACAAGTTGATAATGACTTGTGGGTGATCATGGTATTGATGGAGTATTTGATGGTAAAAATACTCTAATTTAGCATTGTTTGATGTTGGTATGAAGTACTTGATGGTAAAAGTGCTTCTTTCTAATTTTTGCTTAAATGCATTTGAGATGCTTTAATTATTTTGCTTAGATGGTTATTTTGGGACATTTGTAATGTCTAATATGCATTGTTTGATGCTTGACATGTATCTCTTAATGGCTCTTTATTTTTGCTTGATGGCATTGGTAATACCTTGATCTCTCTTTAGCTAAATTATCTCAATTGGGTTAAACCCTTGAGAATTTACTTTGTTTATGCCTATTATTTGTTGGATACATGTTGAAAATTGCTTTTGGTGATGATATGAACAACTTGGCTTGATTTCATTTACAAGGGCTATATATATCTTTTTTCAATTTTTTGACGTCCGCCAAATGTTCGTTATAATGCTTCAATGAAAATCTCATCACATACATGAATCTCTTATGTTCAATGTATTAAAATCTTTTTGAGATCATGTTTTTGGCTAACTAATGAGCTTTTGGATTTCTTATGATACATTTCTCCAATTTTCCTTGGATCTTAAGCATAAATTGCTCAATGGTTGATAAACCGTCTCTTTTGCACACTTTGATATAATCGTAATATGAGCTTTCTATCATCCTAACATTCTTTTTGATGATTCCAAAGGGGAGAAACAGGAAATTGGCTAAAACAGAAATTGGCTCATTAGCTCAAAGAAGCTAATAAAAGCTTGTTATAAAAGCTATAAGCTATGGCTCATAAAAGCCATAAGTTGTGATTTATTTTTAGTCCAATTGTTGCTTGATGGACTTATACAATTGTGACAGGGGAGCTTATAAGCTCTTGAACAAACTTCTATGAAAGCTAAGCTTTTAGCTTATGGATACTTGCTTTTACATTATTCTTGATATGCTTGTTGATAGGGGAGCTTGTGTACTGAATATATTTACTCCCCTACTTGGTTGCTTCTATATTTTGGAAATTTTGATTGCTTCCAAACGGTCAAATGTTTTTACCGGAAAATCATTTCTAAAATTGCTCTCTTAGTTTGTGTAAAAATTGTTTTGGTTTGTAATCATCAAAAAGGGGGAGATTGTTTGATACATTTGTTTATCTTAATTTTGATGATTTTATTTTGTCACCAAAATAATGTTTTTAAAGGTTGTCCAAATACTCCTAAATAATTTAAAATGGTTTTTATATTTTTTCGGAGTATTTCCTCAAGTTTATTTTCGATAATATTGGACAACACTTTTAATGATTTTATGTCAATGGGTTTTTACTTCTAAACAAGGTTCCTAATTCCTGGGTGTCTAAATACTTCCGATTGGTTTAAAATGTTTTTACTAAATTTTTGGAGTATTTATTGAGTTTTATTTTCGACAAAAATTGGACAACATTTACTGTCGTGTCGAGTCGGCCAAATGCGCCTATAGGGCAACCCGTGACCAAGATGATTTTTGAAACAGAAAAATGAGACGGAGGAAAAATTAAGCGGTCGACCGTCGCCTGGGCGTCGATCGGTCCGGCCGACGGCCGCCTGTGGGTCGACCGATGCCAAGTTTGGTTCTAAGCGAACATTATTTTCTCAACAAAACATTTACAGGACCTAGGTTGAAGTCGGGTCGACGGTCGAGATACACGTCGACCGGTCGCCTGTGTAAATTTATTGTGTTACGTTTTTAAGCTTCTATTCAAACACAAGATATCCTTGTGAGTGTTCTTGTGGTAAGAGTACACTTGGATGATCTAGGTGATAGGTGCAAGAAGATTGTGGTGATCTTCTTATTGAGGTGTTGAAGAATTTGGTAATCTTCACAAGGTGCCGTTGAAGGAAGATTGTGGTAATCTTCACAAGGTGCCGAAGGAAGATTGTGGTAATCTTCAAAGGGAGATTGTGGTAATCTCCAAAGGTGGTGTTGAAGAAGAGTGTGGTGCTCTTCAAGGTGTTGTAAGTTGAATTTGTATTAATTTTGGTAATTAATAAAATCCTTTTTCTTTTTGAAATCCATCCCTGATATACTTTGGGGTGGTAGAGGATTAGGCCCTAGGTGGGTTGAACCTCTATAAATCAACGCGTGTTGTTTACATTCCGCACCTTTATCATTGTCTTTGACCATTCGGTTCGAAAAAGAGGGTAAAATCGAAAAGATGGAGATAATCTATTCACCCCCTCTAGATTATCGTAGTCGCTGGACTTACAAATGGTAGAAAATACCCAATCCAAGCCGATTGGAATAATGTGAACTATCGAAAGACCTATGGAATATAAGCCAAAATGGCAAAGGCCTAGAACTCAAAGAAAGGCCATTCCAAAGGTATAAGAGCTTTCATCAAAGACACATATGCACTAGGCACTACACTCGGAGATATCACAACTACCCGGAGAAGGGAATTGCTAAAATACATATACATGCATACAAACAAAAGAGACAATTTGTATGAACCTAGAATCCCCAAGCAATTCGCCAAAATTAATTATGATTATGGCACGATAGATGGCAACCCCTTAGAGTCAAACCATTTGGCTATAGGTTGGTTGGATCATCTTACAATACTAACCCCTCGGGACCTGCACAAGTATGGGTACCTAAAACTTAATTTCCTTGTTTGCGGGTTCAAGCAATAAATGAGTGCCAAGGAACCTGGTACATGGATAGTGGTCATTCCGGACATATGACAGGGAACAAGAAAAATCTGTCAAAATTCAAGGAAGTAAGAGGTGCAAAAGTCATATTTGGAGGAAATGAAGCTCCGGAGAAATAAGAGGCATTGGATCTATCAAGAAAAACGGATTAGAAATCATAGATGTTGCATATATTGAAGGACTCAACTTCAACTTGCTAAGTATCACCAACTCGTGACAAGGGTTATAATGTTGGATTTAACATGGGTATATGCCAAATCAAGAATCTTGAATCAAATGAAGTTGTGTTGCAAGGATGCATACAAAAGAACATGTATGTCGTGGATTGGTCAACCGCAACACCCAACACCTGTCTATTAGCAAAAGAGCACAATGAATCAAGTTGGTTGTGGCACAAAGCTAAGTCACCTGAATTTCAAAATGATTAACAAGCTTGCGAAAGCAATCTTGTGGAAGGACTTCCGGACTCGGTGTACAAGAAGGAGAGTATATGTGACGCGTGTCGAAGGAAAACAAATCAAATCATCATTCAAAGAAAATACATGTCCATCTTCAACAAGAATCTCGCATCTCGCTACATATGGATCTATTCGGTCCAATTGAACCAGCTAGCATAAGTGGGAAGAAATACACCTTGGTGGTAGTAGATGACTACTCAAGATATACATGGACAATATTCATGTGTAAAAAGAAAGAAACTCTACAAAAACTACCACAAATGATGAAGAGGATTCAAAATGAGAAGAGCCAAACCATTATCAAAATAAGATCTGACAGAGAATCGAGTTTGTAAATGGTATAATAACTCGATATTGTATTGAAAATGGCATTGGTCATGAATTGTCTGCAGCAAGGACTCCACAACATAATGGAGTTGCGAGAAAGAAAGAATAGAACCCTCAAAGAAGACAAGGACCATGTTAGGTCAAGACGGGGCTACCTAAAAGATTTTGGGCTGAAGCATAAACACAAACATGCTACACTCAAAATAGATGCATGATAAAACAGACAAAACAAAGACTCCCTATGAGATTTGGACAGGAGAAAACCAAATGTTGCATATTTTAGAATATTTGGATGTAAATGCTTCATCCATAATAATGGCAAAGATAATTTGAAGGCTTTTGATGCTAAAGGCGATGAAGGTATCTTCTTGGGATACTCAAATGAAAGCAAAGCTTCTGAGTACTCAACAAGAGTACTATGGTTACAGAGGAATCCATTCATGTGGTGTTTGATGAGCCAAATGTAAATGAAGAAGACATTGAAGAGTCACCGATAAGTTTGAATCAACCAACCATGCGAGAAGAGTCCCTATCTTTGAAGGCTGAAGATGGAATTATAAACCAAGATGAAGATGAGATAGATGAGTCTCAAAAAACAGTGGAAAATCTGCGGCTAAAGTGATGACGAGAGAGGCGATCAAAGCAACATAGCCAAGACGATCGAATCTAGCTAACTTACTCCAACTTTGATGTAAGATGGCCGAGAGACCATCCACGAGAACTAGTCATTGGAGATATAAGAGAAGGTATCAAAACGAGATCCGAACTCAACAAGAAGCTATGTTCACATGCTTTATCTCACAAATAGAGCCTAAAGATGTGTCACAAGCATTGGATGACACACATTGGATTCAAGCTATGCAAGAAGAGTGAATCGGTTTGAAAGAAATAAAGTATGGGAATTAGTTCAAAGACCCACCCATCAAAATGTTATTGGCACTAAATGGGTGTTCGAAACAAGATGAACGAGGAAGGTTACGTGGTAAGAAACAAAGCAAGATTAGTAGCCAAAGGATATTGCCAAGAAGAAGGGATAGATTTTGATGAAACATTTGCCCATGTAGCAAGATTGAAACTATAAGGATGTTTCTTGCCTATGCAACTCACAAGAATTTTATTGTGTATCGATGGATGTAAAGAGTGCATTCCTTAATGGTTTATTGGAAGAAGAAGTGTATGTTGAACAACCTCCAGGATTTGAGTAGAAGACTCTTGGAGATAAGGTATACAAACTCAAGAAAGCTCGTATGGATTAAAACAAGCACCCGAGCATGGTATGACATATTGTCACAATTCTTGATCGGGAACGGATTCACAAAAGGCAAAGTGGATAGAACACTCTTGAATTCAAGATGCGAAGAGCATATCGCTTGTTCAAATATATGTGGATGACATTATTTTTGGATCCACAAACAAAGAGTCATGTGATAAATTCTCAAACCTCATGCAAAGCAAATTCGAAATGAGCATGATGGGAGAGGCGACATTCTTCCTTGGACTCCAAGTGAAACAAATGAAGGATGGAACCTTCATAAGTCAAACAAAATACACGAGAGATTTAATGAAGAAATTTGGTATGGAAGAGAAGTCTTCGTGAAAATACCAATGAATACATCGATCAAAAATGGATATGGATGCGGATGGCAAGCACAGTAGATCAAACAAGATACTGAGTACTTATTGGATCATTGTTCTATCTCACAAGCGGGCGGACATCACCTTTCTTTGTAGGTGTATGTGCAAGATTTCAATCTGCTCCAAAAGAAAGCCACATGATCATGCAGACCAAGAGAATCTTAAGATACTTGAAAGGAAGCCAAGTTGGCTTATGGTATCCAAATGAAGATGGATTTAAGCTAATAGGCTATTCGGACTCTGACTATCTTTGGATGTAGAGTTGACAGGAAGAGCACCTCGGGCACATGTCAAATGCTTGGAAACAAAGCTAATTTCTGGTTTAGCAAAAGCAAAATTCAATAGCCACCTCTACAACACGAAATGCATAGGCTATATGCATAGCGGTTTGTGCCCAAGTCCTATGGATGAGACAAAGAACAAAAGACTATGAAGTTGAAGAAAAGGAAATTCCAATCATGTGTGATAACACAAGTGCGATTGCAATCACTCAAAATCTGTGTTGCACTCAAGAACAAAGCATATCGATGTCGGTATCACTTCATAAGAGATCATGTTGAAAAGAAGGACATCACCTTGGAATATATTTCAACGATAATCGGTTGGGCGACATATTCACAAAACCATTATGTGAGTCAAGATTTGAAGAACTCAATCATGAGTTAGGGTTAATTGAACTGAATCGACACTCCCGAAGACTCAAAGAAAAGAAATGAAACACGAAAAGGGAAAAAGAGTCAACTCTCAAATCAAAGTGAATCACCATATCGGAAAGACAGTTGTACCAAGTTAGGCGACAATTTGAGTCACTAGGAGAATCTGTGAGAAGAAGAGTTAAATCGGCTAAGGGATAAGTTCGAGTCATTTATGAGCAAAGGGACAAAAACGCAATCGTTTTTTACTAAGCGGGAATGTTTTTAAGAATGACGTCGGCATAATTATGACGCGTGTACGAGCAAAAGCCGCACACCAAGCTTATGATTGGATATAAATCTTCTTTGCATTAAATACGAGACATTAAATGCTAATCGGCGTGCAAAATCTAAGCCGTTGATTTCGATCATATTTCAAAAAACCACCCGCACGCCCTTTCAGAACCATACTTAAACAATTTCCACCGTTTCTCTCACACATTACCAAAAAACTGTTCACTTTTCTCTCTCAAAAGCAAAGGCAAAAACTCTCTCAAAAACCCTATCAATCTTCAAATCATCTTCAAAGTTTCATTCGGTGAAATCTTGAAAAATGGCATATACTCACGATTTTGTCAAGTGGGAAAACAAATCCACACCGGGTCTCACTGTGGATTTCGAGGGTATGGTCAAACAGGGGTCCGATGACGCCCTCATAAAGAAGATCGCTGAAATACTTGAAATGACTAGGCTAAAACCATTTCTCGACGATGGACTTTCCGATGACCTATGTGGAAGAGGTCGCACGATTCTCGTGAATGCCGAGATTCATGATGAGGGGATCAAATCCTCTGTTCACGGGAAGGAGTTCATCATCACTGCCAAGGATTTGGCGAACACTCGCTCATTACCGGCGGAAGGAGCACAAGAAATCAATGAAGTTGATGTTGACTTGGCTGTCATTGCTTGGAAGGAAATAGCTAAGAACGACTATCTTTGAAAAGATAGTCTACACAGACTAACAAGTGCTCTTGAAGGAGGACTACCACAAATTGTTGGACATCGTTGCCAAATGCATAAACATCAAATTTGGCACTTTGACCAATCATCCCAAAACGAATTGATCGTATTGGTTGCGATCATTGAAGAAAAGAAAGTGAATCTGGCCGAGTTTGTCTACAAAGCAGACTCGCCGAGAATGTAGGAACAAATCCTTCAAGGAGAATGGAGCATTTGGAGGATCCCTGGATACGGATGCAGTGATTGGCACTGATGGAGGTAAAAGGAGTCCCTCTTTGACATGGAAAGGCGTTCCATGTAAACAAGAGGATGTTCAAATCAAACCTCTCTCGGCGCGCACGAAAAGAGCCTACGCTAAGAGAGCCGTCACAGTGAAGGGAATCACCACCTCAAGATACTGATTGTCTCCTCTCCACCAAAGAAGAAGGCGCCCCCTGCACTTGCTAAGAAGATCTGTTGCTCATGCAAACTAAGAAAAACAAATCGCTCCTACCCCCGCAGCCGAGTCACCCGCCCCCCGCAGCCGTGTCTCCCCCCTGCAGCCGCAACAGAGAAGGAATCCCAAATACCTTATCCGGTCATCAAAAAGAGGAGAACCGATAAGCCAAGACGGCCACTCCTCGAGAAGAAAAAACAACAACGGCCCCTGCCCCCTAGACTCGAAAGAAACCTTGTCGAACCGAAATTCCTCTGGTTCAAACAAGAAGAAGGAGAAGAATTTTCAAGCGTTCCCGAGCTTGAGAAGCCGGCCGAGTCCACTCACCGAAAAAGATACCCGAGACTGGAGAAGTAGAGTCTCCAGGCGTGATTGATGAAACACCAAGTCTCTAAGATTGATTAGCAGAGGCAACTCAATGACCCACCAGTAGACAGAAATGTAGCAGTGAGAACAAAGCGCACAACCGAGACAACCAAATCACCTGTTGACAAGGTTGTTTCTCCACCTGTAATAGAGGCTCTTTGAAGGTGTCGAGCGAAGCAAAGTCTGCTACCTTCAATACCTGAAACGAGGGCCAGCAAGAGGATGATGAAGACGATTTAATCATGCACTCTCCATTGTATCCAGACATCCAAAATTGTCTGCACGAGTGGAGAAAATGGAAGGTGAGCCTCTCCAGTGCGCTTTCAACATCTAGAGTTCATTCTTTGAGGAAGAAGAACTCTTGATTTCTTGAGGTGGACACAGATCTGCAAGCCCTTGACGAGGATAATTGCATAAATATACCGGAAATTCAAAAAGAAAATGAACGGGCTAAAGCAAATGAGGACGCAGAGGCACGTGAGAAGGCCATATCTGCCCTATCACCAAAGACCACAGAGCATACACATCCTCACCTTGACGTCCTATCGAGAAAGTGATGAGGGCCTGGACCCTCTTGCTACCATAGAAGAGTTGCAAATGCAAAGAAGCAATGGAAGAATCCAGAATCCTTCATGAGCAAAGAATGATGGAGGGACCGGAGAGAGTCCTCCAAAACACACCGGAGATAGACCCAATGGGAGTGGTGCGAAGATATTGCCATCGTTGTTCTTTGCCACCACTTCCCCCACTCACTCGAAAGAAGGAACTAAGGGAACTGGCGATGAAACGGGATAGTGGGGACCCCAACGAGCTAACCCCTAATGAAGGTGTCTTATCACCCGCCCCAACTACTGAATACTCAATGGGAACAGTGGAGTCCGGAGACGAGTGACCCCATTCCAAGTCACTCACCGGTGTGCCACCGAGGGGAAACTCCCTCCACCGCAGCGGCAAGGTTGGAGGATGTGCACCGACTCCACAATGAATCTAGGAGGCGAAGTGGAGAAGAAACAAACACAAAGTACATAGCAAGTTGTCATCGACGAGGCTCGAGCATTGAGATCGCCTCTCGGTGAGGTGCCAACCGCTCTGAAGTAATGATGACGCCGATGCGATCGAGGCACGGCAAAGGAAAAGCCCGGGAGTTAACACTGGCGACGAAAGTGCAATCCATGGAGTTGTGACTCCAATGGATGCCACCGCAGAGACCCTAAGACAAATTAAATCGCCGAAAAGGTTGTCCAAGGCCTCGCCATTGTAGTGGAGACTGCAGGGAGGTAATGAAGGCCAACGGAGGTTGAGACTTCCCGGGGTAAAGAAGTCAAGTACATAACATCCCTCCCCGCTATCATTGATCCATCGAAACGGAGATAAGTGCACTTCACGATTCCCAGGATAATCCTGATGTAACCTTTCCGGGATCGGAAGGAGACGATGAAGCCGAGTCATCCCCCGTGACGATCCACAAGACTTAGCCGAGGATGTTCCAACCACGAGTAAGTCGACCTCAAGTCTATTCGTCAAACTTTCAACTTTGATGAGCCACCCATGGAAATCTCATCATCATCCGATGACTCTTCCGATAAGGCCGAGGACCATCCAACTCACGTGGAAAAATCACCGAGACCAACGAAGCGGTTGAGACAAATGAGGCTCGGCAAAAGCTGGGTCAACTTCACAACAGACCCCACCAAACAGAGTCTCGCGCAGCTCCCAAGTCAAAGCAGTTCGACTCCACAAGGAACTTCACGAGCCCCACTCATCATTGAATAAATTCCGCTTGCTCGTGATGATCCCTTTGTAGAATCATTTCCCTTCTCTCTAGAGGTACCCGACCTCCCGAAGAGTCGAGAGATCTCGCGCTTCCATAGACCGATCCTGTCATTCCATCGATACCATCGTTCGGTGACTATGATTTTGACGCTGCTTGGCCGTCACCGCAATGAGGGAACAACAAGTTCGGGAGGTGTTCAAAGCATTATTTGCTGAAATTGAACGGATGGAGAGGCACCAGGCCTCGATGGACATGAGACTGGATAACGAGATGCCAAACTTACTGGCGACTTGAGAGGAATAATAGTCGAATCCGGAGTGGTGGCAACAAAGAAAAACAATGCGCGTGGAACAAGCTAGATATTTCGAACATTGTTCAACAAGTTGTTGGTATGGCGAAATGAGAATGATGATGCAAAGACAAAGTTGAGAGAACACATTGAGCACATGCATGAATCTCACAATGCCGAGATCAAGTCGCTGCGTGAGCAAAATAAAAATGAGCTCCTGCGTATGGAAGAAAACATGGATAAAAAATTCAGCCTTCTCATGGCCGAGATGAAGTTAATTACAAATGAATCCAACGCTACTCGCTCCGAGTTTCACGCCGCATACTCTGCAAGCAGACTCAAGCAAAACTTGGCTATCGCCAGACTTCGACTTCCCGCTCGCTAGTTTGTTTCCAGGGTTCATCTCTCCTTTGATGATGCCAAAAAGGGGGAAGAGGAATAGCTAAAAGCCCCAAGAGATCCGAAGTTGAGAAGGAGGAAGCGATTGTAAAGGGAAAAGACAAATGAGAAGTTTCAAGATAAAAGAAAGGGAAGTCTGTGAGGGGAAGGATCGAGAGATGTGACCGATGATTGCACAAACCCCCAACAAGTCTTGTCACACGGTGATATTATCAAAGAAACTCCCGATGACTCGCCACTCCAATACTCACGATGTACCTATGGCCGACAAGAGAAAGTCGATTGAAGCGGGGATGGAGGAAGTGGAAGGAAGGATGAATGCCCGAGTTATGGATATTCTCAAACAACACTGAGGCATTCCAAAGAGACAGAGACACTTATGCCATCTCGATATCTAAACTAAGCCAAGATCAGTTGATGAATTTAAAACGCCGCATCTCAAGGATACTTCGCAAACATGTCCATGGCTCAAGCCTCGGACTTGATCTTGGGAAAATGGTCTCACACTATGTGAAGAAGGCGACAGCGGCAGACTACCGACATCGCTCTGCTTGGTCACTCTGCTAGTCACTCACCGGGAAGAAGACCCCAAGACAATACACGCCTGAGAGGAAGAGGTAGAGGAAGAAACAAAGGGTGGATGAAGAGGTTTCAGACCTAGACCTCCGCCCAAAAACATTGAGTACATAGATCCGGCAAGAAAGGAGGGATCTCTTTGGGTTTTTTTTGACGAAGTAGCCAATCTGCAAGTGGCTAAGAACAATCTTGAGTATGTGAAAAGAATTGAAGAAGAAAATA
This sequence comes from Rehmannia glutinosa, assembly GCA_016081115.2. NCBI lineage: Eukaryota > Viridiplantae > Streptophyta > Magnoliopsida > Lamiales > Orobanchaceae > Rehmannia > Rehmannia glutinosa. Next base: position 4,717,657 of record CM071924.1, read on the forward strand.
AAAGACAAACTCAGGCTATGGGAAGAGAGACAAGAAAGAATAAGAAGAGATGAAGTCGCCTTGCCGGAAGGCGTATGAAAAGAAGAAAAGCGATTGAAGATGAGAAAAAGAAAAGAAGACCGAGAAGATGACAGAGTGAAGAAGAAGAAAGAAGGAGGAAACGAAGGAGATGAAGTGTTGATGTCCACCCCTTCATGTATTTTACTATGTAAATACATTTTATGTAAGTCTTCTCGTAATAAATCAGAAATTCTCTATTTTTGCGTGATTACACGGATGTTTGCTTTGATACACTTTGTAAAAATTGTGTAACGGACAAGAATGTTATGATCAATAAAATAATTGATTCTATGCATACATTCTCTGTGAATGCACTATCTCGTATGTATCTTTGCTATTTACATTTTGAATGTTTTAAGTTTTGGCATCATCAAAAAGGGGGAAATTGTTGGGAAATTTATTGTTAAGATTTTGATGAATGCCATGTAAAACTTAGAATAGGAAATTGGCACCTTATTTTCGTTGTAAACCGCATTGTAATAAATAGGGCTGGTCAAGTGAGTTAAGTCGGCTATGCCTAAACATTCAAGAAGACAACCGAGACTAGAAGGAAGACTCCGCAAAGACAAATTGGAGTATGGCAAAGAAGAGAATACGGGAACTCGATCAAGGAGCAATGAGATGCAACAGTAGAGTATCGATCAAGTCAACTCAAGATAGCCAAGTCTCAAGTTGAAGTGATGAGAAGAGTCATCCAATGATTGGAAACCGACTCTAAGTCACCTGGGAAAGCAAGGAAATGCAATCAAGTCGAGATAATCTGGAAGAGATCCGTTGCCGAAATCAAGGGAATTACTTAAACAAGTAATACCTCCATACTACCTTTCTCGAAGTGCTCGACCCGAGAAGCGTGCAAAAGGAATGAACCAATAGGAAGCACCGCACCATGTCGAACTCGAAAAGTCAAGAACAATTCATACGAGGAAGTGGCAATTCCAAGGATCGCAACAAGACAAGCCAACGACCACAAGTGACTTTCAAAAATAAGCCTATCTCTTCAACAGTGATTTTTGAAAGATCACTATAAAAGGCGAGGAATGACTCACGAGAGAAGGTTACTCCGAACCACGAACATTCAAGCAAACATTTGAATTGTAACCAAAAATATTCTCAAATCATTCAAGATTAATCCTCAAGCCTACATTATGAAGAAAATCAATCCAACACTCACCCGTGAAGGAAAGATAACTTCAATCGGTTGAAGAGGAAATTGTTGAAGAATCAAGGGGTCTACATTCCACGGAGGATTGTAGGAAGGTTCAAGGTCGAACCAGGTCTCAAGTTTTTGGAGGGCTTCATGATCAAATCCAAAGAGCTTAAGCAAGTGGGTCATAGTAGCAAAGCGCAAATGCCCTGTGAAGAAGGCGAGTCGTCGAGAAGCCACCGTGCGTGACCAAGGCATCTCCGGATCGAGTCCTAAAGGATCAAGTCGGTTGTGTGATCAAGACTTGTATCCGGATCTGTTACCGCTCACGCTATCTTGATCAAATACCTATTGGATTCCTCCAGGAGTTGGAGAAGAGAGGAGTAGAAGAATTACCCCATCTTCGAACCTCTATAAAAACTTATCGTGCCATTTACATTTCAAAGACTTTAATTCTTGCACCTTACCTATTTAACTTTGCTAATAAATTTGCTATCCACTTGATAATCTCTAAGTACTAAACCAAATTTAAGGGTGTAAAGTCTTCCAATGAAAACAAATTACAATCGAGTTAAGTCTTTTTAGTCAAAACAATCGAGTTATTCTATCAACAAACGATCAGTCTATTGAGTAACTAACTCTGTTGATTAACTAACTTAGTCATCCATCAAGGACTCAAATTGTGAAGTATCAACTCGATTATTTAAAAGGACTAAATCAAAAAGTTGGTAAGGTTTATTCAACCCCCTTCTAAACCTTACATTCACACCCTTGGGACCTACACTCCAAATTAAGCAATGTCAAGAAGGCATATACATTTCGCAATCAAAATATACAAAAGAACTTTTGAAAATGTTCGGCATTGAAGAAGGAAGAACCATTTCTACTCCCATGGCAACTAATGTCAAAATTGACAAAGATGAAAAAGGCAAGTCCGTGGATGAATCAAAGTATCAAGGTATGATTGGTAGTTTAATTTATTTAACCGCTAGTAGACCGGACATTCTTCATACCGTATGCATATGTGCTCGTTTTCAAAGCAATCCCAAAGAATCTCATATGAGTGTCGTTAAAATGATTTTTCGATATTTGAAAGACACTATTCAATATGGTCTATCTTATCCAAAGAATGAAAATTTTTCTCTTAAAGGTTATAGTGATTCGGGTTGTAGTCCATGCCACCCACTTGGGGTGGCACCCAGTGGGTGGATCTACCCTTGATTTCACACATACACACACACCCACATGGGTGTGTGTAAAATCAAGGGTAGATCCACATGGGTGTGTGTGAAATCAAGGGTAGATCCCCCACTGGGGTGCCACCCCAGTGGGCACGGACCAAACCGTGATTCGGATTATGCGGGAAATATTGATGATCGGAAAAGTACTTCCGGATCATGTCAATTTTTAGGCGATTATCTAGTTTCTTGGTTTTCAAAGAAGCAAAATTGTGTTTCTCTTTCAACGGCCGGCGAATATATTTCCGCCACTTTTTGTTGTACTCAACTTCTTTGGATGAAACAAACCTTAGCGGATTACAAATGCTCTTTCAAAAACGTACCTATCTTTTGTGATAATATATCCGCTATAAATATTGCTCAAAACCCGGTTCATCATAACCGTACTAAACATATTGAGATTCGACATCATTTTCTAAGGGATTGTGTTTCAAAACGAAAAATTGAGATATCTTTTGTACCATCTCAAGATCAATTAGCGGACATTTTTACAAAACCGCTATCTTCCGAGACTTTTGCGTCCATACGAGCTCGGTTAGGCATAATGCATATTGAATGAGGTTTACGTTTACATTTTGCATATTTTTAAAACTTAGGGGCGAAAAATTGGATTTTTGGTTGAAAATTCGGATTTTGAAAAACTTGACAAAACAATGAAGAGGTTGAGGGCAACCCCGGTCGCCCTCAACGTCGACCGGTTGCCCTCAACCACGACCCGCCGAGCTATATTTTGGATTAAAACCGTTATGTCTTGACATTCGATTTAACTTATTTTTGCCATTTCTCGCCCCTTTGCCGAATTCACACAAATTTCACTCAAAATTGATTTTCATGCATTCAATTCATATCTTGGACCTTATATAGCATGTTTATCATCATCATTGCTCATCTTTACCGATCGAATGGTAAGAATTTTCCTTTCTTTGCTCAATTGGGTTGAACCCTTGAGCTTGTGGCTTTCTTGTATATTTTTTATGAAATTATCTTATGATCATGTTGAGCTTAATTGTTATATTGTATTGTATGATGTTTGATGTGAATTGGTGATTAAATTTTTGGCTTGATTCATTTACAAGGGCTCTATACAACTTCTTTTAATTTTTACGCCCACAAGGTGTTCGATGAAATGTCACAATGAATATTTCAACTTCTACATGATTCTCTTGCTTCCAAAAGTCTTAAATACTTATTGCGATCATGTTTTGGCAAATAAAACGAGCATATGAACTCTTCATGATACATTTCTCCCATTTTCCTTGGATTTTAAGCCTAAATTGCTCAATGGTTGATAAACCGTCTCTTTGGCGCACTTTGATGTAATTGTATGGTGTTTTTATCATCCTAACATTCTTTTTGATGATTCCAAAGGGGAGAAATGCAGAAATTGGCTCGTTAGCCAAAAAGAAGCTAATAAAAGCTCGTAATAAAAGCTATAAGCTATGGCATCCTAAAGCCAAGTATACCTAGTCCATGGCTTGTATTATTGACTCAATTACGCAAAAGATTATAAGTATTGTGACAGGGGAGCTTAGCTTATGATGTTTATATGCATCTTATATAAGCTTCTTATAACTTGTGCTTCTAGCTTATGCAAATCTCTTGTTGATATGCTCATAGATAGGGGAGCTTTGTATGGAATGTTTTTAACAGATAGTTCACTCGTAAAACCGGAAAACTTATTTGTTTTCAAAATCGTCCGAGAAAATTGTTTTGGTTTGTAATCATCAAAAAGGGGGAGTTTGTTAGATAAATGTTTTTATCATGATTTTGTTCGATTTTGTTCAAATGAGTTTTTAAACCAAAACAATGTCCCTAAATGTTGTCTAAATACTTCCAATCGACTTTAAATGTTTTTACTATTTTTCGAGCATTTTTTGGAGTTTATTTTCGATAAAAATTGGACAACACATTTGTTTCAGTTCGACTGGCCGCCCCATAGGCAACCCGTACTGAGTTGAGTTTTGAAACAGAAAAAGGGACGTAGAAAAATTGAGGGAGGGCGACCGGTCAACCCCGGCGGCACGCACTGGGAGTCCCTCTTTTTTGGTTGATCTTCTCTGTTTCGTTTTTTATCTACCCCAACCGGTCAACATCGAGGGTGACTGGTCGCACCCTCCGATCGGTCCCCCCGTAAAAATTGCAGAAATTCAATTTCAATCTTATCTCTGTGACCGTCGCACTGTTTTATCAAGAAACTATCCGTTGCATTTTCGAGATGCTTTTTCCCTATTTTGTGGGATTGATTTCTAACACTATATTGATGATTTTAAATGGTGTTTTTTTGCAAAAAATCACTCCCCAAGGAGGAGCCTATGTCCGGAAATCAAAGCCAAGACCTCTCCTATAAATAGAGGCTTCATTCAAGCAACAAGACACAACACTACACACAAGCAAAGAGCAATCAAGCAAACACTTTCATATATCTTGTTGTATTAGCCTTAGCACTTTCACTTGCACAAATTTGAGGTATAGGCTTTCAATTCTTGATTACACTTGTACTCATATTGTATCAATCATTATTGAGTTGTAATCTTGATTTTGGTCATCATTCAACACAAGACGTCCTTGTGAGTATTCTTGTGGTAAGAATACACTTGGGTGATCTAGGTGATAGGTGTTTGAAGGTTGTGGTAATCTTCAAAGGTGTTGTAAGAGGGTTGTGGTAATCCTCAAGGTGGTGAAAGAGGGTTGTGGTAATCCTCAAGGTGTTGTATTAATTTTTGGTAAATTAATAAAATCTTTTTTTTTTTTGAAATCCATCCCTGATATCTTTGGGGTGGTAGAGGATTAGGCCCTAGGTGGGTTGAACCTCTTTAAATCGAAGTGTGTTGTTTAAATTCCGCACTTAGCATTTCATCTTTGCTTGAGTTTTTCGAAAAGAGGGCAAAATCAAAACCGAGATAATCTATTCACCCCCTCTATATTATCGTAGCCACTTGGACTAATAATTCATACGCACTATCCTCTCACAATTATTCATAAATAATAAAAATTATACATCTCATATTTATTCGTGCATAAAATTAATTATTTATAAAACAATAAGATTATTTATTTTATTTTATTTAATAAGTGCCAATTAAAAAAATGAATAGAGCTTTTTATCAAAATTTTGCGATGGATACACAAATTCATATCATTCAAACAAGAGTTTGGATTTTAAATTCTCGGTATTTGAAATCCATTTATTTTCAAATACACTGGATTTGAAATTCCTCCATCCAAATGCACCATCTCATAGATTTTTTAAAATTATAAAAAAGAAAACTTGAGTTTTGATTCACTCTTCCATTTTCTTTTTTATAGGCAAACATGATTTGCAAAACCTCCATGATATTTATAGAAATATTACAAGAACTCAATTAAATTTAAGGTATAATCAAATCTGAAAAGAGCTTTTTGTAATATTGAAATATCTCTTGATTTTTTTTTATAACTAGCCCAACTTTTTTTAAATTATCGCCGTTATATTTAATGACGAAGTTAGTGTTAGAAAAAATTTTTTATTTTGATTTTGATAATTTCATATAAATGAGTTTTATATCAAAACAATATTTCCAAAACTTGTCCAAATACTTCAAAACATTTTATTTAATTTTTACTAAGTTTTTGAAGTACTTCTTGAACTTTATTTTTGTTAAAAATTGGACAACCTCTCTGTAATGAGGTCGACTGGTCGCCCTAGTAGGGAGACCCGTACCTAAATGTTTGAAAACAAAAAATAGAACAGAGAATATTTTTGGAGGAGGGCGACCGGTGCCTAAAGTTTGTGTTTCCTGTCTGTTCTTCTTTGTTTCTCAAAGCGAACGGTCACTATCCATAGCAACCGATCTCCATAGGTAGCAACCGGTCGCCCTAGACAGTGACCGATCGCCCTCGATGACGTACTATATCAAATCTTGATCCAATAGTTTAAACTTTCGAATATTCAGCATAGCCACCGGTCGCTATAAGGTTTTTGACAACACATTATATCTGTTGCTTGAGCACTTAACAACAAGATTTATTTTATAAATTCTTAACCATTTTTTTGTAGAATTTTTGAACATTCTTTTGCAAACAAATTTCAAATTGGATGAGTCTGTGTTGGAAATCAAATCTTGAAGCTTCTCTATAAATAGTTGAAGAACTTGAAGGATAAAACACAATACATTATTCTACAATCACAACAAGAAAAACTCAACAAACTTCTTAAGCTTTTATTTTCATACTCTTGTTGTAATAGCCTAAGCACTACACTTTCATATTTTGATTATTAGTCATTCTTTCTTGATTATAACTGGACTTTCAATGTTATAAACTTTCATTTGAGTTGTAATTTTGATTGATCAAATCATCCGATCCAAAACAAGATATACTTGTTGAGTGTTCTTTCTGCAAGAACACACTTGGTTGATTCATTAGGTGTTGAAGGGTTTGGTGTTCTTCAAAGGTGAAAGAAGAGTTTGGTGCTTTTCTAGATTATTGTTGTAAGAAGAAGTTGGTGTTCTTCAAGGTAAAGTTGTAATTACTTGGTATCAATTAATAAACTTTTTCTTTTCAAATCCACTCGGACATACCGAGTGGTAATGGATTACTCTAGGTAAGTTGAATCACTTTATATCATGTGTTCATTCATCTTCTATATATCTCATTCTTGAAGAGTCTTTCACTATTCGAAAAAGATGGCATAATTAAAAATTTGGGAAACATTATTTACCCCATCTAGATTTTCGTCATCGCTTAGACTAACAGTTAGGATGAGCAAATAATGTCGCATCTTTAACTCCATATATACTTAAATTAGTCTACATGTTGTCTTAAATGTGTTATTAAATATACCATCTTTCTCTCTCCATATAAAATAATAAACTTGCATTTAATATTACTGATTATTACTATTATTCACAAGGATACAATTTAATATTGCTCTCCCAGTTGATGTGATTCTGACTCGGATTATATTATATATCATGTTTTACAGATCCAGGCACACGTACTGTTATACGTAATAAAGATAAAAATCCAAAGGCACAAAACTTGAACTATTTGACTTGTGTCCTACACAAATATTATGGGCACGTATCTAAATTAAGCACAAGAACTTTGATTGGTCCAAAGAAAGAACCGCTCAAGATCCCTAGCTTGACCTTCTCGCGCTTCCTACACAAGACTATAAAAGGATTCCTGGTGTTAGTACTCCGACGATCAAATTAGTAAGGGTTGATTTAAAAATACACTCAAATAAAAGACCGAATAATATATATGAAAAAAGATACCTCAATCTCTACATTCTTCTCTTGTTTATAGCTTTATACAAGGACTTCATGATCCACCTGTCTTCCCTAGTGGTTCTTCTATCTGGGTGCCAGTCATACATTCCCGACTGTTTAATGAGTAACTAAATGTCGATCGACCTTTGTCCTAGTTACTATCTCATGTCACATCAAGCCGTATGAGCATTTAAAGCCCCTCGTGTCGTGCTCGCATCTCATTAATGCCCCTGCAGTCTTGCCTAGGATGCATTAAATGTGCATCAGTCTTGCCTAGATGCATTAAATGCGCATCAGTCTTGCCTAGGATGCATTAAATGCACATCAGGTCGGTTCTGACACCGATGACTTTATGTCCCTTCGCGCCTTTTCCGAAATGGTACTCCCGTCATAGCTAGTTAATGATAGTCAGGTTACCTCTGACTTTTAACGTACAGCTGCCCTTTCGAGCCTCAGTAGTTCTTCCTTATATTAGTACCTTCTAAGTCGGGCCGGAAGGTCCGGATATAACCAGATCGATCATTCTAATCCAGGCTGAGGCTGGTATCATCCAGGTCTGACTTGGAAGGCCTGGACTGGGGCCAAATCAACTAGTCCACCGCCTTACACTGGTATCCTCAAGGTCCTGGGATGACCTGGAATTGGATATCCTCCCTTTCTTTATATCGCCTCACCTGTGTCCGGTCAACACGAATAGGACCATAGCGACTCATCCAAATTTACCTTTATACCGCCTCACCTAAGTCTGGGCCGATGACCTGGAATTGGACTGGATCAAACTTGAACACTAATAATAATTTTAATGTTGCAATAAAATAATGTGGGCTTTTATGATAAAATTTTATGGTTCCTTCAAATTATAAAAAGTGTTATTCTGATGGAATTTGCTAGAACGATTCTCTTATCCAATAAAAATATGATGATTTCTTTTAATGTTTCTATTTACTCCGAGGGTGACAATGGTGACCAAATCCCAGCTAAGATATTTTAATTAAATTAAAGTAAAGAAAAAGAATAAAAACACCGCAAGGAATCGCTGACCGTCACCGGAAATTGGATATGCTTTTATTTTGAAAATTTTATTTTTAGTAGAGAATAGTGGTAAAAATATATTGGAAGAAAAAAATAAATTTTAAGAGTTTGATTGGACATGAGATGAAAAATAATTATAAAAGTTGATTTGATATATAAATAGTAAAATAATGATTGGTAGTTAATTAGAAATGTGTGAGTAGGTGAATAATGAAAGTTGTGGGAGGATGTATAATAATGATTAGTTATTTGCGAAAAAAGTGTGTAGATTTGATTGATACGAGAAAAAATAAAAACGAGTAAATAGTGTATTTTCTGAATTTTCTTATAAACAATCACATGTTGGGTTGAAAAAATTTCTCTAGCGAAACGAAAATGGAAATAATCTCATATCCAATCGCAACCTCAATTGTTTCTTCTTCCCAGAAAAACATGTGTGTTCATAATAATGATTTTTTATAGTCGAGATTTCATGTTCCCACATGACTAGTCTTAGTGGAAATGATCCGGCCCATCGAACGCCCCATGTAAACCGCGTGAATGCACAAATGGCTCGGGTCCCTAATATCCTCAACTATCGCGACAAGGAGTCATCACTGGGGCGACTCCCCAAGTGATTGCTCAATTACACGCACAAAGAGTTCCCAGAGGGCCTCCTCACCGCCGCTGAAACCTTCAATAGTAATTGTTCCATCATTGTGCCCTGAGCTCAAACCATTGACCTCTCTAAAGGAGACCAAGAGTTACCTAATAAAGATTTGTCTTGTTTTATTTGGATTTTCTAATCATTTCGTAAAATTACAGTACAAATTTAGTATTATTTTTATTTCACTAAAGATAATTGTTTAGATTTTTTATAAATTGAGGGTACAACTATACCTCATGTTTCCATGTGGATCCGCCATGCCCAAATCTCACCGCACCGCCAATCATGAAAAACAAATTGTTTTGACCCCGAGGTTAACTAGCGAGCCTTGACGTGCAATTGTACCTCAAGACAAGTTTTGAAAAGCGCTAGCGCTATTCGGCGGCAAACCGGGCCCTAGCAACTAGGTAGAGTCTAGACGGGGTTAAGTGGAGCCTAATCGGAAGAATATTGTAAAGGACAAAGGGACCTAGCGCTGGCATGGATTAATCGAGGCTAAGGGGATTTTAGAACAGTGTCTCACTTTGATTAACGCGGTGTGAGGGGTTGAAGTTTGTCATTCCTCTCCCCTGAGATTAGGACCATCCCCGGGAATGATGGATGTCCTATTGTCCAAATAAAGTATGGAGTTTGTGCTCTCATTTAGTGTAGAGATAATGTGGGTCGACAAAAAAATGAAAAACAAATTGTTTTGACTTTTGACTTGATTCCAAAGAAAATGTTTTCGACGTTGAATGTAAAAATTTGTAGAGTTGGTCTCTTGTCAGACTTTCTAATGAATCTAAATCCGTTAGATGGATATCACCACCCCGACCCGAATATTAAAAAAAAAACCACAGTCACATTCCCCCGAATTAACCTGGACCTAAAAACTGAATCGTAAAACTAAAGCGGCCGCTAATATCTAATCCCAATACGATTACGTCCCCGATCTTTCACCAACTTAAGATGTCTCACTTCACAAGTTTTAAGATAATTATACAAAAACACACACACACATACATATATATAGGATTTGGATCCAGTGAATCCATATAATTTATGTGAGTACACGAGACCAAATCTGAGGCATTGATTTAATTTTTAAACGTTCTAGATTAATCAGTTTTTTGTCTTTTTTAATGGTTAATTTATTGAAGAAAAGGACTTTATGGTAAATCCAACTTTATATCAATTATTGGGGGGAGTTATATTTGGTAGTGACTTTTCACATTCCTAGAATTAAGGAATAGGTTTTCATCGTGATCTCTCTAATCCAAATCTTCTCTTTTGAGTCTTGGAAAACTGAAACAAACCAAACTCTCTCGGATGAAACTCTCTCCCGGACGAAACTCTCTCTCTATCTATGAAATATTTCTTCACCTCTCTCTCGCTAAAGAACCCTATAATCATCTTCTCATCGGTTGTTCTTCGAGGCAGCAGCAACTTGGCGACAATTATTCGAGGTTGCACCATCTCCGAGTCGTCCGAAAGGCCTCACATTCTTCTCCGAGTCGACGGCCACATTGTAGGTGGAATGTTTTTGATTTTTTTTAGTCTATTTGGGTTCAATCTATTGTACAAGTCATTGATAATACATAATATTTCTGATTTTTTGTTAATTTTTTGATGTTATCATAGTTTTATATTTTTTGTACAAGTCTATTTTTTGTCAAATTTGTAAATATATTTATCTTATGATCTTTTTGTTTTTATATTTTCATAAAAATAGGGAAAGAATAATTTTCATGATGGTAGGAAAATATGAAATGTTAGTGGACTATATTTGGATAGGCCCAAGAGGCCAAAACCAAGAGAAATATCTAGATTATGGACCCATAAATAAATTAAGGGTCATATAATTAATTTGGGCAATACTCATTAAATTAAGCCCAACTGGGCCCTAAGGCCGAAAAGCTCAGAAGAGCCACATATTTGCCTATAAATATCGTCAATTCTCATTATTGAAAGGTACACGATTTATAAGCACTTAGTTAAATCTTAAGTTTTTGGTTTGTTCTTACTTGCTCCTAACTTACTTTAGCGTTGAAGAAGGTCTTCGTTGGTCAACCCCGACACTTCAATGATTTTTGTGATGCAAGTAGTGACCAACTCAAAAGTTAAATGTAGCAGGAGACAGAGTACTGCAATCGAAATGATGCCAAATCAGTTAGTAAATATTTTAAAAGATGAAAAAAGTATACTATATATAAACTTTTGAAAATAAACACAAACGAGCATCCATGAGTATGACCCACCTATAAGAGTTCTTCAGTTCGGCCATAAGGTCATTTGATTTAGCCCTCATCACATGACCCGAACTAATAGTCAGTAATTACCCTTTGCAAATGCCACGTTAACTAATACGAATAAAGTTGTGAGTCAAACATACATTGTTAGGCTGGAAACCATATTTATTCACATATTGGACAAATTCCATTTTCCATCATCAGCATTTGTTTTCAGAAAATCAGCAACCTTTAATATAAGACAGAGAATATTCTTTGCGTAAATTGTCCGGCTGACTAGAAGCTGTCCAAAGTTTTCAATATGCTTTTATGTTTTATAGCTGCATGAATATATTATTTGTTCAAACTTCAAATTTTAATTTTGGGAAAAAAAAAGTCGTCTAAAACACTAAATTCATAATGAATAAATCAACAAGTTGATATAAGGGTATATTAAGTCCTAAACAGTCATGTCTCAGACAAAAATAGATTGTTTATATTAACACGGGATATATACACGATGCTATAATTAATTATAAGTATAGTACTTCTCTAATTATTTAAAAAAAAAACGAGATATAGCAAATTTAGAACACGAAAACTGAACCACCAATAAAAATATAAAATACATCATGCGCTTTACTTATTTGAAGATATTTGGTTCAAGCCATGTTTTCTTTTATAATTAAATTTCAATAATTAACATGAAAAGTATCATGTTCTTTTGTATAAAAAAGGTATCATTTTCTTTATTCCCGTACCATCATTTGACAAAGCAAAATGGTTATAGCAGTGTACTAAAACTCAAAACATTTTTTATTGAAACCAAATACTAATTAGTGCATGTGTTTGAAAGACTTATACAAAAGTCCACTAAAAAAATATAATCAGAATGGACTTTTGGAGAAGCCACTTCTCGAAATTCCAAAAGTTCATTCTAAACTCGACCACCAAATATCAGTTTTTATTGAAATGATTTTTAGATCCAAAAGTACATCTCAAAAGTGCTCTCAAACAAACACTTAATATCTCTGAAATAAAACATTTAAATTTCAAAGTTTATAATCATCAAACATTCATATCAACCTATTGTTATTTGTTATGGTATATATTATTAGTTAATAATTTTCTTACTAACATTAATTTACAAATCCCTTTGTCTTTTTTATCCTTGGGAGAAAAATACGCAAACTTTATGGCGCTTCATGGCGTGGGTCTAGCCGTCTAGGCGTGCCAAAATTTGGCCCAAAAGTTGACTTCCATGGCTTCAAACTTCAAATCATATTAATGTGAAATAACAACCGTAAAATCGGCAAATTGCAAATTTGATTCCGTAACTATAGGTTAAATTGAATCATTTTCCACCATAAAATGGATTACGCTCGATCCACTTCACTTGGGTGAATCATTTTCCACCGTAAAATGGATTAGTCGATCTACCCACTTGAGGTAGCTACCCAAGTGGGTTCTATACTTGGATTAACACACACCAATGTGGATGTGTGTGTGTATGTATTGATCTAACGGTATAGAACCCACTTAAATAGCTACCCAAGTGAGTAGCATAATATCCAATTTCTGAACAAATTTCGCAATTTTCGTTGGAAACTTGCCCGAATTTTTACACGTGATTTTTTAGGGTTCAATAGTTCACGTTTGCACCCCACATTATGAGACCAAATTGCAATTTTGCCCAATAAAATCAATCTAAAACTCTAAATCAAAACTTAGGCATGAGCTGATCTTGGTTTGATATAAGTTCTGTAGACTGTGGCTGTAAGCCCTAACAAGAGAAAATATTGGGATAATATATGCTTGACCAACCCAATCGACCTGATTTTTCATGTATAATTTCGTGTGTTGGGATGGGCTAACAGGCCCGGTCCTACTATGAGACAAGTCAGGACTATCTCTGGCAAATTTGGCCAATCCATTTCACGACTACTAAAAAAAATCACAATTTTCACATTTGTATATCTTCTTCATTTTCTCTACATAAATATATCAAACCAAAATCAATTAAAATCAAATGAAATTACAAAATTACGTATGAACTATAAACTATATCCAAGAGTTATTCCCCATTTATTTTAGCAAATCTTATTTTTTTTTTGCCTCCAAAATGTTTTCTTTTTGTAGTGAGCAACTTCGACCATTTTTAGTGATTAAATCTTCATAGATATATTTTTATTTGAAAGCCAACATCGTGTATAAGGTTTTAATCCCCACTTGAATAAATATATTCAGATGTTTCAACATTTTATATATCGATATTTTGTTGTTTTGTCTGCTTATATGAATTTTTCTTTGTTGGTGGGTTATTATGAATGTGGCATTGTTAGCTTATATTTGTGATAATTTACAAGTTAATTAATAATTAATAGTATATAATTTAAAAAATCGTTGTACCGCCCACTACGGCTCCAAATTTATGTATTGCCTTGGGCTATAAAAATTTTAGGATTGGGCTAACCCTCAAAAACTTGACGGAGCGATGAAATTTCGGCCCAACTCGATTTTCTTTCTCACCTGAAGGGCTAGCACTGATCCGACCTAGCCCATTTGACAACTCTAATTTGGCCTTGGAGAATAATCCCTAAAACGTATAAGAGTTTGCATGTGCTTGGCCCATTTAGCTGGTTCAAGTCGAACTCAGCATTGATATACTATAGGTTTATGGTATGCCCTACAAGCCCAAATATGTCCAGGTCCATTAATTCCAGTACGATAACAACAGCAGTTAAAACATGACATCGAATAAAGTTTTATGTCTTGACTCTTGAGCTAAGACGTGAACAAGAAAAAAAAGAAAAGAGGACGAGAAAATATGGCCAAAAAGGAATGAATGCTGACAGCATCTCAGATCTCAACTGCCTTATGATTGCCAAAGAGGACGAGAAAATATGGCCAAAATCGACAGGAACCCATGATGTTTTTTCCTTTTTTCTGGTGCAAAAGAGAGAGAACTCGAAATTATTTGTTTTTCGGACACAAAAAATAGTACAAGAAATCCTATTTAGTGCTCTCGTTGAGAGTCGAACTCAAGACCTCCCGCTTACTAAACGGGTGCTCTAACCAACTGAGCTACGAGAGCCTTGCATACTGAAATTTATCTTATAACAATCTCTATTATCTCTATTCGACCAACACCTCGTGGACATGAAAACTCACTCAAAGAATTAGACTCATAGGCCATAGCGCACGGAGGAGATAAAAGGTGAAACACATTTAACAAATCCGAAAACAAAATATCAACAAATTTTCAACAAATGCACAGCGGGAGTTCTTGATGAGATCCAATTACAACTTTCCTCTTGATAACAATTTATCATCAAGAAAAGAAGTTCTTATAGCTGATTTAAAAGGAGTTCTTGATGAGAGCACAGACATCTTGAATTCTAAGTTAATTTAAAAAACTCATAAATTTTTATATTTTAGAGATGGTCTTATATGAGACCGTATCATATACTTCAATTCACTAGACGGATTCTAAAACACATAAAAAAGTATGAATTTTTTATGGGTTTGGGTAGAACTTATATTTAAATATACACAAAAACTTATATGAGACCGTCTCACGGATCTAGTTAAAATGAGACGGAGCCCCAAACCCGCGACCCGCAACCCGCGACCAACGCAACAAATGGGTCTGATATACCCAACAAACCGGCGGTCTTTTCATTTCATTGTTTTGAATTTTCTCTCTCTACTCTCTCTCTCTCTCTCTCTCTTCGATTCCGGACCAAGGGGTTTCGTTTCTCATGCAGACTAGGGTTCCTTTCTCACTACATGAGAAAGAAACGAGCCACCACTAGTCCTTAATCCTCGCTCATCAACGTTCGCCCCTCAACCGCCGCCCACGCCCCGTGAAACCGCCACGCGTCTCGTGAAACCGCCGAGTCGAAAAACGAGTCGAAACCGTCCGTAGAAGATCTATTTCTCTCGAGTGTTTTTTCATACCGACATCTTGCATTCAACATATTTGAAAGCAAAACAAGGTATTCCTTTCGATTTCATTTTCTTTTCAATTTTTGTTCGATTGTCCCTCTCTCAGTAGGTTTTAGGGTTTGGTAACCCCGTTAATTTCGTATATTATTTTAATTTTCGGTTCCTAGTTTGTTAGGGTTTTGTTTAGTACGTTTTTTCAAGTGAAGTATAGACTATAGGTGTTAATCGGCATGTGTTTAGATGTATTTTTAGGTTTATGTATTTTCCAGGTTTATGTATTTAGTATGTAAGTTTTGAGTATCACTTTTGCCCTTACAAGTATTACTTTTTGTGTTAAAAGTATCAGTTGTTGTAAAGGAAGTATTACATGTGTTTTCTATAAGGCTCTTCACATAACCGTGTAACACCATCAAAAGTATCACCTCTTATATAACAAATATAACTTTTTATATAAGAAGTATCACTTTGTATACAAAAAGTATAATGAGTTTTTTGTAATGATAGTGTTGCATATGTTTTAAGCATGTGTTTATTTTGAGCATGTGTTTTAAGCTGTATTTCTCATACGAAGTACCATTGTGTTTATGTTCACTTACAAGTATTACTTTTTATATAACAAGTATCGCTTTTATATAACAAGTATAACTTTTCATTTAAAAAGTATCACAATGTATTTGAAGTGAGATATTGCTCCACATGTTTTTTTTTGTAGGCAATCGCATTGGTGATGATGCAAAGAATAGTTCCCCTGTTGCGGGTGAGGAGATAAAACACATAATGTACCAAGGAAAAAGGGTATTTCAAAGCTAAAGCTCGAGTTCTTGATAAAAAGAGTAGGGAAAAGGAAAATGACGAGGATGTAACACCAAAGAAAGAAGAAATTGATGAGGAGCAAAAGGTTGTAAAGAAGGTGAAGATTTCAGGGAAAGTAACTAAAGATACGATCAAGAAAGGTAATATATAGTATTGTTAGTAATAATCTTTTTTGTCGTGTTGTCCGTTAATGTTGTTTCTTGTTTGTTCTCGAGTCAAGACAAAAAAATTGTGGCGGACGAGGTCAAGGTGGGAAGAAGAAGAAGAAGAAATTAGGTATAAATGTATTTTTGTCAATTATTAGTTGTTTTCTATATGAAAAGTGATTTGGTTTGTTAATTATTAGTTGTACATTGTTTTCTTTGTTTGCAATAAGACAGAAAAATTGTGGTGGGCGAAGGTGAAGGTGGGAAGAAGAAGAAGATATCTAGGTATAAATGTAATTTTTGGTAATTATTAGTTGTTTTCTATGTAAACAATGATTTGGTTTTGTTAATTATTAGTTGTACATTGTTTTTTGTTTGTTTTGCAGCGAAGACAAAAAAATCGTGGCGGATGAGGCTGAAGGTGGGAATAGAAGAAGAAAGCTAGGTATAAATGTATTTTTTGTTAATTATTAGTTGTTTTCTATATGAACAATTATTTGGTTTGTTAATTATTAGTTGTTTTAAAAATATCTTATTCAATTTCGGGATTTCATTTCTCGTGTAAACCTCGGGAGTTGTTTGAGGTTATAGGTAGTTTAAGTGATAGACAAAGGGAAGATGTAGTAAATATAGGGTTTGGGGGTTTGCTGACGTTTTCAATTGAGTCATCATTCCCCATGGATATGGTTAGAAGACTGGTAAAAAGTTTTAATGGTACCAGTCGAATGTTGAGATTCGACAATTTCGCTTTTGCTGTAACCGCTGATGATATTCAGGACGTTTTTTAGTACCTAGGGGTAATTGTTAGGGTTGTTGAAGAGCTTAAGCAGGGCGACTCTGTTGTTTTTATGGACGAGTTGAAGAAGAACTACGACATTGATTCTGATAGTTTAGTGCCTAGTTTAAGGACTGTTTTGAGTACGTTATCGGATGGTGGTGATGATTTCAAGAGAGTTTTTGTTATTTACTGTTTGTCTGTATTTTTAACACCTAGGAGCAATAGGAAGGTTGATTTGAACTGTATAAAATGTTTGGCTGACGTGAACAGGATAGGAGAGTACGACTGGTGTTCGTACATTTTAAAAATATTGTGTGTTGGGGTGAATAAGTACAATGAGAATCCAAGTGCAAGATATGTCGATGGGTCGTGTTTATTGTGTTGCTTATTCTATACTTTCATAGAATGAAATGGCAAGGCAACGGCAAATCGAGCAAAGCGATCTACCCTTAATTTCTCATTGGGATGCCAAAAAGTTGAAAAAAAGGATGAAGGAAGAAATTTCGGTTGGTGGGGTCATTTTAGGGCGGGGTGAGTGGGTCACCGACACATACCCTATTAGCTCACGATAGAAAGTAGATCTTGAGAAAAAGCGTGGTGAGAAAGAGCCCGACAAAGAGACGATGAATCAAATAAGGACGATGAAGAAGAGATTCGAGAAAGAGTCGGATGGAAAAAGAAGGAAGGAACCGAGAAGGAGCAGCCCGATGACGGTATGGAGAATCCATCATATTTTATAAATCTGAAGTTACCGAGAGGCGATGAGCTTTTTGGATGACGAGGCGCACGGGATGGCCGAGAGATGTAAGTTGTATATGCTTTAGTGATTCTCACACCATGGAGTATCACTTTTAATTGTAATAGTATGTTTTTATTACTAAAAGCATCGTTTTATTAATATAAGTATACTATATATGAGTATGCTTTTTGGTTATATTTCTCAAGTATAGAGTATCAATGTTACCCATAAAAGTATTATTTTTGGCTCATAAAGTATCACTTTTAGGGATAAAAGTATTACATGTATGATTTTATATTCTTTACTTGATTGTCAATTATGGAGTATCACTTCTAACTGTAGTAGTATGATTTTTATGAGTAAAAGTATCGGTTTATTGATATAAGTATACCATATATGCTTATGCTTTACGCCAAGTATTGTAGTATCACTTTCATCCCTAAAAGTATCACTTTTAACCTTAAAAGTACAACTTTTCCACTTACTATTTTATTTTTATAATTGTAGAGTGTCAATGAAGCATTCCTGCTATTTCAAGGAACTTCAATGTTCTCACCGGATATCACATGGAGATGTTTAACAACCTCAAGAACAAAGGCAAGCAAGAGAAAAAAAAGCGCAAGTTCTTCCATGATCTCGATGGAGAGCCGAAGTTCTTTTTCGGATGTGAGAATTCATGAATACATTGACAAAGTCGTCGAGAACTTTGAAAGAATGAAAACCTGGCGGATGAGATGCCAAACTTTGAGTTGCTTACTCCCGAAGATGCCACTGAGGACATTGAAAAATATGGTGATGAGATTCACAGAGAATGTTTTTCTCAAGGCGAAGGAGTTTCGGAGAGAGTGATGAAAGAGTGTCTGGGAAGCGAGAGGAAAAGGGTGAGCCCTGGCCTTGCGCAGATGGAGCAATTTTCCATTGCCAATTCATGAAGAAAAACAAAGATGCTCTTGAGCATATGAGCATGAAGGAGAAAGACATCGTGGATTATTGCTTTTCACGCATAAACAAATAATAGAGTAAGTATCTTTGAAAGTATTTTGATTTGAGTATCGATTTTGAATTTAGAAGTATAACTCTATGTGCATAAAGTATCATTTTTCCCCAACAAAGTATCATTATGAATTTCTAACCAACTTTCTATTTTTTTCAAACTTTAGTTCAAATGTCTTTGCTCATGATGGGTCTCACTATATTGCCTTTGATGGGATTTCCACATTAAACTCATCGAAGTTGATCCATGTTAGCATTATAGACGTATGGGTTGTATTGCTTAACAAAGACCCCGTGAGCCTCAAATTGTTTCTATTTCAATGCCCAACATTCTCAAGTACTACTTTTGTATATAATAGTACGACAATGAAGCTAAAAAACCATTTTATTGTTTTAATCAATTTATTCTTCTATAACAGATTGTATCTTGAGAACTTGTTTAAGAAAGTTGGAGTCCGTGGATAATTCAAAAATGTCGAGATTGCTTTGGAACAACATGATATTGTCTCGGGAATTACAAGGATTTGAGAAATGTGGATTTTGTAAGATTGATTTACTCGTTTGCCTTTTTGTATTTACATTTTAATATGAAGCGTTAAGTATCTACTTGTTATGTGCGATTTTTGTACCAATTTGTTATGTGAAGCACTATTTACTCGCACCATTAATTTTGTGGATCGAAAGGTGCATTACCTTGACAATATGGTGCACCACGAAGATGTTCTTCGATTATGTGGATCCGCAAAATTGGTGGTAAATAACTCCATCTCATCGCATCACTTAATTACATTTTTGAAAATGTAAGTAGTGTTTTAAATTTAATATACCATTTTTTTCTTTTAGCAAAGAGAAATGTCAATTTTCCTGAAGGAGCAAAGCACACCCCAAAGGTGAAGAAGTTGAGGGATATGTGTTTGATAATGCCCTTTTCCATGGCGAGCAATTTGAAAAACATCGATTATGGTGTTTTTCTAATGCATCACATGGAAAACTTCAGAAGGAGTGTTTACACCGAGCCTAATTTGTGTCCGTAAGAATTGTTTTGTTTGTGTTTGATGTTTTAATGTCTAAAAATCCTTTGTATACTAAATTTTTTTCTTTGTGATTGTAGCCACAACAACGACGTATGTTGAGGCGTCGTATTGTTCAAGGATTGTGTTGCACCGCTTGAATGAGATGAGGGTTCAAATGGAGAAAGATGTTTCTTTGTTGAGCCATGAAGGAGAAAAAGAACAAAAGAATGTTTTGATTTACAATGTAGAATTGATGATACTTTTATGATGTTTTCTTGGATGTTATTAGTTTG
The DNA here is from genome assembly GCA_016081115.2 of Rehmannia glutinosa. Lineage (NCBI taxonomy): Eukaryota > Viridiplantae > Streptophyta > Magnoliopsida > Lamiales > Orobanchaceae > Rehmannia > Rehmannia glutinosa. The sequence continues at coordinate 4,737,959 of CM071924.1, forward strand.
AAATTTTCTGGATGTTTTGAGGTTTTATTAATACTTTTTGGACGTGCATTAGTTTGATGTTTTTAGGGATATTTTTAAGCTTTATGCTTTTTGGGGTAAAATTACGTATAGGAAAACATGTTTTATGTTCTCTCAGAATTATTAGTACTTGTATGGAAATGATTCATGGTTTTACGTTATATGTAATGAAAAATATCACTTTTTGATTTAAAAGTATCGGTTTATGCGCATAAAGTATCAATATTTGCCAACAAAGTATAACTCGAATGGTTATATTTTGTCACTTTTTCAAGTGTAATTTTACCGTTCCAATTATCGATATGTTTCCAATACTCCAATGCTTGTTTGCATCGCTTCGATTGATATGTTTGATTACTTTGAGCTCACTACAAATAAACCAAATGTATGGTTCATTTAGTCATATTTTTCTTTGCACAACAAAAATACAATATCCAAAGTATCACTTTTTATGAATAAAGTATAGATTTTAATTAACAAAGTATCACCTTTTACCAACAAAGTATAACCATTTACCGAAAAAGTATATCTTTAAATTTTCACTGTTATATATGCATAAAGTATCACTTTTCACCAACAAGTATCACTTTTTATCAACAAAGTATCAGTTTTTGTGCATAAAGTATTACCTTTCTTACTAACAAAGCAACAAATAAATATGGTCAAAGTATTAATCCAAACAAACTACAAAACAATATTATCGCTTTGATACAAAAGTATTCATCGATTACTAAAACAATCTAGGATTAGGAGTTTTGGAACCAAACTCCTTTGATGGATGTGTGTCGGACGTTTCACCGCTTCTCTTTTTCTTGTTTTTTTGAAATGCCCTTTTATCCTTTGTTTTCTCCCCTTTGTAACAGATCGTGCGGATCCAAAATGCTTGTACAAGAACTTGAAAGATCATTGCGCTCTGTTGAATCGGCTATATCTATCAACGCATCAACGGCCATAAAATCCCCCACAGAAGCCATCTTCTAAAATGGCTCTTGCATCCTCATTGTATTGGCATTTCAAAACAAGATTATAATACTTGCGTGTCATTTCATGTCTCCAAGGAACGCAATCATTAGGCTAATCAACTTTCAATCCTCGAACCAAACTTTTCCCACAATTCAGTTTTTGCAAACTTTGTCCATCTTTTAGCGATGTAACAACCGATTCGGATATAGAATGCATATGTAGCACTCTTAAGCCGTGAGAACAAAGTAAACCACACTCTTCGTACTTTTTACAAGAACAATTAATCGAGTATGCAAACAATCATACACCACACGATGACAACAATTATCATCATTTGATGAAATGTCATAAACCATTAAGTTCTTTCAACCTCAACAATCTTTGCGGTTGGTAGATATACTTTTAATAAACTCACCTCAAAATCCTTAAAAATTGTTAGTGTATATACCTCTGCGGCGTGCTTCAACAATCCTGACAATGGTAACACTGATTTTGGAATTGATCTTGAGCATCGAGAATTCATTTTCTTTCTCGGTGTTTCTCCAAGCTTTATGGCCCCTTGGAAAATGTCATAGAATTGATTAAAGTCGTCGATTTCTTGGCATTGAATCCTATTGTATTGTTCGTACTCTCACTCATTTGCGAAGATAATATTCCCTTGAAAAAGAAATCTTTGCTTAGCGCGGTGCACCATTTCTCGCTTCAAATCATACATACGTTTAAACGAAGAGTCATCTTGCAACTCGTCTTTGATATCATAGATTTCCAACAACTTTCAAAAGTCATTTTCATCAATGCAACCCGATCAAACATTTGTTGAACATTTCCTTGAAAGAATTGTTGATTTTCAACCGTCCAAATCGACTTATGGCATTTTGGTGAAGGTGCCACAAGCATAGTCTATGCCTTGTTTGAGGGAAACCTACATAAAAGTAAAGTGCAAAAATTAGAATTTAAAAACAACCCTTCATTTTCTCGAGGCAAAGTATATGTTTTATGAAGTAAAGTATCATATCCGCATTACTAAAAATATATATCTTACATTTCTCGCATATCACACCTTTTCAATAGCATTGCTAATGGCTTGGTCTTGATCGGTGAACAAAGTTATAGGATATTTCCCACCCATTGATTTCATAAAAACTTGGAACAACCATTCAAATGAGTCGACCTTTTCATCGGATAAGAAAGCACAAATCAACATCACAATTTTCCAATGATTGTTTACCCCAACAAAAGGAGCACAAATCAAGTTGTACTTATTCGCAAGCGATATGTCGTGTCAAATACCATAACGTCACCGTATATCTTGTAGTCTTCCTTCATCATGAAATCCCTCCAAAATACATTACTTAATCTTCCCATATCATCCAACTTCACTCTAAAAGAAGTCTTGTTCTTCCGTATCTTCTTTGAAATAATATGTCAATCAAAGTTTGTGCATCGCCACCTTCTATTGCATCCATTTTCAAACGATTAACAAAATTCGGGTGATCTTTCAAAGTATGGCCAATGGATCTTCTCCTCCTTCATCATGAACCATATATCCGTAAAGACGAGTAGCTCTCATCCCGAAGTTATCATATCTTCAATGGCTTTGCCTTTTTCACTCGTAATGACCCTTTCCGAACAATGTAGATGACTCCATTCCTTTCTAGTTAGTGGATGATTGTGGTCTCATCACATGTTGTAGAACTTCATAAAGTCCGTCCCCATTTAATTTTACACGCAATGAAGCTTTGCATCCCGTCGTGTAACATTAGCCTTCTTTTTGTTGTCTTTAGCGAGTGTCCTTAATCCGACGGAACATACAAAATATTTCTCAATGACAACACCCACTTGATTTGAAATGCAAACAAAACAGATGTAATCGATACTTTGTACGGAGACATAATACTTCTAGTGATAAAAGTGGTACTTGTTATGTGCAAAGAAATACTCTTTTTGAATAATAAAAAAAAACTTCTTTGAAGAAATGTTATGATACTTTACGGTTAAAAGTGATACTTATTATGCACAAAGTGATACTTTTATGTTGTAAAGCAATACACTGTAGACTTTCTAGTAGTTGATTTCCGTACTCGAACCCAACAACACGAGCATGATCACAATACAATTTATGCATTTCTTTGATTGTTTGTCGTGTTAAATGGAGAAGACAACCACTCACATCAAATCCACCACTATTGTTTTCTCGCATAATTTTTTATAAAATTATTTTTGTACTTAATATTGAAAATAACAAACAATAAGTAACCATTACCTTCATCTTGATGGGAAATATGTCACTTGCATCTTTAAAACAAGTAATTTCATCGGTTTCATCACTAGAATCAATAACAATTGCTCCAACTGAAATGTGATATATTATGTCGAAATATGATATTATTGATACAAAAAGCAATACTTTTTACAGAAAAATAATACTTTTAAAACTTAAGTTTCAAATATGCTACACATTACCTTCCTCTCGATTTTTCGGTTTGTGGTGCGATCTTGGTAGGTAAAATAAGAATTTCATCTACAAAAACCAAAGAGATACACATAAGAGAATGTAAAACTACATGTTTTTGGAATTGATACTTTTCACAGAAAACTTAATACTTTTCCAGGAGAAAGTAATACTTCGTGGTGGAAAAGTAATCAATGTAAAATTAATACCTTTAAACTATATTATGAAATATGCATCACATTACCTTCGTTTGATTTATCAACATTTGGTACACCACTAGTATCTAAAACAAAAACTTCATCTACAAAACACAAAAAATTACATTTTAAAACGCAGCAAGATTGTGGTTAACATTCAAAATCGCAAAATAGTATTGTTGTATGAATAGATTATATTACCTTCATCGTCATGAGCATCGCTATTCCGCATTGTTCATCGCCGGAGATGGTGTGCTTTCGTGCTTCAGCGCCGGAGATGGGAGGAGCTTGTTTCAAAGCGGCAACGTTTCTTTCTCTGCGTGTTTTTACGTGATTCGGATTAGCGGCCCGAGGGGAGTTATGCTATTGGGGTGGGAGAGTCAACATCTGTTAGTAGGGGGGAACCGGGAGTCGTGAGACGTTTTTTTTTGTCCGAGCCTGGAGCGGCGGGTCGGGTCGCGGGTATGGGGCTCCATCTCACGGATCTAGATCGGTGAGACGGTCTCATAAGAGACCGGTACCGTTAAATATATGATCAATCTACCATCTCATACAAATTTTAGTCTTCATGCTCAACCAACTATTTGATCTTATCAATAGTATTAATAATGATTGTAATTACTTTTTAAAAAAAAAAATATAAGCTCATCTTTTAATATAATATTTACCAAATATTTTAGAACATCATACAAATTATATAATATTCCAAAAACTTTTAAGTTCGTCGATGCACTCTCATAGTTGCCTTATGATACTACGAGATTAGATAATTTGTAGCGAGCTTTGATAATTGATCAATCAAGTTTTAAATGACTTTATTTGCTATTTTTGTAATAAGTTGTTTAATTTTGTCTCATATTGCATATTTACATCTAGTGGGCCCTGGTTTTAGGTGCATTTAGTGTTCATACTTCAAATTAGGTTTCGAATATCATGGTTTTATAAATTTAATAGTTATAAAGAAATATCTTCAAGTATTAAAATTTATTAAAATTTATATTTTATTATAATTTTTCTACAATTATTGGAAAAATATTTATTAGATTTTTATATAAGTTTATCAAATACATTTGTATTCTAATATATATTATTCTTTTGTTTACTTTTATCAACAAAAATGAATCAAAATGCCAAATGATTTTTTAAACCTATAAGTTTATCACATAAGCATGCCAACTCATCATTTTCCTTCAAAATTCAATTTTTAATTAAAATTAATTGCCATGTCAACCAACAGGTAAAATTTACCTATTGTAGCAGGTCACAGGACCAAAAATCCGATTTTTCTCCACTTAAAGGACTGAATTTAAAGTTGCAAATAAAATAGGACCAAATCTCCAGGTGAGTCTACTTAGAGGACTAAAAAAATAATTTTGCGTTTCTAATTTTGTAGGGCATCTCCAATGCCATATCCCTAAAAACCTCTTAACACTTATTTTATGGTGGACCCCATAGTACAACTCATAAAAACCTCAAAAATAAAAACCCCAACTTTTTTTCTCCACAATCCAAAAATCTACTAACAACTCTTTGTGTGGACCCTACACCCCAACATAAATCTCTTAAAAATATCTCAACCCACCATTATCATATTTTTAAAAAACAAAATTGTGAAAATGCGGTGCCATGAATATGATACTGTTTTTTTGGGGACAAGAAAAACCTCTAACCCACAATGGGGGTTAGCTTTTGCATATTAGGTTTTCACTACAAAAACTTGCATTCTTTGGTGCCCTTATATACATTTCATTTTTTAGATGTGTCTGACATGTATAGACCAAAACGAACATGGATACGAGAGTAGTCAGCTATGCACGTGCGCCCGACTTGATGTCAAAAACTGGAATCTATGAAGCCCGACCTAACCACTCTACCGAGCCATAATGGAGATAATTTTGAATCCTCGACCTTGCCCTCTAGTCTAGAGCATGTAGTCAAGTTAGGCAAACTCTAATTCATTGGTAACTCAGCAAAGAAACTCAGATCCCAATAAAGTCAGACATTAATAGTTAATACCAGTCACATCCATCACTCAAGCCGTCCTCTTGACATCGTTTTGTTATGATTAGGAGATTAGTTGGATTACTTTCTTATGAATGCTTAGACCTATGCCTAGTGGTACCACATGTATGAGATTTTTCTCCCCTATAAATACTATCATTTATGATTGAAAGAGGGTTCGAACATCTCTATATTCAAATCAGTTAAGAGAATATTTATTGTCTTAAGCTAAATGAACTTATATCCGACATGCTCCGATTGTTATAGGCAGTTAATTTGTTGCATTTCTATTCTTTTTATTTCGTCAAAGTTCAATACATGTTGTCTCCATAAGACCATTTTCTTTGTTTTACACGGGAATATTGAATCCCGACGTCAACAAGATGTATGCTACATATCACATTAATCATTTAGACGTCAGGGGCGGTCCTGGAACCGCCAAGGTGGTGCCGCCGCACAGGCCCCCCGCCAGAAAGGGCCCCGGTGAATTTTTTAATATATATACATGTAATGAAATATAAAGGTTGACATTTATTTACATGTAAGAGGTTTGGCGGAGCGGTGCACTTAAACTCTGGAACTTCAGAGTTCGAATCTGAATAGCCTAAAAAACAATTTTCTAGTTTTTTCCAGAATATCAAAAAATAGAGCTGCCAAGACCGCCGCCACTTTTTATTGAAAAGGATCTTATTTTGCAAACCAAAAAACAAAAAACAAAATTATAAAGAATAAAATAGCCAGAGAGTTTAAGGGAGTGATTGATTGAGCTTTCGTTTTGCTCATTTTTACCTATGGAGAGAATAATGTGAAAAAATTATTTTAAAAAATGAGAATGAATTTTGAAAGTGTGATTGAATATAAGATAAACATGTGATGATGATAGTTGATGTGATTTTTTTTAGGTATAATAATGATTGAATGTGATTGATGATTTAAAAAGTGATAAAAGTGAATAGTATATTTTTTGAATTTTTTCACAAACAAGCACATTTCCCTGAAAAAATTTGTTCAAAAAGTAGAAAAGATGACAATTAATTCACAAGCACTCCCTAAACCTCTCATATTTTAACAACTCTTGAAAATAGAGTTGCAACCCTACCCCATCTTCATCCCCTAAATATCAAAAAACAAAAGCCCCACCTCCATTAAGATATATTGTCTCTCCACCCTACATTCACATTAGTAAGACGATATTTTAAATTTGAGAATTATTTATATTTTATTATTTTTTTTCATTATTAGCAAGAATTATTTCTTTATCTATATATTTTTGCTCTAGGGTTTATTCTCTTTACATCAAAGTAATTATTGTTCTTATATCTTTGTCTCGAACTTTTTTCCAATCAATTTTCAACCTATTAATTATATATCCATGCTATAACTTGTTGATAGTTGATGTGGAGAGATTTAACAATTTATTGTTTGTATTTGTTTCTTTGAGTTGGAGTAAAAATATATAATTAAATTTAATGATTTGATACGGTACTAAAAAACTTTATTTGTATATTTGTTTTGAATAGACAATTAAGAATATCTCCTACTCGAAAATATCAATCTGGATATGAAAAGCGTAACAGAATAAAACACGTTGAACAATTTATTGAGTCTCAAAGTAGACAAATTTATTGTGAAATAACCTTCAAACCTGTCACTTGAAGATTTAGGCGATGAAGAAAATAATGATGCAATGAATCGCATGAAGACTTAGCTTTGGAAAATAGTATAGATGAAGATGTGAATGAGATTAAAAGTAATCAAAGTATTGATGACTTGGAAAATGTTAATGATGTTGATCATGCAAGCTTGGAATATGATGATAATGTTGACTATGCTCATACTGATGGTGATGGAGATGATATTATTCAGTCTAAAAGTGATGATGATGATCTTAATATACTGAATGAAGAGCCAAGTTCGCCAATTTCGCCTGCCATCTTTGATCCAAGAAATTGGGAGAATTTGGATCTGAAGTGGAAGGATCTATTAGTCGAAAAATGTCCTATAGAGACGTATTAACAGGGAAAGGTCCCAAAAGATTAATCAAAGTGGTGTTTTTATTGATTTCTACACTCGAATTTTACGAAATGGTCGAAACACCATAAAGATTGATTGGTGTATTCAAAAGCACTTGACAAACCATTTTGTTTTGTTGCAAGTTGTTCAAAAAGGGGACCTCAACCAAGCCATTAGCAAATGAGGGATATTGTGATTGGGCACATTTAGGTAACATACTTAAAATACACGAGTCAAGTATTGAGCATGTTAATAATTATTCTAGTTGGTATGAGTCACAGAACAGATTGAAGAAGAGTAAAACAATTGATAATTCTAATCAAGACCAAATCAAGAAGGAAAAAATGCATTGGAGAATGGTATTGCATCGTCTAATCTCAGTTGTGCGATTTTTAGCTAAACAAAACTTAGCATTTCGTGGTAGTAATGAAAAATTGTATGAGGATAGCAATGGTAATTTTATGTCCGCGGTTGAGATGATTGCATAGTGGGATACCGTGATTAAGGGGTATCTGGAAAGCAAGGTACATCATCATTATCTTAGCCATAAAATTCAGAATGAATTGATATATATATGTTAGCTTCTCAAATCAAGAATTGTATTCTTACGAAATTCAAAGTTAAGTTAAGTTCTTTTCTGTGATACTCGATTGTACTCCTGATGTTACTAACCAAGATCAAATGTCTCTAGTTATAAGATCTGTTGATGTTCTTACAAGTCCAATAAAAGTAGAAGAATATTTCTTGGGGTTTTTGAATGTGAATGATACATCAGGACAAGAATTGTTTGAAGAGCTGCAAAATGTGTTGAATAATCTTGGTCTTGATATTGGTTATGTCAGAGGGCACGGTTATGACAATGTGGCAAATATGAGAGGAAGCCATCAAGGCGTTCAAAAAAAAACTTTTGGATATAAATCCTAGAGCAATGTACACTCCATGTGGTTGTCATTGTCTGAACTTAACACTTTGTGATATTGCAAATTCTTGTGGAAAAGCAAAAGACTTTTTTGGAGTGATACAACGGATTTATACATTATTTTCTCATTCTACAAAGAGGTGGAAGATTTTGTTAGATAAATGTTTTTATCATGATTTTGATGATTTTGTTCAAATAAGTTTTTAAACCAAAACAATGTCCCTAAATGTTGTCTAAATACTTCCGATCGTCTTAATATGTTTTTACTATTCTTCGAAGTATTTTTTGGAGTTTATTTTCGATAAAAAATTGGACAACACATTTATTTCAGGCTTGACCGTCGCCGCCTATAGGGCAACTCGTACTGAGTTGAGTTTTGAAACAGAAAATGGGACGTAAGATAAAAAGAAGAGAGAGGCGACCGGTCGACCAGGTGGGCGGCCGGTCGACCGGTGAGGTGGGCGACCGTACTGGGAACACCCTCTTGGTTCGGTCTTCTCTGTTTCGTAATTTCGTCACCCAACCGGTCACAACTAAGGCGATCGGTCGCACCCCCTCCGACCGGTCCCCCTGTGTAAAAAAATTCGCAAAATTCAATTTCAATCTTATCTCTGCGCGACCGGTCGAACCCCTATTTATCGAAAAACTATTCGTTGCGTTTTCAGACGTTTTTCCTATTTTGTGGGATTTATTTCTAACACTATATTGATCATTTTAAATGGTTTCTTTTGCGGAAATCACTCCCCAAGGAGGAGCCAATGTCTGAAATGAAAGCTAAGTCCTCTCCTATAAATAGAGGCTTCATTCAAGCAACAAGACATAACACTCCATACAAGCAAAGAGCAAAGAAAACAAACACTTTCATATATCTTGTTGTATTAGCCTTAGCACTTTCACTTGCACAAATTTGAGGTCTAGGCTTTCAATTCTTGATTACACTTGTACTCATATTGTTTCAATCATTATTGAGTTGTAATCTTGATTTTTGGTCATCATTCAACACAAGACATCCTTGTGAGTATTCTTGTGGTAAGAATACACTTGGGTGATCTAGGTGATAGGTGTTTGAAGGTTGTGGTAATCTTCAAGGTGTTGTAAGAGGGTTGTGGTAATCCTCAAGTGTTGTAAGAGGGTTGTGGTAATCCTCAAGGTGGTGAAAGAGGGTTGTGGTAATCCTCAAGGTGTTGTATTAATTTTTAGTAAATTAATAAAATCTTTTTTCTTTTTGAAATCCATCCCGAATATCTTGGGGTGGTAGTAGATTAGGCCCTATGTGGGTTGAACTATCAAATCGATGCGTTCTATTTACTTTCCGACTTAGCATTTCATCTTTGCTTGAGTCTTTCAAAAAAGGGCAAAATATGAAAACCGGGATAATCTATTCACCCCCTCTAGATTATTGTAACCACTTGGACTTACAAGTGGTATCAAAGCTAAACTCTTTGTCTAGCGTTCCGAGTAAAGAGGAAAGATCCATGGCTACACATGATGCTCATCTCACCACCGCCTCCACCAACAAGCCACCACTATTCGACGCCAACAACTACGCATTTTGGAAAGACCGTATGGAGTGCTTTATACAAGGTGCGGGTTCGATATTTGGAATGTAGTCATTGAAGGAGTTGATCAACCAACCAAGAAATCGGAGGATGGCACCTTGACTCCTAAACCTTTCAAGGAGTTCGATGAAAACGACAAAAAGGCTTTCTCTCTAAACGGTAAGGCCTTAAATATTTTGCATTGTTCTCTTACGGCTCACCGAGTATAATCGCATAAGAGGCATAAGGTCGGCACATGAGGTTTGGGAAAAATTGGAGACAATTTATGAAGGGACTAAGAAGGTCAAGCAAGCAAGAAAGACCATGCTTGTTAAAGACTTTGAAAACTTTAACATGCATGATGGTGAAAACATTTCAAGATGGTGGAAAGGCTTGATAATATTGTCAATCCTCTTGTGGCCCTTGGTAAAGTCATCTCCAAGAAGAAGACAAAGTGACTAAGGTATTGAATGCTCTTCCCGGCTCATGGTCCGAAAAAGTAACGCTCACGGAGGCACAAAACCTTGAGACACTCAAGTTTGACGAGCTCATTGGAAACCTTCTCATCTATGAAGTCTATCTCAAGGAGAGGAAAAATTCCAAACCATCCATAAATCAATCGGGTATGCAAATTATTCCTAAAGGTCTTGTTTCTTCTTCTTCTAATAATGCATACTATGATATTGATGATGATGATGAGGAGACGGTCACACTTGTTCAAAAATTTGCAAAATTTGTGAATAAAAATAAAGCGAGAAAACCAAGAGATAATCCTTGCTTTAAATGTGGAAAACCCGGGCACTTCATTGCCGATTGCCCAAAGCTCGATGAAGAGGACCAAAAGAAAAAGAAGCCTTTCACGAAAAAGAAGGCTCTAAACGGAGGTCAAAACATGGGATGAACTACTCGAAACAACCGATGAGGAAAGAGAAACCGAACACGGTCTCATGGCCATAGACGATGAAAACAATGAGGTACACTCTAATTCTTCTACTTCCTCTATAGTTGATGACTTGCAATTTGATTTTGATGAATTGCAAATTGAGTTTCAAAATTTAATTGTTAAATACAAAAATTTGAAAAAGGAGCATAAGGAGCTTAAGGTTGAAAAAGAAAAATTATTTACCTCTTATGAATCTCTAGACAAAGTTCATGCTCTTACTCTTACTAGAGTTCATTCTCTTGAAACCGAAAATGAATCACTCACAAAAGAAATTGAATGCTTGAAAAATGATGCGCATCGTTTCAACATAAGCACGAATAAAGTCACAAAAATTTTAGATGCACAAAGAGGTGAGCATTCCAAATTGGGACTTGGTTATAAGCCATTTCAAAGTGTTTTTAAGAAAAATAACCAAGGTCCGACTTTTTGTACGTGCTAATAGTTATAATACTCCTACATGTTTTTATTGTGGCAAAGTTGGACATTATGCTAATAATTGCAAATTGAGAAATAGCTCTAGACATGTTTGGAGACCCAAAGGTCTCAAGACTAACCCCATGGACCCCAAAATTATAGGGTACCTAAAAGAAAATCTTTTGTAGGTAACAGGGCTATAACAACAATGGAAGATTCAAAATGGCTCGTGGACAGCGGATGTTCACGCCATATGAGCGGGAGGAGAGAACTTTTTACCAACATTAAGCTCCAAGAAGAGGGTATGATCATGTTCGCAATGGCAGAGGAAGAATTCTTGGAAATGGAGAAATTGGTAACTCTTCTTTTCTCTCTTAGTAATGTTCTTTTAGTTGAAGGGCTTAAGTTTAATTTGATAAGTGTTAGCCAACTTTGTGATTCACATTATGATGTTTTCTTTAATAAAGAAAGATGCCTTATACTTAAAAATGGTGAAATTATTTGTGAAGCAAATAGAAAAGGCTTTTACAAAATTTGTACAAGTGATTTGGTAGTCAAAATATTTCTTGTTTAGTCGCCAATAATGATTTAACTAGTTTATGGCATAAAGCGACTTGGACATGTTGGATACAAGAATTTGAAAAATATTTACAAAAACCAACATGTGAAAGGACTACCCAAATTGAATTTTGAAAATCTTGGCTTATGTGACACTTGTCAAAAGAACAAATTAGTTAAAAGTAGTTTTAAGCCCAAAATGAAATTTCCACAACCAAACCCCTACAAATGCTTCACCTTGATTTGTATGGGGATATAGGTACGGCTAGTCTAAGTGGAAAACATTACACTTTGGTTATTGTCGATGATTTTTCTAGATATACTTGGGCTCTTTTTCTTACCAATAAAAGCGATGTCGTTAATGAGTTTGTTAAGTTGTGTAGACTTATTGAGAATGAAAAGGAAGACACTATCAAGTCTATTCGAAGCGATCGAGGTGGAGAATTTGACGGTGAATTTAGAGCATTTTGTGAAACCAAAGGATATGCTCATAATTTTTCTGGCTCCAAGGACACCTCAACAAAATGGAGTAGCCGAAAGGAAAAATCGGACATTACAAGAGATGAGTCGGTCCATGCTCAATGAATTTTCACTTTCAAAATATTTTTGGGCCGAAGCCGTAAGTACCGCTTGCTATGTCATTAATCGAGTTTATATTCGTCCTAAAATGAATAAAACTCCATATGAGCTTTGGAAAGGTAGAACTCCAAATATTAGTTATTTCAAGATATTTGGTTGTAAATGCTTTATTTTGAATACCAAGGATCAATTGGACAAACTTGATCCTAAGGCCGATGAAGGGATATTTATGGGATATTCAACAAAAAGCAAAGCATATCGGGTTTACAATAAGACTAGTGGAGTTGTTGAAGAATCCATCCATGTCAAATTTAATGAAGCTTCAGTGTCGAAAGAATACCTAATGATGAAAGTAATGAAGAGGATATTATTGAACAAATTGTTCAAGTTGATGATCAACCGCCTCTACATCAAATGATCAACCGTCCACTTCAAATGGTCCTCAAGAAGATAGAGGTGATATCTCGGATCTTCCCGTTGCATTGAAATTTAAGGAGATCACCCAAAAGATCTTATTATTGGTGATCCCCTTGACAAAGTGATGACCCAGAAAATTTGCCGAGAAAGCTCTTATTTCTCAAAAAGAGCCTAAAAATGCTAAAGAGGCCATTGATGATGAGGATTGGTTCTTAGAGATGCAAGAGGAGTTAAATCAATTTGAAAGAAATGATGTATGGGAATTAGTACCTTATTTTCCATCTCAAACTATTATTGGTACAAAATGGGTATTTCGAACAAACTTGATGATCAAGGCAACATTGTTCGAAATAAGGCAAGGTTAGTAGCTCAAGGGTATTGTCAAGAAGAAGGTATTGACTATGATGAAACTTTTGCACTGTAGCACGTTTAGAAGCTATTCGTATTTTACTTGCCTATTCTTGTTTTAAAATTTTCAAACTTTACCAAATGGATGTTAAATTCGCATTCTTAAATGGTATTATTCAAGAAGAAGTCTATGTAAAACAACCTCCGGGGTTTGAAAATTTTTCTAGGCCTAATGATGTTTATAAACTTAAAAAGGCCTTGTATGGTTTAAAACAAGCACCCCGTGCATGGTATGATAAACTTAGCTCTTTTCTTTTACAAAATGGTTTTATAAGAGGTAAAGTTGATACAACTCTCTTTGTTTTTGAAAAAGGGCAAGATTGTTTACTTGTGCAAATTTATGTTGATGATATTATTTTTGGTGCTACTAATGATTCTTTGTGCAAGAAATTCTCTAAGTTGATGCAAGGAGAATTTGAAATGAGCATGATGGGGAGCTCAACTTCTTTCTTGGACTCCAAATTAAGCAATGTCAAGAAGGTATTTATATTTCACAATCTAAGTACACAAAAGAACTTTTGAAAAAGTTCGGCATTGAAGAAGGAAGAACCGTCTCTACTCCCATGGCAACAAATGTCAAAATTGACAAAGATGAGAAAGCGAAGTTCGTGGATGAATCAAAGTATCGAGTATGATTGGTAGTTTACTTTATTTAACCGCTAGTAGACCGGACATTCTTCATGACGTATGCCTATGTGCTCGTTTTCAAAGCAATCCCAAAGAATCTCATATGAGTGCCGTTAAAAGGATTTTTCGATATTTGAAAGGTACTATTCAATATGGTTTATTTTATCCAAAGAATGAAAATTTTTCTCTTAAAGGTTATAGTGATTCGGATTATGCGGGAAATATTGATGATCGGAAAAGTACTTCGGATCATGTCAATTTTTAGGCGATTGCCTAGTTTCTTGGTTTTCAAAGAAGCAAAATCGTGTTTCTCTTTCAATGGCGGCGAATATATTTCCGCCGCATTTTGTTGTACTCAACTTCTTTTGGATGAAACAAACCTTAGCGGATTACAAATGCTCTTTTGAAAACGTACCTATCTTTTGTGATAATATATCCGCTATAAATATTGCTCAAAACCCGGTTCATCATAACCGTACTAAACATATTGAGATTCGACATCATTTTCTAAGGGATTGTGTTTCAAAACGTAAAATTGTGATATCGTTTGTACCATCTCAAGATCAATTAGCGGACATTTTTACAAAACCGCTATCTTCCGAGACTTTTTGCGTCCATACGAGCTCGGTTAGGCATAATGCATATTGAATGAGGCTTATGTTTGCATTTTGTATGTTTTTAAAACTTAGGGGCGAAAAATCGGATTTTTGGTTGAAAATTTGGATTTCCTCAAAAATGTCAAGACAAATGGGCTAAACAGGTTGAGGGAAACCGTCGCCCTCAACGCGTCGACCGTCGCCCTCAACCTCGGCCGTCGCCTGATCTATATTTTGGATTAAAACGGTTATGTCTTCAAAGATTCGCCATTTTACCTTATTTTTGCCATTTTTCATCCCCTTTGCCAAATTCAAACAAATTTCACTCAAAACTTGTTTTCATGCATTCATATCACAACTTGGACCTTATATAGCATGTTTATCATCATCATAGCTCATCTTCTCCGATCAAATGGTAAGAATTTTCCTTACTTTGCTCAATTGGGTTGAGCCATCGAGTTTATGACTTTCTTGTATATTTCTTGATATATTTTGCATATGATCTTGTTGAGCTCTGCTATTATACTTTATTTTGTATGATGTTTGATGTAATTTGGTGATGAAATTTTTTTTTTGGCTTGAATCATTTACAAGGGTTATATACAACCTCTTTTAAATTTCACGCCCACAAAGTGTTCGATGAAATGTCACAATGAATATTTCAACTTCTACATGATACTCTTGCTTCCAAAAGTCTTAAATACTTATTGAGATCATGTTTTGGCAAATAAAACGAGCGTATAAACTCTTCATGATACATTTCTCCCATTTTCCTGTTTGATACATGTTTTTATCTTAATTTTGATGATTTTATTTTATCACCAAAACAATGTTTTTAAAGGTTGTCCAAATACTCCTAAATGATTTAAAATGATTTTAATATTTTCCTGAGTATTTTCTCAAAGTTTATTTTCGTCTAAATTGGACAACGCTTTTAATGATTTTACGTTATTGGTTTTTACTCTCAAACGTTGTTTCTAAATGATTGTCCTAATACTTCCGATCGGTTTAAAATGTTTTTACTAAATTTTCGGAGTATTTCTTGAGTTTTATTTTCGACAAAATTTGGACAATATTTAAATCTCGTGTCGACCAGTCCGCCCTATAGGCAACCCGTGACTCAAGATGTGTTCAAACGAGAAAAATGAGACAGAAGAAAAAAAAGCAGTCGACGGCCGCTCGGCGTCGGCCGATCCCGGTCGGCCGTCGCCAGTGGGTCGACCGCACTGCAAGTGTGTTTGAAATGCAGCGTTTAATCCTTGCAAAATCCATGAGGGGACGGTTGGGGTGATGGTCGACGGTCGAGGTAGACGTCGACCGGCCGTGCCCGTGTTATTTTGTTTGTGTACTTTTTCCAACGTCTATTTCGTGCGACCCGCCCTATGTTTTGATGACAAATTTTCTCGACCGTTTGACAAATGAGACAAACTTTCCTTAAATTGTGGGATTGATTTCTAACAGCTATATTCTTGATTTTAATTGTATTTTTCTCAGATTTTCAATCCCCAAGAGAGCCTATGCTTGATCAATCATCTCCTATAAATAGAGGAAGTTTTGGAGCAACCAACACAACAATTGAGATACAACACAACAAGATACACTTCAAGCAAACACTTGGTCTTTCATTGTCATTATTCTTGTTGTAAAATTTGCCTAGCTTATCACTTTCACATCTTTGAGGTCTAGGCTATTCTTGATTACACTTGCACTCTATTGTATTATCAATTATCGAGTTGTAATCTTGAATTTGTGGTCGCATTCAAACACAAGATATCCTTGTGAGTGTTCTTGTGGTAAGAACACACTTGGGTGAACTAGGTGTTAGGTGTAAGAAGATTGTGGTAATCTTCTTGTTGAAGTGTTGAAGAGTGTGGTGCTCTTCAAGGTGAAGATTGTGGTAATCTTCACAAGGTGCCGTTGAAGATTGTGGTAATCTTCAAGAAGAGATTGTGGTAATCTCAAAGGTGGTGTTGAAGAAGAGTGTGGTGCTCTTCAAAGTGTTGTAAGTTGAATTTGTATTAATTTTGGTAATTAATAAAATTCTTTTTCTTTTCAAAATCCATCCCGGATATCTTTGGGGTGGTAGAGGATTAGGCCCTAGGTGGGTTGAACCTCTTTAAATCGACGTGTGTTGTTTACATTCCGCACCTTCATTATTTTGTTTGAGCATTCGATTGTTAAAAGAGGGCGAAATCGAAAAGATGGAGATAATCTATTCACCCCCTCTAGATTATCGTAGCCGCTGGACTTACAAGTGGTATCAAAGCCAAACTCTTTGGCAAGCTCGTTTCACATCGCGAGTGAAGAGAAACGATCAACGGCTACGAACGAAGCTCATCTATCCGCACTTCCACCACCAAGCCACCACTATTTGATTCCAAGAATTTTAATTTTTGGAAAGAAAGAATGGAATGCTATCTACAAGGTTGCGGGTTCGACATTTGGAACACCGTCATTAATGGAGAATCCATTCCGACGAAAGATACACTATACACCTCAAAAGGCTTCAAAAAGCTCAATGATGAAGAAAAGAAAATCATCTCCTTAAACGGTAAGGCTTTAAATATTTTATATTGTTCATTTACTAATTTAGAATATGAACATATTGTAGGAATAAAGTCGGCACATGGAATATGGCAAAAATTAGAAGCCATCTATGGAGTATTTGCAAATGAAAGAAGTCAAACAAAAGCATCTACTTCTCAAGATCATACAAGCTCAAATCTAAGGAATAAGCCTCCTACAACTTCCAATTATGAAGAAGTTGAATATTGTTTTATGGGCATCAATGAAGAAAATGAGGTATGTCTTAAACCCTCTACTTCTTATGATATTGTTATTCAAAATGATTATAGTGATTTGCAAAATGATTTTGATGAACTACAAGATGAATTCCAAAACTTACTTGTTAAATACAAAAATTTGAAAAAGGAATTCATTGTTTTGAAAAATGATAAGGATAGTTTATTTACTTCCTATGAATCACTATCATGTGCTCACACCACCACACTTGACAAGGTTAGAAACCTTGAAAAAGAAAATAGTACTCTTGTAGAGAATATTGATTGCATGAAAAAGGATTTATTAAAATCCAACTTGAGTACCAATAAAATGTCCAATATTGTTGATATTCATAATTGTGATAAAGGACTTGATCATAAGCCTAATGTTGTTAATCATATGAAAAAGGATCAAGTCAATATGCATATTGGTCATTATGCTCCTAGAATTATTACATGCTTTTATTGCGGTAAAAAGGGCCATACGGCTTATTCTTGTCGGGCTAGAAATAGCTCTAAATATTGTTGGAGACCTAAAAGTCTCAAAGCTAATCTTAAAGGACCCAAACACATGAGGGTACCACAAAATAATGTGTTATTAGGTACCCGCAAAGCAAAAATCGGAGAAAATTCATGCCACCAAGAAAACATCAAATGAACGTTTCATTTGATCAAAGAAGGAACTACTCTCAACAAAGCCAATCTCCAAGAAGAGCGTATAATCAAAAATGGGAAGAACACAATCCTTGAAATGGCAAAGACATCATCAACAAGGTGATTTTCAAAGAAGAAGAGACTTTCAACAATGGGAAGGCAACAAACCTTGAAATGGAGTGATCAAAGAAGTCATCATCAACAAAGTGACTTCTCAAAGGGAAGATATCATCAACAATGGGAACGGCACAACCCATGGAAATGGCGTAATTGGTAACTCGTATCTCCCTATTTAAATATGCATTTTATTTTGTTATTATGCATGCTCTTATTTGTGTCTTAATTGCAAAATGAGTTTTCAAATATTTTTTTTTAATTAAGGTCTTCAATATATACTTGTGCTTTTAAAATTTTTTTGAATAAGAAGACCTTATATGATCTTTTTTAAAACTCTTGTGCATTTTTTTTGACTAAAGTGTGTTATCATTCTTTATGGATTTTTATGGCATGAGCTTACATGTGATATCTCTTAGCCTACACTTTTATCTTATAATTTGTGCTAGATATGTTTTAAGTATTGTGTATGATTTACATATTTTCACAAATGGCCACTTATGTCATTATTTGTCAAGAAAGGCATAAATTATCGAGGCGTTTACTTGTGTTATTCTTACTCTTATAAACTCGATTTTATGCTTATGCACATATCTTTCAAGATATTTCATTTTGACCTCTTTAGTGCCTCTAATTGATCTTGCAAATATTTTCTCTTAAAAGGCACTACGTGATTAATCTCGATTTTATCGTTTATATGTTTTCCAAAACCCATATTTGTTGGATATAGTCCAAACTTATATTTTTGCAAAGTTTTAAAAACTTTTGGGGTGAAAAATCGAATTTTGGAAAACTCTGGGAGAAAGAAAAAACACCTGGGGCCAGGTCAGCAGGGCGACCGGTCGCCCGCACCTCGACCGGTCGCACCCCACCTCGACCGGTCGCCTGTAAATTTTTGCACTTTAAAACTTTCTGTCTCCCGATTCGTGAAACAGAAAAAAAAAAATCCCCAAACCCTATAGCAAATGAATTCTTTTCCCTTTTCTACAAAATCTTCAATTCTTCATCATTTTTCACGATTCTTGTTGCTAATCTTCTTATTTTCTCAAGAATCTTTCATATATGGCTCCTCCAAGAAATTCCACCGGTCGAAATCCCATCTCCAAGCGTAGAAGGGGCGGAGAGGGTTCACAAGAAATCGGCAAGAAGAAGCCGAACAAAGGGATATTAGAGCCGCTCAAAGAAACGTGGCTCAAGAAGGTGATGATGTTCAAAATCCCATTCTCTCTCGGGCCCAAGTTACCGAGCTACGCGGAACGATTTCGCTCCAAAATTGCCGTTGGGCGAAAGGTAAAAAATCCTTTGTTACTCAAGCCCCTAATTCCCACAATGTTCTTAATTTTATTCACAAATATGCGGAATGGTATTATGAGGACTCGGGAATGGGAGGAAAGTCGATTGCTCGGACTAAAATGTGTCGTTTTAGTTCTTTTACGAATGAGTATCC
The DNA here is from genome assembly GCA_016081115.2 of Rehmannia glutinosa. Classification (NCBI taxonomy): domain Eukaryota; kingdom Viridiplantae; phylum Streptophyta; class Magnoliopsida; order Lamiales; family Orobanchaceae; genus Rehmannia; species Rehmannia glutinosa. The sequence goes on from CM071924.1 coordinate 4,757,597, forward strand.
TACGATTAGAGGATTTTTTGAGGAGCAAGGTTGGATGTACTTATGGGAACATGCTTATGTGTTGTATGATGATGATATTATCCAACTCTTTTATGCCAATATGTGGGTCGAATATGACAATGATAGAAAGCCGATTGCCGTTAATTCGCTTATAAAGGGTCGTCATTTTAGATGGACTCCCAATGATATTTGCCGGCTTTTACATGTTAGAGAAGGTGGTTGGGATTACTTCTCTTGCGGGACTTGGAATGATGAAATGTTGGGGGTATCAATGAAAGAAGTCAAAACGTATTTGGGAGTATGGCCTAAGTATTCTTTGTTGGCAATGACACTTGAGCATCGCATTTTATCGGTCATTGTCGCATATTGCATTTGTGGTAAGTCGGGAAAGATGCCTAGCAATATGGATTACTTTTTGACTTATAAGATTGCTAGGAGGGAACCACTTAACTTTGGTGCCATACTCATTCAATGTCTAATCGAGTCCATTACTCAAGGTAATAAGAAGTTGGTTATGGGAAATTGGATTTGTAAACTTCTTATTCAATCGGGACTTCCTTCGTCGGAGTTTAACTCGGAAGTTTTTCAAAATGACTTCGACATTGACAATATCTCCCAAATAGTCACGATGCGCAAGAATATGGACATCCGACCAACCAAAATGGCAAGAGGAAGAGGTCAAGAGTCTCCCGATCCTAATGACATCTTTGATGACGCCGGGGCCGCAAGATTGGTGGAAGAAGGCGAACCGAGCAATCCGGAGGGTAATACCGGTGCTCAACCACCTAGGAGGTATACTCAAGCCGAATTTGATGAGATGAGGGCTTTTCATGAGACGAGGTATGAGGCTTTGGAGCAAAAGACCTCTAAAATGCAAAAGTCTATCGGCAAGTTAAAGAAATTCATCAAGGACTTTATTCCCGGATCTTGCTTCTCCTCGGATGAGGAATGATGTTACCCCACCCCTTTACTTTCTAGCATTTTCATTAATGATGTTTTGTATTTTGATGAATTTTTTGTAAAACTCATTTGTACTAATGATATTTGCTTGTTTTTCTTAAAAGGGTTAATATTGCAAGTTGATAATGACTTGTGGATGATCATGATTTTTGATGGAGTATTTGATGGTAAAAATACTCTAAAGCATTGTTTGATCATTGGTATGAAGTACTTGATGGTAAAAGTGCTTCTTTTATTGCTTTGTTATGCTTAGTTGAATATGTTGGGACTTTTGATACATGTATTGTTGAAAGCATGACTTATTACTTGATGGTTGCTCTAATTTTTGGCATTTGTAATGCCTTGATCATTCTTAGCTTATCTCAATTGGGTTGAACCCTTGAGAATCTACTTTGAGCTTCTTTATTGATGAACAATTTATTGCATATGGTGCATATGATTGAGCTTTGAAATGAGGTTGATTAATGATATGAAAATTTTTTGGCTTGAACCATTTACAAAGGTTATATACAACCTCTTCTATTTTTCACACACACAAGGTGTTTGTTAAAATGTCGCAATGAAAATTTCAACTTCTACATGATTCTCTCGCTTCAAAAAGTCCCCAATACTCATTGAGATCATGTTTTGAGAAACAAAACGAGCGTATGAACTTTTCATGATACATTTCTCCCATTTTCCTTGGTTTTTAAGCCTAAATTGCTCAATGGTTGATAAACCATTTCTTTGGTGCACTTTGATATACTTCTATGATGTTTCTATCATCCTAACATTCTTTTTGATGATTCCAAAGGGGAGAAACAGAAATTGGCTCGTTAGCTCAAAGCTCAAGCTAATTAAAGCTTGTCATAAAAGCTATAAGCTATGGCTCATAAAAGCCATAAGTTGTGATTTATTGTTAGTCCATTTGTTGCTTGATGGACTATATTATTGTTTAATGTTGTTTTGTGACAGGGGAGCTTATAAGCTCTTGAGCAAATTGTAAAAGCTTAAGTTTTTAGCTTATGGATAATTGCTTTTACATTACTCTTGATATGCTTGTTGATAGGGGAGCTTGAGCTTACTCCCTACTTGGTTGCTTTAATATTTTTGGAAATTTTGGTTGCTTCCAAACGGTCAAAAGCTTTTACCGAAAATCATTTCTAAAATTGCTCTCTTAGTTTGGGATAAAATTGTTTTGGTTTGTAATCATCAAAAAGGGAGATTGTTTGATACATGTTTTTATCTTAATTTTGATGATTTTATTTTATCACCAAAACAATGTTTTTAAAGGTTGTCCAAATACTCCTAAATGATTTAAAATGATTTTAATATTTTCCTGAGTATTTTCTCAAAGTTTATTTTCGTCTAAATTGGACAACGCTTTTAATGATTTTACGTTATTGGGTTTTTACTCTCAAACGTTGTTTCTAAATGATTGTCCTAATACTTCCGATCGGTTTAAAATGTTTTTACTAAATTTTCGGAGTATTTCTTGAGTTTTATTTTCGACAAAATTTGGACAATATTTCTGTCTCGTGGTCGACCTGGCCGCTCTATAGGGCAACCCGTGCACCAAGATGTGTTCGAAAATGAAAAATGAGACAGAAGAAAAAAAAGAGCAGTCGACCCGTGCTCGGCGTCGATCGACGGTCGGCCGTCCGCCTGTCGGTCGACTGCACTGCAAGTGTGTTTGAAAGCAAACAGCGTTTAATCCTTGCAAAATCCATGAGGGGGACCGGTTGGGGTGATGGTCGACCGGTCGAGGTAGACGCGTCGACCGGTCGCCTGTGTTATTTTGCTTTGTACTTTTTCCAACGTCTATTTACGTGCGACCGTCGCCTATGTTTTGATGAAAAATTTCTCGACCGTTTGACAAAGAGACAAACTTTCCTTAAATTGTGGGATTGATTTCTAACAGCTATATTCTTGATTTTAATTGTATTTTTCTCAGTAGATTTTCAATCCCCAAGAGGAGCCTATGCTTGATCAATCATCTCCTATAAATAGAGGAAGTTTTGGAGCAACCAACACAACAATTGAGATACAACACAACAAGATACACTTCAAGCAAACACTTGGTCTTTCATTGTCATTATTCTTGTTGTAAAATTTGCCTAGCTTATCACTTTCACATCTTTGAGGTCTAGGCTATTCTTGATTACACTTGCACTCTATTGTATTATCAATTATCGAGTTGTAATCTTGAATTTGTGGTCGTCATTCAAACACAAGATATCCTTGTGAGTGTTCTTGTGGTAAGAACACACTTGGGTGAACTAGGTGTTAGGTGTAAGAAGATTGTGGTAATCTTCTTGTTGAGGTGTTGAAGAGTGTGGTGCTCTTCAAGTGAAGATTGTGGTAATCTTCACAAGGTGCCGCTTGAAGATTGTGGTAATCTTCAAGAAGAGATTGTGGTAATCTCAAGGTGGTGTTGAAGAAGAGTGTGGTGCTCTTCAAAGTGTTGTAAGTTGAATTTGTATTAATTTTGGTAATTAATAAAATTCTTTTTCTTTTCAAAATCCATCCCGGATATACTTTGGGGTGGTAGAGGATTAGGCCCTAGGTGGGTTGAACCTCTTTAAATCGACGTGTGTTGTTTACATTCCGCACCTTCATTATTTTGTTTGAGCATTCGATTGTTAAAAGAGGCGAAATCGAAAGATGGAGATAATCTATTCACCCCCTCTAGATTATCGTAGCCGCTTGGACTTACATTTCCTTGGTTTTTAAGCATTAATTGCTCAATGGTTGATAAACCGTCTCTTTTTCGCACTTTGATATAATTGTATGATATTTTTATCATCCTAAACATTCTTTTTGATGATTCCAAAGGGGAGAAAGCGAGAAATTGGCTCGTTAGCCAAAAGAAGCTAATAAAGCTCGCAATAAAAGCTATAAGCTATGGTTTCCTAAAGCCAAGAATACCAGTCCATGGCTTGTATTATGGACTCAATTGCAAAAGATTATAAGTATTGTGACAGGGGAGCTTCTTAGCTTATGTTTTCTATATGCACTTTATATAAGCTTGTTATAGCTTGTACTTCTAACTTATAATAATCTTTTGTTGATATGCTCATAGATAGGGGAGCTTTGTATGGAATGCCTTTAACGGATAGTTTACTTGTAAAATCGAGAAAATTTATTTGTTTTTCAAAACGTCTTCGAAAAATTATTTTGGTTTGTAATCATCAAAAAGGGGAGTTTGTTAGATAAATGTTTTTATCATGATTTTGATGATTTTGTTCAAATAAGTTTTTAAACCAAAACAATGTCCCTAAATGTTGTCTAAATACTTCCGATCGTCTTAATATATTTTTACTATTCTTCTGAGTATTTTTTGGAGTTTATTTTTGATAAAAAATTGACAACACATTTGTTTCAGCTCGACCGGTCGCCCTATAGGGCAACCCGCACTGAGTTGAGATTTTGAAACGAGAAAATGGGACGTAAGAAAAAAAAAGAGAGCGACCGGCGACCGGTGACTGTGGGCGGTGAGTGAGGCGACTGTCGACCCCTGGCGGCCGGTACCGGGAGAGTAGCCCTCTTGGTTGATCTTCTCTGTTTAAGTAATTTACCTCACCTCCAACCGTCACTAAGGGCGATCGGTCGCACCCCCTCCGACCGGTCCCCTGTAAAAATTCACAGAATTCAATTTCAATCTTATCTCTGCGCGACCGGTCGAACCCCTATTTATCAAAGAAACTATCCGTTTGCGTTTTCAAACAGATTTTTCCTATTTTGTGGGATTTATTTCTAACACTATATTGATCATTTTAAATGGTTTCTTTTGCGGCAAATCACTCCCCAAGGAGGAGCCAATGTCTGGAAATAAAAGCTAAGTCCTCTCCTATAAATAGAGGCTTCATTCAAGCAACAAGACATAACACTCCATACAAGCAAAGAGCAAACAAAGCAAACACTTTCATATATCTTGTTGTATTAGCCTTAGCACTTTCACTTGCACAAATTTGAGGTCTAGGCTTTCAATTCTTGATTACACTTGTACTCATATTGTTTCAATCATTATTGAGTTGTAATCTTGATTTTTGGTTATCATTCAACACAAGGCATCCTTGTGAGTATTCTTGTGGTAAGAATACACTTGGGTGATCTAGGTGATAGGTGTTTGAAGGTTGTGGTAATCTTCAAGGAGTTGTAAGAGGGTTGTGGTAATCCTCAAGGTGTTGTAAGAGGGTTGTGTTAATCCTCAAGTGGTGAAAGAGGGTTGTGGTAATCCTCAAGGTGTTGTATTAATTTTTGGTAAATCAATAAAATCTTTTTTTCTTTTTTGAAATCCATCCCTGGATATCTTGGGGTGGTAGTAGATTAGGCCTTAGGTGGGTTGAACTACTATAAATCGACGCATGCTATTTACTTTCCGCACTTAGCATTTCATCTTTGCTTGAGTCTTTCGAAAAAGAGGGCAAAATCTGAAAAAACGGGATAATCTATTCACTCCCCCTCTAGATTATTGTAGCCACTTGGACTTACAGATTTTAGTAGATCATGTGACACAAAAAGCTTTAACTCTAAAGTCATTATCAACCACTCGATGGGAAGTCATATTGAAAGTGTGAAAGTCATAATATTTCAAACTGAAAAAGTTAGAGATATTTTAGTTCAACTTGCAGAAAGAGATACCGATTCTAAAATAAGGAGTGGAGCTAAGACTTTGGCAATATTTGAACTTGAAAACTTTGAACTTTTGATAGGCATGGTTAGTTGGTATAACATATTGAGTAAAGTTAACTTTATCAGCAAACAGTGTTTTGAAACCCGGACCAGACTGGCCGGTTCGACCGGTTTAACCGAGAACAGGTCACATGGTCGGTTCAGTTCTATATTAAAATCGGATGGCTAAAAAACCGTTGTCACCCGGTCAAATTCGGTAAAAACCTCGGAAACCAAGATCAGATTAGTTAATCCGGTTCAATTTTTTAAGTAATATTTTCTTTGTTTTATTACAAAAATTGAACGGAAAAGTATTTGTTAAATTTATATAAATTGTTCCTTATAATCAATTTATACATATATTTGAATTTTATAATTTATTATTTTTTATTTGTATTTGTTACTTTTTTATATTTATTTGTACTTGTATTTATCTTTTATATTTATACATATATATGTGTATCTATATGGGTCAACCAATCTTTTTAGAACGATTTAACCGGATGAACTAGTGACTCCAATGACTCAATTATTAATCCGATTCAATGTCTGATCTGGTTTTAAAAACATTGTCAGCAAAAGCTTGCAATCTGAAGACATGTTTATTGATGTTGCTATGATCAAGGTTAAATGGCTAATTGCCCCATTTGAAGAGTATAGAGAAAATGGATTTAGAAAAGCCATCAATATTGCAAAAGGGTTTGCTTCATCAATGGAGATTGACCCTATTTTTCATGAAAGGAGATAAATAGAAAAGGGCATTTTGATGAGATTTCACGTGAGACTTCCCAACAAGTATCTCCAGAGAAAGATTTTAGAGTCCATTACTTCTTATATATAGTTGATTAGACAATTGGCTTATTGAAGAAAAGGTTTGAACAATGTGAAAAATATGAAGATTTATTTGGATTTCTTTTTATAGTTGATAGCTAGATGGAAAAATCTTGAAAGAAAATTACGAAAAAAAGAAAGTGCAGGACAAGATACTTCAGATTTTGATGGAGATTATTTGTATCAGGTATTGAAGATAATGCAACATGCTACCACCATGAAGCAAAAACAACAAGTGCAATTCTAAACATTTTGCAAAGAATGAATTGTTTCCCCAATGCATTCATTGCATACAAGATATTGTTAACTATTCTAGTAGATCATTGCATCTGCGAGAAAAAGCTTTTCCAAATTGAAGTTGTTAAAAGTCATGTTTGAGATCAACAATGGCGCAAACAAGATTGAATGCATTGTCTTTGATTTCAATTGAGAGTGAATTTCTTGAAAAACTTGATTATGAAAAATTGATTGATGACTTTGCAGATAAAAATGCAAGAAGATCGATTTTTCATAGCTAATTTATTAGTATTTTTTTTTTGTCTTTTTCAATTGTAAAATGTATATATTGAACAATCTTTTCCGTAATTTATTTTAATAAGACCAAAATGTTAAAGTTGGATTATGATATTTTGGTTATTACATATCTTATTATATGTGTTAAATTAATGAAATTACATTTATAACATTGACTCTTATTTTTTTGTAAACACTAAGATCCTTTTTTTTTTCTTTGCTCCAGGCCCCTCAAAACCTAGGACCGGCTCTGCGTCAAATATAATTATTATATCTCATAAATACGTCGCATATTCAGAAAATGAAATGCAATTGAAAAGAAAAAAATAAAAATGCTACAAAGAATTATAAGTCCAAATTAGTCCCTCATCGGAAATTCATAAAGAATTCTTCGTTGTTAATGATTGCCGATGTAGACGTATCTTTGTCCCTTGTTTCCCAAAAGCAGTCTTATTATTTCAAGAACTACTCGATTATGACAAGATTATTGATTAATATAGACATTTGGAAACAAAATGATATTTTAATAATATTCTTTTATTATTATATTCCCTCTCCTTTTTTTTTTTTTTTTTTTTTTTAACTCAGGCTTCTGTGCTTACGCCGACTATGTCCGAGGACAACAACTCGGCTCCTCATTGCTGCCGCCAAGGTAAACCGCGGGATGTGCACGCACCGCCAAGTTCTCGACTTCGGGGTCTGGACGTACAACCAGATCCTCCTGTAAAGAGAACAATTATGTTCGACCCCCATCTACTAATAACGATCTCTCCCGAATCGAACCCACACGGATGCTATTCAAGATGAGTTCCCACCAAATCTTCGCCACTCGCATATGCCCCGGGAGCAATTTGATGGAGCAGGGGATATGAACCCCGACCTCCACCCCACAAACAATTTGATGGAACAGGGATTTGAACCCCGACCTCCACCCCACAATTACTTGTGGTGGCCGGTTAAGCTAAGCCACCTGGTTTTCCCTCTCCTTTACTTAAATGCCCTGGTGGAGATTGTTAGACTAATAAAAAATTAGTTTTGACAAATTATTTATCTGTAATACCAAATTGATAGGGTCAAGGTGGGTTTGACTATATGTCAATTGTCAAAGCACCATTCTCAAGTCTCAACCATGTAAAGTAATTACTTAATACTCCCCAATGATTTCAGGCCGATTAGCTTATGCAATGTTATTTTCAAAATTATTACTAAAGTCATAGCTAATAGGATTAAACCAGCTCTCACTCATGTTATACACCCGAGTCAGTCGGCATTTATTCCGGGTCGGTTAATTACGGATAATGCCCTTGTGGCTTTCGAAATTTTTCATGCCATGAAACACAACACTGCCACAAAAAAGGGCTCATTCGCTCTCAAACTTGACATGAGCAAAGCGTACGATAGAGTCGAGTGGAATTTTTTGCACCAAGTTATGTTAAAAATAGGACTCCCGAGCCATCTTGCATCACTCATTATGCGTTGTGTCTCCACGGTGTCTTACTCTGTGCTTACTAACGGTATCCCCGGAACTATTTTTACCCCATCACGAGGACTTCGCCAAGGCGATCCTCTCTCCCCATATTTGTTCTTATTTTGTGCAGAAGCATTCTCATCTCTCATCAGACGTTCGGAGGTAGCTGGGCGCATACACGGTTTTCGCATTTGTAGACGGGCACCCCCAATCTCCCATCTATTTTTCGCCGATGACAGTATAATATTCGGGAGGGCAAACACTAGCGAAATTCAAGAAGTCCAGAATATTATTACTCTATACGGTGAAGCATCCGGGCAGATGGTCAATTTTGAGAAGTCCGAAATAAATTTTTCCAAAGGGGTTGACGGGCAAACCGCAAAGACTCTCTATAAATAGTCTTGGCGTGCAATGTGTTGATAAACACCTCATATATTTGGGGCTACTCTTTGTGTGGGCGTTCAAAAAGAGTATTTTTCGATCGTTGGTGGACCGAGTGGGGAAAAACTTAAAAATTGGAAAGCTATAACACTATCAATAGCCAAAAATGACGCTATCTTGAAAAGTGTGGCACAGTAATCCCGACATATATCATGAGTTGCTTCCAAATCCCAGTAGAAATTTGCCAAAAACTGAATTCCATCATGGCAAGCTTCTGGTGGGGACAAAAGAGAGAGGAGAAAAAAATACATTGGCTACAATGGCACACATTATGTAAACCGAAAGAGCATGGAGGCCTAGGCTTTCGAGAGCTATCCGTCTTTAATAAAGCCATGCTAGCCAAACAAGGGTGGAGATTAATTCAGGATGATAACTCGCTTCTTGCCCAAACCCTAAGAGCCCGATATTACCCCAACGGGGATTTCCTCACCGCTACAATTGGCTACAACCCCAGTTTCACCTGGCGAAGCATTGTGGCGGGAAGGGACATCCTCCCGAAGGTTCTAGGCTCATAGGGAATGGACATCTACTCGGTTTGGAAAGACCCATGGCTCCCAACACATAGTTCATTTAGACCTTGCACACCCCATGGTGATCATCCTGAGAACATGCAGGTTTCAGCACTATTTATAGAAGGGCAAGCGGAATGGAACGAGGAGACGGTGCGACAAATGTTCACGCATGAGGAAGCTCAAAATATTTTGAGCATTCCTTTGCGTAATTTTTGGTGTGACGATATTTGGGCGTGGCATTTCACCGCAAATGGCCAAGATATAGTGTCAAAACCGGTTATAGAGTTGGCTTAGCGGTGGATAACCGTTTTACTAGCGCACCGCGTCATCCGGAAACACAGAGACCCTTTGGAAATGGATGTGGAGACTGCCCGTACCCCAAGGTACAAGTCTTTTTGTGGAAAATTTTACATAATATACTCCCCGTGCGTGCGACACTATTTCACCGAAAGGCGGTCCCAAACCCATTTTGCGAGCGATGTGGGGAAGAGATCGAAACTATCGAACATGCTCTTCGGGATTGTCCGTGGAGCTTATTTTTCTGGCAAGCCTCCCCTCTCCGGCTTGACTCGGCATTAACTAACCCCGCAGCCTCGTTGGCGGACATGGCTCAGGTAATCGCAAAGCTTAATGACGAAGAGGTGAGCACCCTGTTTGCCATGCACCTTTGGACACTGTGGTACGCAAGAAACATGAGAACATTCCAAGGGAAGGAAATTCCACATACTGATTGCTTTTCATTAGCTTTGAGATGTCTACAGGAATATAAAGATGGAAAGGAAGTGTCTCTAACCAAGGAACCACCAATCACAATCCATGAGTGGCAACGACCGCGAGAAGGAGTTTTCAAGATTAATACAGATGCGTCGATTATCAAACGAGAAGGATCGAGTATTGGCGTAGTGGTGCGAACGCACAACGGCGAGGTCATACAAGTACGAGCTCAAAAATTCAAACAAGAATTCGCAATAGATATAATGGAAGCAGTTGCATGCCGTGAGGGTCTCAAACTCGCGAATGAGCTCCAACTCGAATATGTAGAAGTAGAGACGGACTGCAAAATACTCGTACAATCTTATCAGCGGCACCAAGCAAATCTGACATATCTAGGAAGGGTGATTGATGACATACGCGAACTCTGCTCCTCGTTTAGATCGTGCGTGATCCGATACATTCCTCGCTCCGCAAACTTGATGGCACATCATCTAGCTAGATTTGCTTTTTCAAATTTGAGTTGTAATGTTTACTCTGGTTTGTATCCCCCTGAACTACTACACCTCATCCCTGAAGATGAGCTTGTTTCGTCTTTTTAATAAAATTTGCTTTTTCCCTCAAAAAAAAAAAAAGTAATTACTTAATAATTAACAAATATGAACCCCACCCTTTGTCCAATTTCACAAGCACAAAATTCCAAATTTAGTTTAGATTTTGACATTTTGTTATGCTAAATTTTAACTTGGCTATATAATGCCATCTAGATTAACGGTTAAATTGCGTCATCAAACCCCATGGCATAGTTCAATTGATAAATAATTTGAGTGATGTGACGTCTGTTTTGCTGGCACTTGCAATGTAAAGATTCGAATCTCTCTGATAACAGGGTGATAAATGAGGATTTCTAATTGTATGCTGACTCACTCTAAAGCAGATCAGGACCTTGACTTATTGAGACATATTCCTCGATTCATCTTATACAAGCTAAAAGCAACCAACTACAATAATATCTCAGAATTTACAAATGAATGTAGTTTAACTAGTGATTTGGGGTCGAATTGAATTCGATTCGTTGGTATAATTTAAATTGGAGGCAATTATATTTTAGTCATTATTTTTTCCATTTGGCTTAGGACATCAAAAGCTAACACTGACATACTTGAATGAAATTATGACCTATAAACTATATTCATTATATATATATATATATATATATTAATAGGATCGTTTTTTTTATCTAGCTCTTATACACAGTGAAAAGATATTTTATATTAATTATCTTATTTTAGGTTAAATAACATTCCACGCCTCATATATTATTATTTTATCACGTTATCCTTTAAGGTAATTTAACCATGAGTGTGCTACTTCAGAATTTGGATTTAAATTATAACGATATGACATTGACACCACTTTCTCCACCATTATCATGTAAAAGCAGTTTTCTTATTTTTCACACTACTACCACCAACACATACTAATTTGAATTTCAATTGCTATATCACCACTTAGAAACTACTTTCTTCATCATTATCATGCATAAGCACTATGTTTTATTTCTTACGCTCCAACATTATTAGCACCGAAATCTTATTGTTTATTGCCCTTCCACCATTGACAACAATAGAAAATATTACTTAACATTTTGCTTATTTTTAAAAGAGAAAAAGAAAACTAACGTTTTAGTAAAAAAGTAATTATAGGGCAAACTGCAATTAATTTAACTATAAACAAATCGAGTAATTACGAACATAATATTATTCTTTTTTTTTTTGTAAATTTATTGAGCTTCAAAAATTATGTTAGAGTTTGATTGGTAATTAATCGAAGCGATCTTGAACGCTGCGAGCTTTGCGGTCAAGCCGAATAGGAATCTAACTCAAGTACCTTGTATTTATTATGCACATATTTTATTAACTGTTTTACTAATCGAGCCGAGCTCAAGCTGAGTTTTGTATATTGCCGAACGGAAATTTTTGATCAAGTTTGATTCGTTAATGATCGATCTTATAATATTATGATCAATTTCTAGTCGAGTATTGAATTATTGGATTTATTTTTCTTGCCCTACTTTAAAGAGTACAATATTTTCATATCACATTTATAAACTAGCTCGCCAAAATAGTAAAACTTACGAGGGGAAATGTTTGAGTTGGGATTCTCTATTTCAAAGTGTATTTCATCTTCTATTCCAAATATCCCAAATATTTAGTCGGATATAACGAGAAATGTGACGGAATATTCGAGGGATGACAATGGGGTGGGGCAGGGCGGGTATCTCAATACCTGCACCCGGTCCATCCCCTCCACGGTCGCCCATGTTGAATCTTTTTATATATTTTTATCTTATATTTTATATTATTAATAATATTTAATATTATATTTAGTATTATAAATACATATTATTTATAAAATTTGTCATTATATATGTTATATATAATATTAAATATACAAAACTATATTATTTTATATAATATACATTAAATATATTTAAAAAACGTGATACCCGGACCATGCCCGCCCGCCTGGTCATGGGGTGGGGCGGGGTTGGTACTGCGTCGGGCGGGTCATTTTGCCATCCCTAGAATATTCCCCACCGATGGCTCAAGGCAAAGTGCAAATCTCGTGTAGTTTGGATGATAATGTGTCAACGGGCGGGCGCCTGAGAGGCGGTGTAGGTGGTGTCACACCGCACAGGATCTCTCCCCGCAAGGACCCCAAAGTGTTTTTTTTATAGGATCCTATAAATTTGTTAGAAAAGTAAACTAGTTTAGTGGTAGAGGCTTTATCACAAAACTTAGAGTTCTATTGTTTGATACTCAACAAATAAGAAATAGTTTTTTTTTAAGCAAACCAAAAAGTGGATATGCTTTTCTCGCAACCAGAAAAACCAGTTGCCCATCTTCACACTCTTTTCTCTTTTGCAAGACACAAACACTAAAAAAGTGAGCTAAAAGGATCTGAATGCATTATATCTCATTCAATTGAGAATGAATTTCTTTAAAAATATGATCAATGCAGATAAAAATGCAAGAATATCAATTTTTCAACTAATTCATTAGTAGTTCCTTTTCTTCCTTGTATTTTCTCTATGATAAATTATATTGAACGATCTTTTTTAACTTTATTTTAGTAAGATCAAAATGTTAAAGTTGAAGTATGATATTTTTGTTATTGCATATGTTATTTTATACGTAAAATCAACGAAATTATATTTGTTACACTAATTTTATTATTTTTTATTTATTATGCATGTAAAAACAAGAGGGTGCTCAATTTTTTTTTTTGGCATTTTCGAAACTTAAGACTGGCTCTGTGTGTAAAGAAAAATAAAAACTTCGTATGCAAAATGTAAAAATGACCATAATTGGAAAACTATTTTTTCCCTATTTATAATGAACCAACTTTTTTTTTTTTTTTTTTTTGAGGAAATATAATGAACCAACTTTAGTACTATACCAACCTTAGATGCCAAATTCGAAAAATGGCATTAAAAACCAACAATGATTATCCAAAGGAATAAATGCCTCTGCTTTTCTCTCACTTCGCCCAAAGCAGGCAAAAATACTAATTAATTACATCGTTTTTCATCAATATCAGTAATCCCTCCGCCCTTAAACCCTCACTAAACCACCGCCATTTACCGGTGGCGGATGAATTAAAACCCCCCACAATTTCAGAGCTGTTTTCATTTATTGGTTAGTTCTTTTAAATCAAAGCGCCCTCCGTCACCTCCACTCTCTTTTTCAAATCTCATTTGCTGATATAACTCAGCTTTTTTGGAAGCGTTCGAAAATTTTCAAAGGCTCCGCCAAATCTTCGGGTAAATTTAGCTGGTGACGCATTAACTCAATTTTCCAGAAATCCAGATGGCCAAGCATTTTCGCTACTAGACGAAAAAATTTCCGACGTAACCAACGTGGGAAGTAATTGGGGGGTTGTTGTTGTTTTTGATTTATAATGGTTTCCCCAGAACTAATAAACCACTCCCAAAATCTACCAATGGCCAGAAACAACGGTAGGAGCAAAACGGCATCGTTTCTCTCCGACGGATTTCTCTTCGCCGGCGGAGCTCTGGTTGCTTTTTTGGTGGTTTGGGCTCTCTGGTCTTTCTTCGGCCCTAGCCCGAGCCCAAACCCTAGTTTCTCCCCCTCCTCCTTTTCCGATCGGGTTTTCACTCTATCGCACGGTTCGGACAATTCCTCCTCCTCCGCCTCCACCGACGCCGTCGTCGCCCAGTCGTTGCGCTGCTTAAACGGCGCCGCGGATCCGAACACTAACCCGATCCATGACCCGCCCGACCCGAATTTCTACGACGACCCGAAACTCAGCTACGCCATCGATGCGCCACCGGTTAAGAATTGGGACGAGAAGAGGAGAGAGTGGCTGAAGCAACACCCGTCTCTCGCCGCCGGATCGGGTAATCGGATCCTCATGGTGACCGGCTCTCAGGCCACACCGTGCAAAAACCCGATCGGCGATTATTTGCTGCTCAAATTCTTCAAGAACAAAGTGGACTACACCAGGTGGCACGGCATAGATATCTTCTACAACAACGTGTTGTTCCAGCCCAAGATGTTCTCCTTCTGGGCCAAAACGCCGACAGTGAAGGCCGCGATGCTGGCCCACCCGGAGGCGGAGTGGATCTGGTGGGTCGACTCCGACGCCGCGTTCACGGACATGGATTTCGAGCTCCCACTGGACCGGTACAAGGCCCATAACTTAGTGATCCACGGATGGCCCAATCTGATATACGAGAAGCAGAGCTGGACCAGCATCAACGCGGGGGTGTTCCTGATCCGGAACTGTCAGTGGGCCATGGATTTCATGGACGTTTGGGCCAAAATGGGCCCACAAACGCCCGACTACGATAAATGGGGCGAGATTCTCAAAACAACTTTCAAGGACAAGATTTTCCCAGAATCGGACGATCAATCCGGGTTGGTTTATCTGCTGTTAAAGGAAAAGGATAAATGGGGTGATAAAATTTATTTAGAGAGTGGGTATTATTTCGAGGGGTATTGGATGGAAATTGTGGGCAAATTTGATAATATTACGGAAAAGTACATGCAGATTGAGAAAAAGGAGCCGAGGTTGAGGAGAAGGCATGGGGAGAAGGTTGGGGGAGCTATGCTAGGGTGTGGGAGGAGTACCTTAAGGATGCTGGGTACGGGAGAGGGAGCTGGCGTAGACCGTTCATCACGCATTTCACCGGGTGCCAGCCGTGCAGTGGGGACCACAACCAGATGTACTCCGGGCAGACTTGTTTTGATGCCATGCAGAGGGCGCTGCTGTTTGCGGATAATCAGGTGCTCAGGAATTATGGGTTCGTGCACCCGGATTTAGTGGATCCCTCCGCGGTGTATCCGGTGCCGTTTGATTATCCTGCTTGAGAGATCCAAATTAGAAGTTGCATTTCTGTTTTTTTTTTTTTTCAGTTGAACAAATTGCAGATCTTCCCTTTTTTTTTTCTTTTTTGTTTTGTTTTTTCTGTTTTTAATGATATGATAGTAAGGAGTATGTAATTTTCGATGAGCGTATATATATATATATATATATATATATGATTATATAGAATATGTATATATGTTAATATTTGAGTTTCACTTTCTTGTATGAAAACCAAAACTTTTTGAGTTTTGAGTCTTTTGACTATACGCAAAGTCGCAAACTAATTAATTTTATGTTTTGAGCGCGTATAATAATTTCATCATTTTATGATATGCCTAGTGCCTCCAAGAAGGCAAGGATCATACTGCTAGAAGCTAGCAGTATCTGTCGGGTAAAATTTACTGTATATACTAGTTCAGTAGAATTTCGATAATTTACACTAAAAAAAAATCAGTTTACCTACGTAAAAATCAGAGGTAAGTGTTGCGAAAATTGCAAAGTATAGGTAAAATCATTGTAAAATTTACCTACGAATCTAAAATCATTGGTAAATACCTACGTAAAATCATCTTCGTAATTGAAAAATTATTGGTAATCTGTTGGTAATTTGTCGGTATAATTTGGGAAAAAATTATATTTTTTATTCTCGCAGTATTCTCAGTAGGTAATTATAAAATTTAGTGACAAAATCATTTATGTCGAACCGGAATTTTCTTGTAGTGTTAATATACTCGATTAAATAATAAGTTCGCTTAAATAATATTTTTATCGTCCTCGACCCTAACAACGTGTTAAATTAAGTATTCGCCTAATTTCTAAGATAATACACATACAAAGAATTCATGTAGGTCACATTTAATATATAAATTAATAGTTTATTAATAAATAATACATTTATAATTAATCTATGAAGATCGACTTTATAAAATATAATTCAATTATTATTTGTTTGTTGTCTTTGAAATTAATGTCACATAGAGTCTCATTTCTAACTTTTGTTAAGGTAGTAAAAACGTTTTGTTGTTTTTTCGTAACTCAACAAAAATTATTCAATGTTAATGTTGTTAAACTTCTTTTTAAGAATGAAGATCTAGAGTAGAATTATTATATTCATTTCATAATTCATGTCATTCTCAATTTTTTGTTTATCGATAAAAACTATACAATTTCAACATCTCAATAGTTGTATAATACCCACATTGTAAGGTTAAATCTTTTGATGCAATTGCAACGATTACACTTTATTATATCACATTCGATTATAGGGTGTTGTCCATGGGTAAATTTTGGTGGTTTTGCGTATACAACTTGTAGTATTGAGAATCATAATCATTTGGGGTTTTCTAGCTATGTAATGAGCTATGTAATTATTTGTGCACATTTGGGGTACTCTTTTTCCTCCTATTAAGGGTTTTCTCACAAGGATGAGTTTTACTCGAGAGTGTCTTAACAAGGCCCCACTATCCTCGTTAGTTGATCACCATGTGATCGTTAATTTTTATTTCTTTTATATTATTTTGGCATCGTGCCTTTATCTAATAAAAAAATTAAATCTTTTGATATTTTGTTTAGTGACAAGAAAAATTATTTATTATTTTGTAATTCTTCAATTATTTCTAGATGAGCATGACATTTATCCTTAAACGAAAAACTCTTTTTCAAGCCACATTTCAATAACTTAATAGATTATTAATTTTATCGATTATTTAGTATCTCACTAAATTAATAGATTTTAAGAGTCCCAAATTTATTCTTTCGTTTAATGTTTAAAATTAATGAATAATACATTTATTTGAAAGGTGAAAAATGCGTGGTAAATGTATTATAAGTATTTTTAATCCCTACTTGATGGATAATAGTTAACGTTAACAAAGACTTATAAATTTAGTTAAAACTCGAAACTATTAATTGTAAGTATTAGATAAAATTAAAATATTATAATATTATTTCCCTCATCTTCTTGCTCTCTGCAAAAATAATATATTATCCTCCTCCTTGGCCAAGGGATGAGGAAAAAATATTTTTTTTTGTTTCTTCTCTTCTTCCCCGTCCTTGATTTTCATTTTTTACCCCTTGGTGGGTGTAGGCTTCTCCCCTCTATGCAAGTAGGTTTCTCCCATTTGTTAGAGTTCGTTTACTTTTTTATTTTGTCTTTTTGCTATTTTTTTCTTTTATTCTATAGATATATTCAAATACTAGTAGATTTGTTCTTCTTGGATCTCGTTTGGAGTTCTTCATCGCTTTTTGGTAGATCTAGGGATGACAAAATAACCCCGCCTGCCCGTGGGGCCCCACCCCGCCCGTGCTATTTTTTTTTCATTGAGTTTGATTTGTTTCATTGTGACCTATTGTATTTGTTTAGTTTAGATTTTTGTTTGTATCCCTTGTTTCAAAATATTGTATATTGTTTATTTCATATTAATTTAAAATTACAATTTCCTTGCAAAATAAAGATAAATATTAATTATCATTATATCAATAATTGTTTTCTTAATTTTTATAAATTAAATATATAATGATCCATATTAACTATTTTTATATATATATTAGAAATAAATTGCTAGAATGATACTTATAAATAATATCAGAATAAAATATATTTTTATTCTTGAATAATTCTTCATATTCATATTTTATTCATACATCTACAAAGTCGATTTCCTTGTCACATTCAAAAAATTATTCATATACTCATCATATATATATATATATATATATATATATACTTACTAATTAGGGACATAAATTTATGACACAACAAGATAAATCGACACAAATCTAATACGAATTTAGCGTGTACACATATCAAGGACATGGGTATTACACTGGTTCATATTATTTGTCTCGTACTTCATTAGTAGCAAAACCCAAGAAATTTTCTTGGATTTCATATAGATGCCTACTTCAAGATTAAGACGTGGACTTCAAATGGAGAAAAAAGACAAAATAAATAACTAATGCACAAATCAATCGATGACACCGAGCCGAGCCGAAGTAAATTAGTCTACGTGGTCATTCAAATTTATACACATGTGGGACCATGGGCAAAGACAGATCGAGTTGGTGACTTGATGGGCGACCGATGACGTGGCACGAGTTGGGCCTCGCCGGTCCGAGCTCAATTATGGCAAGAAATTTAAAGGATAACTATCCAATTAAGGAAAGTTAAGTGCCCCATTAGCACAAGTAAACGCCACTTGTTAACATAACAACCGGATGAGTCGACAAGTGGCAAACATTTGGCCAAAGATGCATACTTAAGGAAGGACATGTGTCCCTTTGTAATTATTTTAGTATTAAGTTTAATAGTGATTATTAAAAACTCATTAATGAGATGAATATAAATAGGCCTCATTTATGAGGAAAAGGACAGAGAGAGAGAATAGAGGAAAACGCTTGTAGAAGAAAACCGATCGGACATTTTCTCGCCGACACTTTATCTAAAAAGGTAGAATTTTTTTTTTTTTTTTTTTTTCTAAAAAAAAAAAAAAAAAAAGGTAGAATTAGCCCTGTTAATGTTTATTTCCATTTCCACGTATTACATTTCCCTATATTTTGCTTGTTGACCAAAACACGCGTCAATAAATTGGCGCTAGAAGAGGGCGCGCCCAGTCCATCAATTTCCACTAATCAAGCCACGTGAATTCGTAAACTTAGTGTTATTTCCTTGAAAGGGGAAAAATGGGTCACTATCTCGAAATGTTCGTACCACCAAGACCCACCAGTAAATAACCAAACCGCCAAAATACCAATGGCCTTAACGTGCCCCTAACCGAAGCGGAGCGCCTTGTTTCCTTTTGCTCAACTGATTGCAAATCCTACCTTTGTTCAACGATGAATCAACTCATTTCACAAACACTCAAAGTACTCCTCCACAGTACAACCTCCGCTTCCCGTATATACTCACCAACCTAACCCTCTCGAATATTAATGTTAATCCCGAAGTCCCCGCGCCTCCCCATGATGAAGGCCAGGAGGCTAGATCCCACAATGAACGACATGGCCGACGTGATAGAGACGGCCACGCGATGAGGTCGGAGAACAAAACAGGGTGGCCGAGTCATCACGGCGCACCTATAACCACGATGCACCCGCTTAGTGTTTGTGGGACAGTGGGGCTTGACCTCTTCGCCTCTACTCGATCGATAAGTTCCAGGCTCCGGTTCCTGGATGAAAGAGAGTCGGCTGGGCCAACCAAACCCAAGGTCCTAGCCCACCGGGAGAACGAGAAGCGGAAATCCCGTGTCTTCGCCGCCACCCGAATGAATTGGAGGATGGTCCCGATGAAGTTCGAGATCAAAGGCCGCACCTTGTGGCAAGCCGGTCCTCCGTTGTGTCACCATTTGCTCCGGTATTTTGTCTACTCCTTTATCGCCAAAGCTCAAAATTCCACAGTTGGTCTCATGCAACGGAGAGACAGACTGACGACCCACATCCACAAGTATTTTAGCGTGGATGGAGCTTTACAATCCCGAAAGAACGCGATCTTATGCGGGAGTTTCCGTGACGCCGGCGACCGAGCCCACCATTGGTTTCGTACCCTACCACCAGGGTCCATTCGGTCTTGGGGCGACTTGGCGCCCGCATTTACAACACACTTTCTAACATCCAAATTCCGAGCCGCACCAAAAGATTCCCGTTGTAACCATCAAATAGGGAAAGGATAGGCCTTTAAAAAGTTACATAGCCGGTTTAATAAATAGGTCCGGAAATGGATCCGGTCTCGGATGATGCTCTTTGATTACGGCCATGACCGGGCTCGCTGCCGAAATGTGGTTCAATTACTCCATCCACGAATCGGGGCGACCTCATATCGAATTTCTTATTCACGCAGAGCCACATCTCATACCAAGAAGCGATGGCGATCAACGCCCCGAGTAGTAAGACTGGGCGTGAAGAAGGGATGGTAAAAAGAAATGCGCTTCGATATCGGGTCGGGTTTCAAGCCTTTTTCGGAGAACCCGATCACTGGCATAAGGCGCGCCAGGAGGTACGAGTCGAGGTTGCTGCGCTAAGGAGTGCTTGACCCACACTCCTTCAACGATATGGAATGAGATACATGGTCTTAATTTGTTACCACCGCTCGGCCTTGGCTGGAGCCTCGCAGTTAGATGCTAGAAGATACTCGTGCCTATCACAAATCGATAGGCCACGAGACGGATGAGTGTCGAGACCTCATCGAGAGAAATAATGCGCATTGTGCAAAGGAGCGCCTAGAAAGCGTGCGCCCACGAGTTACCGCCATCACCGCTCGCTGGGATAGTAAATCGAGCGATTGCCAAATCAAGGAAGGAGATTTTGATGATGTCCAGTGTTAACAGAATCAACACCAATGCGACCGAGACAGCCGCTCTAACCAAAAGAGGAAAGTTGATGTTAGGCAAGCCGCCCACGCAGAAAAGACAAGCTCGAGTGGCAAATCGAGAAGGCCAACCGACGGGTCAGCTTGTCTTTTCGGATATCGATGCCGACCAGTGCTCCACCCACATTCGACCCCCGGTCATTACGTCACCTATTCTGGGCATTCCGGTGCACATAATTCTCATTGATTCGGGAAGCTACTCATCGGTCATTTATATCCGTGCTTTCGAAGACTAAATGTGGACGACAACAATATTCGTCCATGTAATGATAGTATTTTGGGTTTTGGAGGAGGGAGAATCATCCCACTCGGGAAAGTCGACCGCCCATCCGTAAGGGATAGGGATTACGTAAGCGGACCGTTATTACCACGTTCAAAATTATCAACACCGACTCCGAGTATAATGCAATTATTGGAAGGCCACTACAATACCATCCGAAAGTCACGTGTCAATATATCATTTTTGTGTGAAGTTTCCAACTCCGGATGGAGAAGCCATCCATAAAGGGAATCGTAGGAAGTCACGAGAGTTCTCTCTCAAGCTCCGACCCACGGAGATTAATGTGGTAGAAAGGGGAGAATCCAAAGGGATTTGGTGGAGGGACGACTCGGGGTAAAAGACGAGCCCGAGCAGACGAGATTGTTGTTTCAGAAAATAACCCAGGCAGACGACCTGGAAAAGAACCAATGATTGAAGGTAGGGAGAAGTCGGTGATCAAAGTGAAGCGGAGAGCAGCGATGATTGAAGACGAAGACGAGTTGCCCTTTTCGAAAAGGAGGAGTAGTAAGAAAAGAAAACATGTGGAACCGGTGGAACAGGTTGACATAGTTGATGTCTACAAGCAATATGGGGGACGCCAATTACGTATTGGCCACGACCTCCAAGAGCCATTCCGGTCAGAATTAATCGAATTCCTCGGGGACAATCTTGACGTTTTTGCATGGACGCACTGACATATGCCAGGGATCGATCCCAAAGCATGCATGCCATCGCCTCAACATAGACCTCACGTTCCGGGACCGATGATCCAAAATTGACGCAAGCTTGCCTCGGCCCGACGCAAAGGTTGCCCTGGAGCCCGAGGTTAATAAGTTGCCCGATAATCGCTTCATCAGGAAGCCCTTTACCTCGATGGGTGGCCAACCCCGTATTAGTAAAAAAGAGCAATGGTCTATGGCGCGCTTTGTTTTGTGTCGATTTCACCGACCTCAACAAGGCATGCCCAAAGGATAACTACCCCTTGCCCAACATAGACTATATGGTAGATGCCACAAAGAGACACGAGCTTATGAGTTTCATGGATGCGTACTGGCTACAATCGATACGGATGCATCCGGATGATTAGGAGAATACCTCGTTCTTATCGACCGGGGTGTCTTTGTTATAAAATGATGCCATTTGGGTGAAGAACGTTCCGGCAACCTATCAAAGGTTAGTCAATAAAATGTTTGGGGAGTTGATAGGTCATACCATGGAAGTCTATGTAGATGACACATTGGTAAAATCCTTGTACATATCCGATCATCTTGCTAATCTTAATAAAATGCTTGCAATCTTGCGAGTATAAGATGATATTGAACCCAAAAAATGCACCTTTGGGGTCGGCTCGGGTAAATTTTTAGGTTATATGGTTAGTCAAAGGGGAATCGAGGCCAACCCAAATAAAATTAAAGCTATAATTGATCTTGAACCCCCCAATTCCATCAAAAAAGTACAAAGTTTAACGGGCCGGCTAGCCGCCCTAAACCGATTCGTTTTATGGACCACAAATAAATGTAAACCTTTCTTCGAAATAATAAATAAAAATAAGAATTTTTAATGGACCAAATAGACACAAGCCGCTTTCGAGTCACTCAAACAACACTTAGCCTCAATCCCTGTACTACAAAAACCGAGCCAGGGGGAAGACTTATATTTGTACCTCGCGGTCTCCGAGTACGCAGTCAACTCGGTGCTTATCAGATTGGACAACTCCATCCAACACCCGATCCGGTACACAAGCCAGGTGTTGCACGACACCGAGCTGATCCGCCCATGGAGAAGTTGGCATATTTGCTAGTCATTTCAAAATTTAAAACTCCGTCCGTCTTTTCGGAGCACAAGATCGCAGTGCTGACTAATTATCCGCCAAGTAAGTTCTACACCAACTAGACACCTCGGTCGGATGATCAAGTGGGTTGTCAAACTTAGCCAATTTGACATCTCGTTTGCGAGCACGATTTGGCGATTAAAGGGCAAGCATTGGCTGATTTTGTGGCTGAGTTTACACCTTCCATCCAAATTTCTAGATGTGACCAAGACCAAGAGTGGAAGTTGTTCATCGATGGCTCTTCCACCGCAGGCCGAGTAAGGGGTGAGATCGTGATAATCGATCCAAAACTCAAGTGCTACTTCTTTCGGCCGTGTGGTTTCAATTTCAAATGACTAACAATGAAGCCGAGTAGAAAGCACTACTGGCTGGGTTAGAAATGGCACCATCGATGGGCCTGAAACGATTGTTAGTGCACAGTGATTCAAAACTGGTGGTCCATCAAATCAATGGCGAGTACGAAGCAAAGGAACATAAAATTGCACGGTATTTGGATTTGGTTAAGAAGAAACTCTTGCATTTCAAAGCGGAAGTCTTGCATATTCCCAAAACTGATAACATGCAGGCAGATGCCTTAGCACAGTTAGCCTCCAGCCCGGGGACTGACGCGATTGCAGATGTTACAATCACCCAGCTGTCTGCCCCGTCACTTAATGCACAGAAGATACATGCTAACGAAGCAACTGAGATGACCTGGATGACTCCAATCATCCAGTACCTAGAGAACAGTGTTCAACCAGAAGACAAGATTGAGGCTAGAACGTTGCGGACTCAGGCTCCTCGGTTCACACTGGTGGATGGTGTCTTATACAAGCGTGGATATTCCGTCCCGCTCCTTCGATGCCTATCCGAAACAGACGCAGACTATGCACTCCGAGAGGTACACAAAGGCATATGTGGAAATCATGCCGGGGGCCAAACATTGGCTTATAAGCTGATACGACAAGAGTATTACTGGCAGTCCCTTAAAAAAGATGCGACCCTACTTGTCAAAAAATGTGAAAGATGTCAGAGATTTGCGCCACAGGTTAGGTACCACCCTGAACAACTTACTTCCATATTCAGTCCATGGCCATTTGCCAAATGGGGAGTGGACCTCATTGGACCACTCCCCACCGCAAAGGGGCGTGAGATATGTCATTGTAGCGGTGGATTATTTTACGAAAAATGGGCTGAGGTGGAACCCCTAGCAAAAATAGATGAAGAAAGGATTGTTAATTTTGTGTGGAAGTCCATCATCTGTAGGTTTGGGATTGATGGCTCAAACGCTACCTTTAAAACTTTAGGCAAGTGCACCTATCATTTTATAGTATAGATTATTGAGTACCGAGTGTCATTCCCACGGGGATTGTAAGTACTAATAATTACCGTCTTTTTGTTATTTAATTTGACAATTTTCAAAGTTTTGTTTGTTAAAATGGAAAATGAGAAATAGAGAATTTAAAATAGTTGCAACTTACAAAGATCAAATAAAAGTATATTGTAGAATTAAGAAATCAATAGCTAGAAATGTGTTTGAATGTAAATCTCTCTAGAATGTTTTTGTGATTTAACAAGATAAAAATACAACCATAATCCCTTAAGTAAAAACCAACCTCTTTTAGTAAAATCTCATGTTTTATGGACCGTAGAAATTCCCGATTTAAGTTAAACCTCTATAGAGCGTGAATAACTTCTAACCTCGGTTGATTAACCAAATCTCTTTCTAGTTAAAACCCCCAAGACAACATTATAACGATTTGTGAATTCCCATATTAGGTCCGACCCTAATCCGGAAGATTTATGTCGTCCTATATCTAGGTTTGCATGCAACTCTTTTCACTTATATAGGTTCTATTTCACCATGAATATTTCGATTTCCCGGATGAAAAATAAACTTCAAATCAATATTGCGCATATACCAATTCGAATGAATAAAGCATAATATAAGTAAATCACACAAAACATGAAGATTTTATTAAAAACATTCAAACCTTAATCACAAATTCATTCTAGAGTTCATTACATTCAAACACTAGAAATTTAGCTACACATGACTTTGACAAAAGAGTATACTACACATGAAGATTTGAATAAAATCAACATGGTGTACTTAGCTCTTTTTCAAGACCAATTCAAGACTTCCTCCTTGGTTGATTGCAATGATGTTGAGCTCCAAGCCTTCTCCTCTATTGCTCTTCAACTTCCAACACTACCTCTCTTTTATCCTCTCAATGTATTTTGCTTGAAATTTAGAATATACAATGAATCTCTCTATCAATGAATACTACATGAATTTTTTCCCAACTCAAACTCTTGGCTTTTATAGGCACCATCTTTGTGAAAGAACACATCAATAATGCTAACAAATGCTCCACTTCCATGGTTGTTGGTTGAATCATTGTGTGCACATTCATGGTTGAGTTGGTTAAATCATTGTATTCACATGACAATACTCCACTTCCGTTGGTTGAGTTGGTTGAATCATTGTGTCCACGTGACAATTGAGGGAATAATAGAGTTTGGTGCAACAAAATGAGATGTAAAAGTTGCTCAAAGGTTGTCAAAAAGCAAAAAGGAAAGCTTCCATAATTTCCGCCAAAAGAACATCCAGTTGAAAAACACGCCTGCGTGCTTGAAAAGTACGGTCTGGCCGTGTTTGGTACGTCGGGTCAAACAATTGCTCGTTTTTTACTTCTAAAAAGCACGACCGTGCTTGAAAAGCACACCTGCCCGTGTTTGACTGAAAAGGCCCCGAATGACGCTGCGTTTAGCTTGGGATTTTGAGTGTTTTTGCATCCAAAACCCCGGGTATATTTTGACATGAAACCATGGCCCAAAATTCACCAAAACAGCTCCAAATCATCAATCTACACCAATAAAAGCACCTCGGAGTAAGGTGAACTATGCACAATCAAAAATTTATGAAACTAACAATAAAATAACTCAAATCATACTCGGATATACAAATAAAACATGCATAAAAAGACCTTATCGTGGATACCATACTTTCGATTATTACGGATAACGGAAAATAATTTGATAACCAGAGGTTTCAAATTTTTGTGAAGGCTTTCACATTAAGAATCATTTCTCGATCCCGTATCACCCACCAACCAACGGCGGTCGAAACAAAGGATGAACAAGATACTCAAGTATACCCTAAAGGCAAGGGCTTGAGGAATCTACGAGAAAATTGCCGCGAGGAGTTGCCCGGCGTATTATGGTCGTATAGAACAACGCATCGGCGACCACGGAGAGACGCCTTTTGCCGGCTATGGAGCCGGGCGTCGTTATCCCCGTTGAAATCGGAGCCCCTACCTTTAGGGTTGCAAATTTTTCCGAAGAAAATAATGAAGTCGCTCTCCGAGCCGGTGGATCTACTTGAAAGAAAAGAGGTGTAGTGACGAGATAAGAAACGCTAAGAAAAGCGATGCGGTGCCAAAGATAATCGCGTGAGAGTCACTTTTAAGATTTCCTCTTCCCTATTAAAGATTCATGATTAGCATTAAAGTTTAAATTCGATTCAGAAATTATCTCCTTGGAATTAAACTTGGGGGCCCTTGATGACACCCGAGCCGAAATGGAAGTAACTTAGTCCACGTGGCCATTCACCCATGCACATGTGGGATCCGTGGGACAACAGATGAAGTTGGTGACGTCGTGTAGCCACCGATGACGTGGCACGAGTTGGGCTCGGCTCGGTCCGAGCTCGATTATGGTGGGAAGATTTATGGCGGAAATTTAAAGGATAACTATCTAGTTAAGGAAAAGTAAGTGCCCCATTAGCACAAGTAAACTCTCACTTATCAACATAACAACCAGGATGAGTCGACAAAGTGGCAAACACTTAGCCATCATGCATACTTAGGAAGGACATGTGTCCCTTTGTAATTATTTTAGTATTAAGTGTAATAGTGATTATTAAAAACCTACTAATGAGATGTGTATAAATAGACCTCATTTATGAGGAAAAGGACAGAGAGAGAATAGAGGGAAAAACGTTTGTAAAAGTACAATCAGAAAAGAAAAACCGACCAGGACATTTTCTCGCTCGGCACTTTATCTAGAAAGCGAAATTAGCCCCGTATTAAAGTTTATTTCCATTTTCACGTATTATATTTCCCTATATTTTGCTTGTTGACCAAAACGCGCGTCAATCAACTAAGCTATTGTGTCGATGATATGTTAGTATCAAGTTAATTGAAGTTCAACTAGTGTAATAAGTTATATGGTCAATAATCTAATTTCTAATTGCATTCATAATTAGAATTAGTAGATAGCTCTATACAACTTGCGCTATTTTTGTTTGAATTAAAAGAGTAAAATGGGATTCGTTATCTCAAATATTGTTATATATATGTATATTTCAATATTATAGTTATACATCAAGTGTAAAAATGATTTCATGAATGTATGCATATCAACCCTATATACTAAAAGAGAAACCAAAGTTGACACATATCATTATCTCATTAATTTTGACATGTGTCAACTCTTCATTCTCTCAAATCCACATGTCTACTTTATAATTGTCCATATGGTAGTCTTATCTACAAATTTAAGGTTTTTAAAATATTATAAATTTAAAAGATAATAACAAATTTAATAGATAAGTAATCTAAATATCAAGGATTTATCTACACTTTCATTTAAATATATTATCTTTCAAAAATATGTTTGGTCTATATGCACCTTTTAATTTCTCGATTTATGTTAACTCCAACGTATATTTCAAAATACTCTTATTAAATCCAGTTTTGACCCACTAACCAATTATATTCACAATTAAATAAATTATTCAAAACCAAATTATAATCAAATTAAATAAGTCCATCTACCCTATATACTAAAAAGAAAAAACAAAGTTGACACGTGTCATCACCTAATTAATTTTGGATATTTGCCAACTTCTCATTCTCTCAATTCCACTTGGCGGATTCACAATTATCTATGTGGCTATCATACGTACAAAATTAAAAGATAACAAATTTAATGAAGATTATAAAAGAAAATATAATCCAAAAAATAAAAGATTTGCTTATAATTAGTTTGTAAAAGTCTATCTTTGATCAAATCTTTTAAATTTATGATACTAAAAGAAAAATAAAGTTGACACATGTCATCACCTCATTAATTTTGGATATTTGCCAACTTCTCATTCTCTCAATTCCACTTGGCGGATTCACATTTATCTATGTGGCAATCATATGTACAAAATTAAAAGATAACAAATATAATGAAGATTATAAAAGATAAATATAATCCAAAAATAAAAGATTTGCTTATAATTAGTTTGAAAAAGTTTATCTGATCAAATCTTTCAAATTTGTGATACTAAAGTTTTAAGTTGATCAAATTAGTTTGGATAAATCCCGTGTAATACACTGTAAGCGGTGTTATTCTAGTTTAAAGATATTATTGAAATAGGAGATGAAAAAAATTCCGAATGAAGAGAATAAGGTCGAAAAGCTAAGGCCACGTGTCAGTGAAGGTCCTATAGGCACAAAATAAACTTGATGGTTTGATTTGGAAAATAATCAATTAACTCTGGGATTAATGTTCATGTCTCTATGGAATATGAACAAATATATAACCTGTATGAATATATGTATTTTTAACATTTTGATCATGACAAAATTCTTTAAGAAATATCTCAAAATAGCAAAATAGCCTATCATCATAAAATCATTGAGCATGATTGTGGTGGTTATTGGGATAAACTTTTTTCTTTTACCCCAATGCATGTAGTTTAAAATCTCAACTTTTATGAGGGTAAAACAGTAAAAGAAACGGGAACTCTCCCATAATTAATTTTGCTCGCTTAGTAATTCTGATATCTGGCCACTCAGAATTCTCTCTCTTTTTATTTTTCAATTTCATATTTTGAATTCTAAAGTAATACATATATTTTGTCAAATAAATATAAGTCGAACAATTGAGCAATCAAGTCGTTGTAGTATAGTGGTGAGTATTCCCGCCTGTCACCCGGGTGACCCGGGTTCGGTCCCCGGCAACGGCGGTTTGTTTTTCTTTTTATAGTTTGTCATCCTTTGGTCAAACAAAAAGCAAAAACACAGGCAAACGACAAGACCAGTCTGGCTCTACTTCCATTATTCACAAATCCTTTTTCTTTTTTTTTTTTTTTCAAATTCATTCACAAAACATTTTTCTTTTTCAAACTTATTCACAAATATTTTTATTCTTTCAAATTTATTCACAAATCTTTTTTCTTTTTTCGAATTCGAAAAAAGAAACTTCAATGATTTCATTAAACGATAGAATTCTTTCCATTCGTAATATGTTAAATTCTTCCAAGTAACTCACTAAAGTAATTATTCTTGAGTTTTATTACAGACTCAACTACAATTAAATAGTTAGAGATAGTTAATACAATATAAAAATAATTCGTTTATACATTATTACTTATTTACTTTGTATACTCTATGAATACTTAAGTTCTAAATATTTTTGCTGACAAATTATTATGTTCACGAATATAGATTATTATGATATATGTTTGAAATATACAATTCTTAGAGCATTTAAATTGGCTAAAATGCCAATTTCAGCAAAAAAATATGTTCAAACTGTTAAGAGTCAAAAACAAAAATAAAGTAATTAATTTGGAGAAAAGAAGAACCTCTAATATTGAATAAGTGTGGCTTATAAATAGCCTTACAAATGACAACTGAATGTAAAACTGCAACCCATGTTTTACACAAGTATGGACGTGGTAGGAGTCAAAACTAGAATCTGAAAGTCCTATTCAATAGGAATAAGTGAAGCATAAATAAGCTAGATAATAGATAATCTAAAACTTAACACCCTCCCTTAAACTAATTGCTAACAGCAATTAATTTACTTCTGGGATTTCACAGACACCCATTAGTTTTCTCATCTTCAGAAACTGATCAACTTTGAGAGGTTTAGTCATCACATCTGCAATCTGATCTTGTGTATCACAATGAACTAACTCCACAACACCTTCTCTTGTAAGATCACGCAGAAAATGAAACCGCACATCTATGTGTTTGCTCCGTCCATGCATCACTGGATTCTTCGATAATTTAATTGTCGAACTATTGTCACAATACACAGTGGTGCAATTGCTTTGTGTATGACCTATCCTCTCCAAGACTCTCCTCATCCAAACAGCTTGACACGCACATGATGCTGCAGCGATGAACTCAACTTCAGTCGTGGATAGCGAGACAATGGGTTGTTTCTTAGAGGACCATGACACAGCTCCTGAACTCAATATGAACACATACCCTGATGTGCTTTTCCTATCTTCCAAATCACCAAAGATAGTCATCACAAGAAAATGCAAAGCAACTAACTTTTCATTCTCCCCTTCTTGTAGAAGATCCCAAGGTTTGTTGTGTCCTTCGAGTACCTCAACACTCTTTTTGCAACCCGTAAGTGAAGCTCATTGGCTGTCCCATATATCGACTTATTAAATTAACCACAAACATCAAGTCGGCCGAGTTGCGGTTAAATACACGAGACTTCCTACCAATTGCTTGAAGTATGTTGCATCTACCTTGATCCCATTTTCGTCTCTCGAAAATTTTAATACCGGAATAATTAGACTATGAACATAATTGCTCTCCTCCATCCCAAATCTTTTTAACACATCGAGATATACTTCTTTTGACTAATATAAATGCCATTATTATTTTGAACCACTTCAACTCCAAGAAAATACCTCATCTTCCCCAAATCGGTCATATCAAATTCACACGTCATAGAACTCTTGAACTCATTAAGCATGGATTCATCATTACCAAAGGTGAAAATAAGATCATCAACATACAAGCTAACAATTAAAATCTTACCTCCTTTGCTTGTTTTCACAAACAACGTGTGTTCACTGTGGCACTTCTCAAATCCTTCATTTTCAAAGTGTGCTTCGATACGACTAAACCAAGCTCGTGGAGCTTGTTTAAGTCCATATAAAGCTTTCTTTAGCTTGTATACCTTGTCCGGATTATCTTTTGCTCATAGTCCTTGGTTGCTCAACAAACACCTCTTCACTTAATTCTCCATGAAGAAAAGCCGATTTCACATTTAGTTGGTAAATCGTCCGACTTCTTTGAGTGCAAGTGCAATAATAAGCCGAATCAGTATCCATCCTTGCCACGGGTGCAAAAACCTCGATATAATCAACTCCATGTTGTTGTGCATATCCTTTCGCCACAAGGCGTGCTTTGTACTTGTCTATCTCTCCATGCTCATTAAGTTTTGTTTTATAAATCCATTTGACACCAATTTTCTTTGCTCCAGCAGGTAAGTCAGTTAACACCCAAGTGTGATTCTTTTCTATGGCATTTATTTCCGAATCCATAGTCCCTCCATTTTGAACTTTTTACAGCCTCTTCAATATAAAATGGATCTGGCGCAAAAACAATGCTAGATTAGCCCCATCTTCTTCTTCGAAAGACCTTCACCCGTTTCATAATCTCTCATCCAAAATGGTGGCCTTCTAACCCTCCCTTCATTTGAGCTAGGTGAGCTCTCTTCATTTTCTCGCATTTGGAGAAACTTACGTACCAACGCCATCTTCATTTTCAACCTCATATTCATCATTCACAATGACATTTTCTTCATCATCTCCCCATTCCAACACATCAATCACCCTGTTCTTCATAGCCTTTATCCCAATCCTGAATTTGTTCTCCTCAAAAATTACATCTCTACTCACCACAATTTTTTTGCAATTAGATCATAGAGTCTGTAAGCTTTAGACTCTTTGCTAACTCCTAACAACACACAAATCAAACTCTTGTCTTCTAACTTGGTTCTCTTGACATATGGTATATGGACATGTGAGATAAAACCAAAAACTCGAAAATATTCAACCAAGGCTTTACTCCACTCCATGCTTCCTCCGGGGTCATGTTCTTCACCACTAGAGTAGGACTTGATTTAGAACATGTCTTGTCAATTCACGACTTCTCCAAAAATGTCATTGGAATCTTTTTCTCTCAAAGCATACTTGAACCATATTCATGATAGTCCTGTTCTTCCTCTCGGCCACTCCGTTTTGTTGCGGAGTGTAAGTTTTGTTGTCAATCGCCTCTTGATTCCATTTTCGCACAAAATTATCAAAATCTTGTGAAGTGAACTCACCTCCATGATCGGTCGCGCAAGCACTTAATGTAGCAACTAGTTTCCTTCTCAACACAACTCTTATAATGTTTGAATGTAATTAACGCTTCAGATTTTTCACCAAAAAGTAAATCCATGTCTTTCGACTAAAATCATCAATAAAACTAATTAAATACCTCTCCAAGTGCTTTTTTGGAAATGCATCTCTATGCTTTTTCAATCATACATCGATACACACCTTTGTTGAGGCTTCAAATTGTGGTAGTCCATGCACCATCTTCTTCTCTTGAAGAGTCCTCAAGCCTTTGTAACTCAAATATCCATATCTATAGTGCCAAAGATGTGATACATCTTGTGTGGTTGTGTAAAAACACTCGAGGCTTCTTTAGTTTTGTCGCACCACAAATTGAACATTCTATTGCTTGTCATCTCTCTGCGTGTATAATTAAGCCCTTCTCTCGGATGATAAATCTTACATTTGTTGTATTGTATAAGAATTGCGGACCTTTCTCCTGCACCGCCCAATGCTCGATGAATTATTTTTCAACTCGAGCACAAAGAACCCGGTGGCGACATGATTGAAATCACTCACTTTTAATCTTATATTGCCCTTTCCCATTATCTTGTCATCTTTGAGTTGTTTCCCAACTTCACTGTTTGCCTAAAACTTTCATCCAAGTTGTAGAAGAGAGCTTTTTCTCCACACATATGGTTGCTACATGACCGAATCCGGAACCAAACATCATTGCTTTTAGCTTCATCAATCTCAACATAGGACATCAACAACATATTTTCCTCGTTTCTATGCTCAAAGATAATTTGCCTCTTTTTCCAAACTTGGGCACTCATATTGGAAGTGTCTAAGCTTGTGACATTTGTAACACTCTACAACGACTTTGTTGAAAAATTGACGTCCTCGGCCTCTACCTCTTCCTCGGCCGAATCCGCGACCATAACTTTTTCCCCATGTTCTATCTTGAACTTACCTTCAAATGCTCATGAACAATTAAAGAACTTTGTAGTTCATCAATTGATAAACAATCAATATCCTTTGATTCTTCAATAGAGCAAACAATATAATTGAATTTTTCTCTTAAAGATCGCAGATCTTTTCAATCATTGTAACATCTTTCATTTGTTCACCATAAATTCTCATTTTATTTGCAATGTACATCACTCTTGAGAAATAGTCGAGATAGTCTCACCAGATTTCATATCAAGAGTTTCAAACTCTTTTTGCAAAGAGCTTGAAGAATAGATCTTTTCACCCTTTGATTTCCTTCGTATTTCTTCTTCATGGAATCCCATATCTTTTGGATGTGTTCTTCTCAAGGATGGTTTCGAGAATAGTGCGATCAATAGCTTGAAATAAATAATTCTTCACCTTCATGTCTCTCGACTTCAATTTCTCGAGCTTCTTTTGTTGTGCCTCGCGAATACTGTTCCATGCTCTAGTTCGACATAACCAGTCTCCACAATACTCCATTACTCCTTTGATCTTAAAAATTCTCCATCAACATGCTCCAATGATCATAATGACCATCAAAGCGAGGAATAGCAGGTTGCACAAAGTTCCCCTTCCGTCGTCATTTTGTTTGTTCTTTGCAAAAACACAAAGATCGCTTTTGTTTCTCCAAGCCCAGATGATGGCTCGGATACCACAATGTTAAGAGTCGAAACAAAAATAAAGTAATTAATTTGGAGAAAAGAAGAACCTCTAATATTGAATAAGTGTGGCTTATAAATAGCACTTACAAATGACAACCGAATGTAAAACGCAACCCACGTTTTACACAAGCATAAATGTGGTAGAGTCAAAACTAGAAATCGAAAGTCCTATTCAATAGGAATAATCAAGCATAAATAAACTAGATAATAGATAATCTAAAACTTAACACAAACAGATTCAATTTCATGCACCAAATTGAAATAATAAAGTCTTTGTGACGATGTAGCATTATTCATTGCATGCACTATCTTCAATTGTTATTTTAAATAATGCTTATATTCAAAATATTACCCCAATTATTAATTTTTGGAAAAATTACCTCTTTTTTATATCTTATATGTACATAAACTTTTTTAATACTGGATAACTGTTTTTATTGATAATTATTAATATGTAATTTGCTTCTTTCTTTTTTTGGTCTAAGTTGTATTATTTGTAATGTTCTTTATACCGTAAAAAAATAACAATGTTCTTTTTTGTGTTTTCTTTGTACTTTTCGGTTTGAATTTTTTATTAACTAACTTTTTAAATTATTTATATCCGTATTTAATGTACCATGTTTAGTATTAGCTTAATAATATGTAATAACTTAACAAACGAAACGATACAAACCGAATATCTAATTACATTAGTATGTTAAACAAAATTGTGAAAAAATATTTATGGATTAAAATAATAGAAAACTTCATGAAGGGGACAATTTAAATTTAAAAAAAAGGAAATTAGGTAAAATACCCCAACAAGGGGTATTAAGGAAAAATACTCCTTCATTATTAAACAATGAAAAATACCCCTTTTTCCTCCCGAAAAGTCTAAAATGCCCTTATATTTAAAAAAACCAAAAAAAAAGAAAAAGAATATGAATAGGCGGGAACCCTTCATTTGCCCATTACTCTCTCTCTCCCTCTCACGTCCGACTCATCTTCCATTCTTCTCACCTTCCAACCCACGTCCGACTCCACTGCTTTCTCTCTTCGACACGCGAACGTCCTCACGAGAACCTATTCCGACGAGCACTGTTCGACGAGTTGTTTGACGTCTCCGTTAGTGTTATCCATCGCGATTGTTTGACGTCTCCGTTTTTGAAAATCAAAGGTCATTCTTCGGTTGAAAAGGTTTGTTGTTTCATTTTCTTCTTTTATATGTTTATTTTAGTTAGTTTTTTCGAACCATTTTGGGTTTTGTTTTGAAAACAAAATAATAAACATTTAAGGTTTCGTTATATGACTCCAAACGAGATTTAACGTTGAATGATTCATGTTTTGCGGAGTTAATGGTGTGTTTAGGTTGGAATGTGCTTGTACTTGGCTTTATTCCAACATTTTTTTGTTGCCCACCTATTAGCCATGTGCTTTGCCCACGGCGTTGCCCACATGAGTGCCGCGGCGTTGCCCACATGAGTGCCCACGTCGTTGCCCACTTCAGTGCCCACTTCTTTCCCCACTTTGTGGAGTCTGTGATGTGTTGTGTGGAGTCTGTAGAGTCTATAATGTGTTTTTAGGTTGGCATATGTATGGATTTGGGTCTTTTCATGAATTTTTAATCTTGCCCACCTATTTGCCTTGCGATCCTTTCCTACATGTTTGCCTACTTGTATCTAACACTACTTTGTGGAGTCCGTGACGTGTTGTGTGGATTTTATGATCATATTCAGAGTCTATAATGTGTTTTTAGGTTGGAATATGTATGGACTTGGGTGTTTTTGATAATTTTTATCTTGCCCACCTATTTGCCTT
This sequence comes from Rehmannia glutinosa, assembly GCA_016081115.2. Classification (NCBI taxonomy): domain Eukaryota; kingdom Viridiplantae; phylum Streptophyta; class Magnoliopsida; order Lamiales; family Orobanchaceae; genus Rehmannia; species Rehmannia glutinosa. The sequence continues at coordinate 4,793,090 of CM071924.1, forward strand.
GCACTCTGCCCACATGTGTGCCTACTTGTACCTAATACTACTTTGTGGGGTCTGTGACGTGTTGTGTGGAGTTTATGATCATCTTCTGTTGAGTCTATAATGTGCTTTTAGGTTGGAATATGTATGGACTTGGGTGTTTTTGAGAATTTTTCATCTTGCCCACCTATTTGCCTTGCATTACGCCCACATGTCCGCTACTTGTACCTAACACTACTTTTCATTGTGCGGTTCAAGAGAGATGGCGCTTGTTCAAAACAAAAGGACCAATTTCAGCGAGATTAAGTGCTCGTTGCAATCAATGAGGAAGTAAATGCAGAATAGTTGGTTTTTTTAGCGTTAGGAATAGACAAAGGTTCGAGGAATCGTGCTTTGGCTAATTCATGGATGTACAAAAGTTGAAATTTCAAGGCCAATTATATCCCCACTTTCTCTTTCGACAAGACAAGCCGATGTCATTGGACAAGATAACATTCCACTTCAACAATAAAGAGGCGGATTTTGGAGTAATCAATTCTCATTGATCACGGGACTTGGTTTTGGGTTCAAGTCTACTATTCTATCGTCCTCGGGGATCTTCAAAAAATGCTTTAGGAGATTTAATCCCTTTTGCACGATACATGTGGCAAACGCTTTAGAATAATGGTCCAAGAAAGAGAAAGGGGATGGAGATATGACCATTAAAAGTTTGCTTTGCTATGTTTCTTATACGGTGTTCTTCTTGTAAGAGACCGTAAAACCAAAAAGATTGTGGAAGAATATATTCACCTTGTCGATGATCTAGAAGCATTTAATGCTTATCCTTGGGAAAGAGTAGCTTTCGATTTCTTGGTGAAAGAAACACATGCTGCATGGCCGACGAGTAAAGGGTTTTTGGAAAAGAAAAGAAACGAAAGAAAAGCATGATTTTGAGAACTTTGACATCCACGGCTTCCACCCCGCTTACAAGTATGGGCATATGAGGCGATCCCAGCCGTCGCCAAATTGTGTGCCATCACAACAAAAGCTTCCAAGAATCGGGTGCCACGTATTTTGCGTTGGTCAACCGAAGCCACGGTTTTTACATTTGATAAATTGAAAACAACAATCTTCAGGACTTTGCTTCCGGGAATGATGATACGGTAAGCTTTTTAATCAATTTTTATTGCGTGTATGCATGCCACTCTTTGGGGCACTTGTATGCCCACATTACTGCCCACATGTTTGCCCACCTTTAAATTTGACATTCACTGCTGTACACGCTTATACCCACATGTTTGCCCACTTTTGTGCCCACATTCCTGCCCACATGTTTTTTTGACTTTTGTTTATATGTTTGTAGCTCGTTGTTCACAAACACCGAAACCGTCAAAATCGGAGCAAGATCTGAGTCCTTGCAAAAACTTATTGTGTGGGAAGATGCACTTGAGAAAGAGGATTTGAGAGAAAAAATGAAGAAGAAAAAAGAAAAAAAGAAGAAATCTTTGAAAAGAAAAATGTTTGAGGAAAAAAAGGAGGGTGAAGGTAATGATCGGGATGGAGGGCCAAATCCTCCCATGGATCGTGGTTTGGTTTGTCGAGGAAAGTCGACAAATATGAGTCCATGTCAAGTCAATAATGGAGCATTTGGGATGCTCAATTCTTTGAAGAGGTGGGCAAAGAACAAGCTCCATCGAGTGCCCACCATAGTGCCGGCGATGGTGCCGAAACGGCAGTTGTCTTGAAAAGGATGGCGGCCGGGACGCGGCCAGCGTTGCCCAACACGATGACGACCGGGACTTGGCTGCCGACATTGTTGCCGACAAGCCTGTCGACATTCCTGCCGACTTGCTGCCCGACATTGTTGCCGACAAACTGTTGACATTCGACATTCCTGCCGACTTGCCTGCCGACATTCCCGCCGACTTGCTCTGCCGACATTCCTGCCCACGTCGTTGCCGACAAGCCTTCATCCCCTTCTGATGTTTCCTCAAAAGGTATACCAGGACCTGTGTGTGATGAAACCACTTCGATGAAAAGAAAGATACACCAGGTCCTTTTGCCTTGTTCCTGCTAAGCGGCGACGCCAACCCATTACATATGTCCCGCACAAAGGATTTGAAGAATTGATTGCCAAGCCTTCAAAACTTGATGCATTACTTTCAGTGGTTCAAACCACTGAGGTTGTGGCTTCAAATCCAACAATTACTGAGGATGGTGCATCCGAAAGTGATGGGGACAATGTCGAAGCCTGATTTTGTCGATATTGGTAGTCTGTCGATTCGGATCTCCAAAACTTGGTGACGTTGTTTATCAAAAACGTAAAAGGGCGATAAAACCTGGCCCCACGAAGAAATCACCTTTTTCACGGACCCAAGTCATCATGTCCCACCGAGGAAGAAGGGTAAGGTGGTTGTGGAGGATGCTCCTTAAATTCCTCACCGCAACTCTTTGATCCATGGGCCTTTACCCACGGGCCTGATTGAAGAATTTGAGAAATGGTTTGATGAAAACAAGGACAACAAGGGCGTAGTTGTTCATTGTTCGATTGAGGAAGGTCACAAATTTTGTGCCTCGTAGTTCTTGAATATCCGTGACACGAGAAGGATGGGTGGATGATCGGGTATGTGAATAAAATCACTTCCATTTTCTTGCCCACTTATTCACCTATCTTCCCGCCCACTTTTATTTTTACTTGCCTACAACTCGCTTTCTTGTGTGCCCACATATGTGCCCACATTGCGGAAATGGACTTGTTGATGCGCCTCGTTGCGCAAATCAAAAAAAAAATGGCACGAGCGTTTCTTGTCGAATGGACAACCGTTGATATGCTATTTTGGGTGCGTAGCATCATTCATTTACACAAACATTTCATTCATCTTGTTTTTTGATATAAATTTGTTTATGACATTGATTTACTTTTATTTGTGAGAATAATTTGACTATAAAATGGGGTGCCAAGTTTGTGAAAGCTTTAAAGAACAAAAAGAAACTCGTCTTGGTGGAAGGAGGGGCGAGACTATCTTTGGAATATTTGATGGGCACATATCCATAGACGGTGTAGGAAATCATGGGGTGATGTTGAGAAGGTCATGGCATAGGACACGCTCCAAGTAAGCCAAGTTGTTTGAACAATCTTCCTAGAACCTCTAACCAATTTAATTGCTTCTTCCTTTGCTCTCCATGCTTTGTCATAACTTATGTCCACATTGAATTTATCTTTTATTTCGTGATAATAGCTAGAGGTGGGTATGAATGTGTGGGTTGTTTATACCGTACATAAATCGCCTCACCCAACACCTTACTCCTAACTGCCCGATGCTCATGGTTGTTCATTTCAATCGAACACTCATGACAATTTATATATTTCACAACAACCCATAGATGCCCACCTCGCCGCCTAGTCACGCGTATCATCCACCCACAATTTTTATCCACACACTTGGCAACAAATCTAAGCGTATCGACTTTTTAACAATGTTGTCTATTTTTCAAAGATACAAATTATTGCAAGTCGCGAGTAAATTCTTCTTTCGCGGAAAACTTGACCAACCCGTAAATCATCATCTACTTTGAGATAGAGTTACAAATCGCTTGTTTGATTGCTAATAGGCCCCACACCATCGTGCCCGGTTTAACAGAATTCCTTTTACATGATTGACTACCATGCCCGATGCCCACCTTCATGCCTACCTTCATGCCCACAATCTTGCCCGCCCACATTCTTTGTCATTCTTATGCCCACTGATCGCCCACAATCTTGCCTACACTTCGCTACCATTATCCTGCCCATCATCATGGCGATTTTACGTTGATGTTCTTGCCTACTCTCTAGACGACTTTTGTGCCCACCCCCGAGTTTAGCATTCCCCGCTTGCTTTGCCTCAACACCACCACCACAACCACCACTACCATCTTCGTGCTCCCAAAACAGGAGGGTCATTCTCAAGGTCTTCAATAGTCATACCTAAATATTCTTCAAAACCGGATGTTTCTTTGACAACCCTTTGCCTTTATCGATGTTATTCTTGGGCGTGGTAGATCCTCTTGAACAATTGGGATGTAGATAGTTTCAACACCACCATCATTCTCTTCGAAGTAATAGGGCGTCATCGCCACTTGACATATCTACATCCTCCCAAAACATAGGGTCATTCTCAAGTTCTTCCATAGTCATATCAAAATATGGAAGTGTACTTGGTTTTCTTTTTGACCCTCATTTTACACTTTTTAGGTAAATGCACCTTAGGAAGTGGCATAAGCTCTTCAATGATAGGTTCTTTTTTAATTGGTAACATCACTTGATTGCTACTAGTGACTCAAAAGAGTGTTTTTTCTTCTTCTTATTTTCCCTTCTAATCGAGACAAACCGAACGGAGACAAAAAGCTTCTCGCTATTCATGCGAACAAGTAGCCCTGACATCGTCATCATCGGTGGATGGACATGGTGGCAAAGGATCAACATGTTCATAGCCAAACCAACTGTCAACTCTATTTCACACTCATATGGATTGAATTTAGAGAAAATATAAGCTTTCCGCAACAATTCGGCGTAAGTGAACTCGAAGGGAAGAGAACGAGTTTTGGAATGCTTCCTGTATACCTCCATCGGGATGTACTTATGTCACGATCCCAAACTCCATCCCATAAGAGCATTATATGAACCCCTGCAAAGAAATAGATAGATATAAAAGATCGGTTTAGTTGTCCACCCACAAAATTTTGACATTCAATGTAGCGCCCACATAAATACCCACCCAAGTGCCCACATCCTGTCCGATTCACTTTGTCCTCCCAAACAAAATGACATTTGAATTTAATCTTGCCCACACAAATCGCCCACATAAATACCCACCCAAGTGCCCACATCTGTCAGTTCACTTGTCCACCGACAATTTTGATATTTAACATAATCGCTCACCCAATTACTGCGGTTATGCCCACGTGTTTGCCTCTTTTGATACAACTTGCGAAAAATCGAAACTCTTCAAATTATACCCATTTCAAAAATCGTGAAAAATTGGTTAATTGAACCATTTTGCGAAAATGAAAATCATTAACATTACACGAAAGAACAATCAAAACTAACCTTTATCCATATTTTTTGATGCAAGAAGCGAGATTTATTATCGAACACGGGGTCCTCGATTTTGCCTCCTTCAAACGCGTCGCATTTACTAGGGTTAAGTAATTTTGAAGAAGAACTCGAAAATCTTGTAATGTTGATCTCTTTGCTCGAAATGTTGAGAAGTAGGCTTGTAATGGTGAAACTAGGGTTTGTAATGGTGAAAATGAAAGGCCCGCTAGTGAAAATTTCACTCCCGCCCATGTGCTCGCTTTTCCTTTTTTTTTTTTTTTTTTTTTTTTTATGTTAAGGGTAAAGTAGACATTTTAGGTAGGGAAAAGGGGTAGATTTCATTGTTTAATAAAGTGGGGGTATTTTTCCTTAATACCCTTTGTTGGGGGTATTTTACCTAATTTCCCAAAAAAAAAAAAAACGTGATGGCACCTAAAATCCACACCAAATCATTTAAACTTTTAAAACTTATTTCCTATTTTATTAACATAAGTTTATCAAGAAAGTAAAAAACTCAACGGAGATGGAGGAAAAAAGTGGCAAAAACCAGGACAATATCAAATCAAATTCCTATAACTAAACTGCATTATGAACAGATTAAGCAAGATGACATGAATGTCCAAGGGCAACATAGTAAAACCACAAAATATCGAAAAATTGTTCTTACAAAACCATAGCATTGGCGTCATCTTCATACCCTTCTCCTGCAGGCACCTCACTGAACATATACTGGTTTTGATATTCCATTAAGTACTGCGTCGATCTTTTCACGTCATAAAATAGCTCATAAACTCGTTTCACATCTTCCAATTCCACGATCGTGCCCTTCCGTTTCAAGCACGCCAAAGCCGAAGACGTGATAAGGTTTATAGCATATCTCAGAGAGATATCTTCTCCAACCTTTGTTAGGAAAACTTTCGCTTCTTCAGACATTTCCACGTCTTCCTCTTGCAATCTGATGTCCATATTTTTCGAATATCGTCCCATGTGTAAGGTTTTGTGGAGATGATGAGTAGACGATCGAGAAAATCGATAGGGATACCGTGTGGGGATCGGTAGTTAGTGCCCCTAATGGAAGTAATTCCTCGGTTGGTGGCGACAACTAATATTGGTGCCATGTCGTTCTCTAATGCTCGATTTAGGAAAGAAAAGCATTCGATGTCTAGCATGTGAACTTCATCGATGAAAAGGACACCGGGTATAATTTCGGCTTTTCCTTCTTCTCTCCACTCGGCGACCTTTGTGTCGATTTGATCTCTAACTTCTGCACGGATTTCGCCTGTATCGCCCGTGAACAGTGCCAGAAATCCCTGTGTTCTGACATTGAGAAACAGAACTGTGATCATTTTTACTATTAACTTGCTTGCTCTTCACACAAGTGATTACCAATTGCACACTACTTTTTAACATCTCTAATTACATAGGGAAGATTACAAGACATCCATCAATGAAAATCACACATTAACTTTGTTCTTTGGCAGAAGTTAGAAAATTGCCTACAATAAATATATATAGTTTTTTCACTCCTGATTTGCAACATCTATTGGGTCATTCAATATTGCCTTCACTAGCTTCAATCTACCCAATTGAGATCATCTATTCCATTTAGTGTTTTATCATATACACCTCTTAACTATGTAAATGAAACATGATGTCATTATGTACACATGACATGTATCGATACCGTTAAAATAGAAGATGAACCACTAAATGGAATAGAGGATCTCAAATGCAATTACCAGTTATGTTCAATCTCAAAGGCTACGAAAATCCCCACAACCTAAGCTTTGTGCAGGGGAACATTAATTTATGCACTCAGTTAGCCGGCGAAATGCATTTTCCTTTTCGCTTGCACATATAATACAACACGCGAAAAAGACGAATTTGTCGAACCAGGCAAGTCTTTAAGCATCAGTATAAGAAATTCAAAACATTCCGTAGACAATGAATGATTTTGACAATGCAACAGACAACTAAATCTTATAAGCACACCATAAACAGAAAACCACTAAGCATATAATTAACGGATAATCACAATGTATCAAATATCTACCTGCTGTTGATAACATCTATCTCGTGAAGCGTAACGCAATGCACAACTTCCTTCCTCTTCTGCAACTCACCGTCCGGGCACTGCACGAACTTCGTCTGCGGCCCCATGGCATCGTAATCCCGAGACCTCGAAAAAGATCTCCCAAGTTTTGTAATCTTTCCAGATGCCTTATCAATCGCAATCACATCCCCACTCTGCACTTTCTCCTTCCCCAATGCCTCAATCATTTTTGCCCCCAAATCGTAAACTGTCTCCATCTCCGTCGTCTTCAGAGTCAATTTCCCCGTCTTAGAAGCTGCCCCAGCCACAGCTGGCCGATCAATTTGAATCTCCACAACCTCGCCTTCAAGCACCTCCGTTTCCTCCTTAATTCTAACCCCAATTGATTTCCTAAAGGCCTGCATTAGGGCTTCTGTCTTCGACATCTCGAGGGAGAACAGTTCGCTGCCCGCGAGCATCGCGAAGGGGGTTTCTTGCCCTAGGGATTTAGCCATGCCCATGGCGATTGCGGTTTTTCCAGTGCCAGGCTGGCCTGCGAGGAGGACGGCCCGGCCCGCGATTTTTCCTTCCTGCACCATCTTCACGATGACGCCGGCAGCTTTTCTAGCGGAAGTCTGGCCCACCATGCCCTCGGAGGAGGATCGGGCTTCAAGGGCAGAGTCGAGACCCAGGCCCCGGATGTGGGAGTGCGCTCCGATTCTTTCAATTCGTGTGAGGTCTCGCATCTCTGAGAGTTTTATCTCCGCCATGGATGAGTTTGGGAAATCAGTGAAAAAAAGAGGTAGAGAGAGAGGAACAAAGTGTTCTTGTCCGTGAGTGGTGATGGTGATGGTGGGGTTTAGGGTTTTGGTGCTTCTAGTTTAAAGAAGGTTTTCCTGCCTCGTCTTGGCAACTGGCAAGGCCCAAGGACGAAGGAGCATATTGCATAAAAATAAAGTATAAACCAAATAATGAAACTAAAATGTATTTTACACTCACAAACAAAAAATTATACTTGAACTAAAAATTTGTCAATCAACTTCATTGTAAAAATATTAATTGTTGGTTTTTGCATTTACGCAGTTAAAACTTTATACTTTCTAGAATAACTTATTGAAGAGCGATACAATTAATAAACTATATAAACGATTCTAATGTTATGTATTTCAAAAAGTGATTATCTTTTGTGAGTGAGAAAAAATTAATATGTATAACATCAATAATAAAATCTGAACTATCTTAGAAAGAATATTATTTTTACATCACACTAAAACCAATTAAAAAGTTCAATTTAATCCCCAAAACCAAAAGAATATATTTCCATAAACAAAATTCATTAATTTAATTTAATAAGTTATGATTAAGCAAAAACCATTTGATTTCATTTTTTGTTGTTAGGCTAGTGGAGATGACACGGTTAAAAGTTTAAAACCCACCTATGCTTAAATTAGCTCAGGTCATGTCAGCATGAAAATAAAAGTTACATATCACTAAGGCAAAAACTTGCGTGAGACCGTCTCACGGATTTAGATCCGTGAGACGGAACCCTTACACAAAGTTTTAAATGTTTTTTTTTTTTCAGATTTTATTGTTCTTAGGGTTTATATTTGTTTTTAGGGTTTATGTTGTTTCTTGGTTTATTTTTAATTGATTTGTGTTTTGAGGATTTTTAGTTTTTTTAGGGTTTATTTTTGTTTTTCGGGTTTATTTTTGTTTTTCGGGTTTATTTTTGTTTTTCGGGTTTTATTCTTCATGGTTCATGTTTTTAGGGTTTATTTTTGTTTCTTCATGGTTCATTATTATTTTTAAATTTATTTTTATGGTTCATGCTTCTCAAGACGGAGCCCCTTGGACCGTCTCACAAGAGACTTGCTCAATATGGAATCGAATATGTCAAGACAATTCTCTACCACTGGACCACAAATTACATTATAAAAGCTGAGTGCTAAAAACGTATGATATTTATATACTGATCGGTTACATTGGCGGTCCAAGATTAATCGGATGCAAGCCCATGTTATAAAAGAAAAAAAAAACGCTACTATGCAACTCATCAAATTCCAATTGTAAGCTTATCTATCAATCTTCTTCAAACCAACTCGTATTATAATCCTAATCAATTTTGCTCATTGAAGTACTTGTTCTTAAACTACTTGGACGCGTTTGGGATCACTGAAAAGGTAGGAAAAAGTCCTTATCCCACCTTTTTCACAACGTTTGCAATTTTTATCGCGACCCGTATGATAGGATCCGACCCGTGAAATAATCCCCAAAATAGCTGAAATGGATCACATGGTGGAGGTGTTATTATTTAATACCAACCAATTTCATCCGTTGAAATTACATTACTGCCCCTACCACCCCTGTCCTGAGCCTTTAGGTTTTGTCATTTCCATGTTAATCACTTATAATTATACTTCTCAAACACAATATAAGCATTCTTTTGATGACAAGAGAAAAAAACAATACATAATCCCAAACAAAAGTTTGCAACACATAGATGTGATAGATAACTATAATTCTATCATATGCGATTTTCAAATGCTTATCTTTTTCCATCAAGGTTCCCAATCGTGCCCCTTGAGTTCGCCCTTCTATCCGATCCAAATGGCCAAAATCCAGAACGATCTCCAAATCACAAATATAATTAGGAAAAAAAAGCTTATTGATCTAATAAGCTCGCGGCCCTCTTATGTTCGCAGGGGGCTGGTAGACACACACGAATAAGAAGCTATGTAAAACCAAAAGGGCCCATTATTTGGACACTCACAATTTAGACAATCAAGTCGAATGAATGTTTTGAATTTCATCAATGCTCGATGAGTTTAACTTTTACCAGACAAGTTCTTGGACTTCCTTCTCTGCTTTCGCTTGTTCCCTTTCGAGCAAGAAGCTGGCTCACCTAGAATTTTACTCAAGGAATACACCATTAGTAACTCCAGAGAATGGATTTCTGCATAGTACATAGTTAGTAAAAGAAACCTCACCTGAAGAAACATCAGTTGCGGCATTTTGTCGAACACCTTCAGGCACATTATCTACAACCTCAACGCCACCATCATTCTTGTCATCGCTTGAACCAGGAGGTAACAGAGGCCCAATGATCTTTCTGCGTCGGGAAGCGGCTTCCTTGAGCTTCCTCTTTCGAAGCCTCTTCCTCTGAGCCCTAGTCAGCTTTTCAGTCCCGCCATTTTCACCCTCATCGTCGCTGCTTGATGGCATTGAATATCCTTCCTCATTCTCTAGCTCCTCCCCTGTAATATTACCAAAACAAGTATTTTTTAAGTAAAACATGGGGTCGCTCTCATTAATTAGGCACAAGTAAATATAAAAACCTCATTCAGTACTTGTAACACACACCTGGAAGGTCATTCAACGGCTCAATCAACTTGTTTTCTTCTTCTTCTTCTTCGTCTTCCTGTTTTCACAGAACAAGTCAGTAGATGATGACCAAAGTATAGAGATCATAAAGTGCTCAGAATTAAAGGAATAATATACCTGGCGTGGAGGATAAAGCACTTTAAGAAGTGCTTCATGAAACTTTCGTTGCTTTTCTTCTTCCTTCATAAGCTCTGTCATAAAAAGAAAAAGAAATGCCCTCCCTTACTATTCTGTCAAATTTTTCCTTTTTTTTTTTTGGTACGGCTAAAATTTGGCACATTCTTTTAAGAGTTTTTGGCTCGCTTGAAGCTAGTTGACGCGGCCAATTTTTTCTCTGTTTTAAAAATTTTCGCCTACCCTTAATTAGTGCGCTAAGCTCTTCTTGTCCGCTAGATTTTTCTTTTCGATTATCCTCATTTTGTTTAACCCCATTTAGGTCCCGTTTAACCCTTTCCAAGCTCCGCCTTAACGCTGCCCCAATCTACCGCCCCGAATAGTCTTACGCTTTTTAAACACTGTTTTTTTTCTTAAAAGGAAAATAACTACAAAATGAAATGTGTAAAATATTAATATCGTTTTCTTAGCAGGAAAATAACTACAAAATAAATGTGTGAAATATTAATAATCTTGCATTAATGAAAAAGCAACGGTGGATTTGAGATTTTGAAAGGTGAATTTATCAATTTAACAAATATTACGCTCAAAATTTAATGTTATACTTGTTATCGACGACAGTATAATAGTATTAGAATATAATTTTAAAAAATAAAACAATTGTCAAAATAAACGATTTAAGATAATATATAAGGATAATTACAAAAACTACTTTGAGGTTTAGATTAATTATAAAAGAACTCATTTATCTTCTAAAATATAAATATCTCTTAAGATATTCAAATCACCCCTCTAGATTTGTATTTATTTTATGAAGATGCATTTTGTGAAATAAAAACAAATATTAAGGGGTATTTGCATTTTTGAAAGATAATTAAGTTTTTTGTTATAAGGATAAACCTCAAGGGTAATTATTGTCTGTAATCATGATTGCTCATTACGTTAGGCGAATGAGGCGGTCGACTTTGGTACATAAAAAGTTATAAAATATAGGAGCCCAAAATTTATATATACCTTCTATATATAATACATATATAAAATAATACTGGTAATGAGCCAAAATAATACTTCTATAATGAAAAAATGAAAACTAGTCGTCTTTTGCAAAAAAAAATATTAGTCATTCTGGTAGAATAAAGGGGGATTTAAATAACTATTGCCATTTAAAAATCAATTTAATCAAATACCGCAAAAAAAAATCGAAAATGGGTGAAAACAATGTCTGAACGTATTGTTTTCCTCGGTTTTCTCGCGAAAACTTGCGAAAAACAACGTTTGTACTTGTTTTTTTTTTTTTTTAATTCTTTAGAAAACAGAGTTCCAATCTCTATTTTCTAATCGGCTTTTTTTAAAAAAAATAATATTGAAAACAGAGATACAATCTCTGTTTTCAGTTTTTTTTTTTGAATTTTCGGATATTTTTGTAAAAATCACTAAAATGCATACACCATTTTTCGGAATATAAAATTGTAAATTCATTACAACCCTTACATAACAAACCCTAGAAACCGATTACACAATGTAAAAACATAATTAAATGACATAATTTAAAAACAAATCAAAATCACAAAATTTAAAATCGTCTTTAGAACTGGAATATTAAACATCATTCATGGCGTGAAGAACTTTCTTGCTCAAAATTATCTCCAAACTTAGGTTTTGGTGGCAAGTAAGCGCGGAGGTGAGCCGAAAAATTGCTTGAGTATTGTGTCTCGGCTCCGGTTTCTTGAAAAGTGTTTCAGGTTTGTCAAATAAAGGTTCTCCTCTAACATATAAGCATCCGAGTAACGATTTCATCAACCTAGAAAAACAAAAAAAAATATGAGTTGCTAAATTTACGTAGAACAAAGACTCGAATATTATACAAAGAGAGTAACATAAGAATATTTAATTTACCGCGTGCCACGAAACCCGTCTTTTTGCCGTTACGTGCACAAAATTCACTTGCGATCCCAAAGTATACACCCTGTGTGCTCAACATTTTGGCAAACAAGGTGTAACGAGCTTGAAGATGTTTCACTCGTTGATCTTCTTACTGCATACTTAAAGTTGCAATCAAATGTTCCTTTTAGAATAGCTCTAGCCGTCATTATCGAAACACTCATTGTTTTCTTCACCAACAACCTGATTCTCCTTGCTCATCTCGCTTAGAAGAGAATCGGCGAGGATGATGTCCATCGGCAACGTCCATTTTATTTTTTTCATTATATAATGTCTGCGATAATAATCGAGAATTTGGTTTTCGTGGGGGTGGTAGAGAGACCAATTGAATTCATCCATTTGAATATGTATATGATATCAATGTAAGAAAATTTATGTTAATGTGGTAGATGAGAATAGTTTCGGAAGCAATGTATATTTTGTGGTAAGTTTGAGCATGTATTTATAGACCATTTTTAAATCGATAAAATAATTTTGACAAGACATATCATCGCAAAGCGATAAGTTAAATCGACAAGACTGCACAACCGCATAAAGGCGATAAGGTACAATGACAAGACTAAACAAGCGCATAAAGTGATATTTGATAAAGAGTTAATGACAAGATATATCACTTTGCAAAGTCGATAAAGACTATATCGATAAAACTAATTAAATTAAATTACTTAATTTCATACAACCATTAATCATTGTCCAAATATTTAATTAAATTATCTAATGTCCAACCCTTTGTTCTAATGAAAATAAGTATCATAATGTCCTCCAGTGCCACAAGTACATCTATTCCTCTCTCGCCTGCTCCGTCTTCTACTCGGTGATGGTGGAGTAACATTCTCCTCATCTGGAGTCGCGGAGTCTGAACATCTATCATCATGCATAGATGAAAATGATGGATACGGAATGGGTGATGTATCATATGCACGCCGTCGATCGGTGGCATGTCTTGGAGGCTCGGGATATGGTATGGTGTACTGATGTCCCAAATCCAAACCAAGAAAATCTGTGAATGATTGTGTAAATGGTACCAGTCCTACATCCGGTGTAAACTGGATAGGTCCTTGTGTATGTACTGGCTCAGGGACATAATAACCACCTATGTCAACCGAAAATCGATGCATAGAACTAGATGGACCCGCACCGTCGATACACTGTGAATCGACGTGCGAAGTGGATGGACCCGTATCATCACGAGTAGAGCCGTGAATCGAAGAGCGTAGTGGATGGACCCGCATCATCATGCGTAGTAGCTGTGAATCGACGTGCAGAAGCAGATGGACCCGCATCAACTTCACGTCTACGCGATGTAGCACGTGAACTGCTCTGCCTCCCTACATGTGTCTGAGACTGTTCAGCTGGCGCACTTTGTGGATTAGAGACATTAGTTGAACTTCTGCGCCTCTGACACAAACGAGTGAGATCTGCTAAAGTCGATGAACAGAGATCACGAATTGCAAGTAATGAATCATGATCATCGCCAGACTCCTCGGTACTAAGCCTTAAGCTTTCTATTGTATCGGCCTGAAATGAAATTATAGTTGTATGAAGATAAAACAGAAAAATACAGAATATGCTAATTATTATAAAGAAAAAATATTTACCATATAGTCAATAACAACTGTGTCTGACGGCTGGTACCCCTCCTGCACTTGTAAGTGGCTCGGCGAGATCAGGCGGCGTGTAATATCATCAAACCATGCCATGTACCCTGGACCAGTCGTGTCACGTCCACTGATCATAGGAGCGAGAAAAAATATAATGATGTCGCTCATCCCACAGCCTGACATACTTGTTATGCTTGAGGGCCCAATCCGTTACTCCATGTCCTCTGCGGTCTATATCATGCAATTTTCGTTGTGAATCATTTGGTAGGGCAGGAATAAATTGAGTCATACCAAACTGCCTGGACACCCTCTCTGGACGATGCATCTCAACTACATCATAATTAATAAGTGGACATGATGATCTCCATGTAGGTGTGATACATGCCATAGGGAGTCAGGTAATCTCGGGCCAATTCATATCATATGGTCCGCCAAATAAACGAAAATGATAAAAATACACACAATTAAAATTAAGTGAATGATGAAAATAAAATTTAACTTGCATAAATACTAAATTAACAAAACCGGATCGTTGACTCGATAATGCCTCAGACACCGCATCACGTGCGCACACGGTATACCATACTCCCTCCATTTTCCACAAACCGCACTCCTGGGTACTCAATTTAACAACGTTGACTCGATGTCTCCCACCAACTAAATGGCGTGTCGTAACCTTTGTGTAGATTGTTCACCTCTATCAAAAGTTTTGACCACCAAATCAATTGACTTGTCTCGTGCCTTTTCATATTGCACAGCTGGCTACGTGATCCGCCATAATTGGTTCTTACCCAACATCTTTGTAACCGATGCTTGCCTATCCATAAAATATTTTACTATTCTATGAAATGTGATCCCAACTATAGTCATTGTGATAGGTAGACGACGTGCACCTTTTAGCATTCCATTGATGTACTCGAAAAATTAGTAGTCATTATACCACATCGCAATCCCCCATCGTGTGCAAGTGTCCATTTAGTTGGATTATGTCGTTGAAGCCATGCATAAGCCCCTCGTTATGTGCCTTAATTTGTTCCATCTTTAGTTCGGACTTTCTTACATTGTACTCGCACCAACTTGCCACACTAAATCTTTCAAGACAACATTTTTGAATTTATTATTGAAGTTCGAACAGAAGTGTCTGAGACAATAACGATGAGCTCCACAAGGTGGTGAAAAGTCTGGGTTCTCCCCTACAGCTGTCATTAGACCACGATGTCGATCAGAGATAATACACACTCCTCTGCGACTTACTATGTGCTTAGAAAGCATGTGAAGAAACCATCTCCAAGAACCATATGTTTCTTCATCCACTATGGCAAAAGCAAGGGGCAATATCATATTGTTAGCATCTAAACCCACGGCAATCAACAACTTGTGTTTGTATTTGCAATATAGATGAGTTCCATCAACACTGATGATTTTTCGACAATGTTTGAACCCCTCGACACATGGTTTGAATGCCCAAAACACATAAAATAGTGTTCGGATACCGCGCACATCCACCTCTCTATGAACCCACTCAACAACAGTCCCAGGATTCCATTTCTGTAAAGCACCCATGTACTTTGGTAACATTCTAACTGAACTCTCCCAAGTGCCATAAACATTCTCCCTTGCACGTTTCAAGCCATGCCATGCCTTGTGATATGATATTTCCCATCCATATTTTTCCTTTACCGACGTTGGGCATGTTTGACAAAGCACACCCTGGATCACATTGAACACTACCCATCAACAAACGTGCAATCATATTTTTACACATATTTCGATGATCAATGGAAATCTCATTCATTAGACATGTGTGGTCACCACCATATCTTGTAATCTTCCATAATCCAATTTTTGGTTTCAGTATTGCTCGAAGACTCCAATCACATACCATGTCAGGCGTGCTATGGCAACATTCAACTTTCCACAACTTTGTACTGCTCTCTACGACGCGGTACTCTCGTCTTGCAAATCGCACAGAATAATCTTTCACACACACTTGTAGTCTTTTCTTATCCTTAAACACCATTTCTTTTTCAAGCACACATTTCTCGGGATCGTAATATGAACGCCTAACCGGAACATCGGAAGAATCTCTACAGGATCTCTCGCATATGCCATACTAAAAATGGAATGATAGGACGAAGACGGCATACGACCCATCTCAGTAGGCATGTGCGGGCGGGAGGAATGGGACTTCATCCTGCTTTGTGGTATTCTCTCGGCCTTGTTCATTATACATTTCATCAAAATAAAAATTCCTACACTATCATTATCATTATTATCTTCGTGTTCTTCGTCACATGATAGTTAAGAATCGACACGTTCTTGATTCACGTGGCTATCAGCTGAGTGATCTGGCATTCTTTCAACATCCACGTTTTCATCATGAACATTATGATCTCCCAAATTAGGTTGCACAAAACTACCCCCAACATCATGTCCAACATTAGCTCTAAGATTATACTGCCTAGAACTAGCACCAACATCCGAAACATAATCACCTCCAAAGTTATACTGCCCAGAACTACCCCCAATATCTGGAATATTTTCATCTCTTAATAAGGACACATATTGAGAATATTCAGATTCCTTTCGATATCCGATATGGCTATATTTTGTATTTGTTCCGTTTCAACATATACATCGACAAATGAAATTTAAAATCGGATCAAAGAAAAACCATAAATTCTCGTCACTAGTTATTGGTATTAACCGTGAATGATTTTCTAACTATACTTAACGAACAACTTCAATCAAACTGGTTACTATCAATATTCAACAATCGGTATAGTTTTCTAATCAATTCATCCAACTTTGTCATCCGGAGATCTATGAATTATATTTGGACCACGTTCATAAGATATTGTCAACTCATCTTGTACAATTTGTCCTCCAAAATATACAATAATATCTATATTTCGTGATGACATGTCATTGAATACAATAAATTAAGGGTATTAATTAATATATATACTAACTTTTCAAATATAAACTGAATGACGAAAACAATTAATTTAAAAAAACCATAATAAAAAAACTTACCGGAAAAATATAGTCCGTCCGCAATTATAAAATATATAAAAAATTAAAATTAGGATACAATAATTAATTTCTTAAAATTTTTTCGGCCAAAAAAAATTTCCTAAAACCCAATCCGGTCATCGGAAATTTTTTAAGAACAAATTCAAAATTTAAAAAATTTCCGACAACAAATTCTCGTCATTAGAAAAATTTCCGACAACACTCCCCCCTTAATTTTTTTCCGGCAGAACCCTATCGTCAATTTTTTTTTCGGGCAACCCCCCAAAATATTATTCCGGCAAAAGTACCCAAAAAACAAAAAAAAACCGGCAATGGTTCAAACCCTTAAAGTTAATTTTCTACACTTAAATATACTAAATGTTTATACACATAATTTCTAATTAATTTCAGGAAAAAGAAAAAAGAAAAAGGGGAGGACCATACCTGTGTGTCTGCCGGAGAAGAAGGTGGAGGGAGGGTGAGGAAAATGTGGGAGGAAGAAAACAGGGGGGTGAATTATATTTCCACGGAAAACAGCGATGCCATCGCTGTTTTCTCTGTCGGTTCTGACAAAAGCGAGAAAAAATGATGGCATCATTTGTTTTACGAGGAAAAATTCAAAAAAAAAAAGTCAGCTTCGGTCAAAGACAAAGATCATCACCACTCTGTTTTCTCGCAGGCATTTTGCAGAAAAAGTAGAAAACAGCGATGGTGATGCTGTTTTCACCTAAGTTTGAATTTTTTTTTACGGTAATTTAATAAATTTGATTTTAAATTACAATACTTTGATAAATTAGCCTAGAATAAAAGACATTCATATCTTTCTATCATATTTGTTTGATGAGATGATCTTACATGAGACCGCCTCATGGACTTAAGTTTATGAGGCGGATCTTATAAAACACAAAAATATATGGATTATTTTTACGGGTTTGGGTTTGGGTTTGGGTTGGAATTCCAATTATATATAGGATCCGTCTCATGGATTATGTCCATAAGACCGTCTCATATAAGTTTTTGCCTTGTTTGAAATTTGGTCTATTTCTCTCTCTCTTTCACTTATCTCTCTATATATCCTCGTACTCTCTCTTTCAATTTAATTATAGAAATCGAATCTGTATTTTTCATTTTTGTATCTGCAATATTGGTGTTAAATTGTAGATATCGAAAAGAGGATTAATTTGATATATTATACATGCAAAATTGATTTGAAACGAAAAAGTTATTTGAATTTAAAGGTTTTTTTGAGAAAAATAAAATAACTCTTTGTGAGAATAGATTGAAATATATCGAGATAAATGTAACTAGATATACTGGATATCGAGTTACGTAACTCAATATTCAACTATGATTACTCGATATCCAGTTAATTACATAACTGGATATCGAGTTTACTCAATAGAGATTTTTATTAATCTTTTATTAGGTGCTGGTTTGACTCGATATCTAGTTACTATATCTCGCTATCTATCGAGTTACGTAATTGGAACCCTCGTCGGCATTTTCATTCACCAAACACCATTAACGAAGCATCAAGCTATTCAATACAAACCTACATTGTCTAAACCTTAAAAATTCTACAAATCTAGCAATAAATCATAACCTAAACAACTATAAACTAACTAAATCAACATGAATAATCAAATTAAAGGAATTGAATGAAGTGAGAGATACGATCGTAGTAGAATCCATATTTGCAAGTGGTGGAATAGATTTGTTCCCAAAATTTGATTGTTGAGTTATGAAGATGTGTGTGTGTGTGACTCGAAATGATGTAAATTGGCTTAAGTGGTAATTTTGGAATTTTACGTGTGAAAATGGCTAAAAACATGTGTTTCAAAAAGATGGCTAAAAAATATTTTGATTTAAAAAGAATGGCTAAAAAACCTAGACATCATAAAATATTTCACCAAGAATAAAATCAGCATAATAATTGAATGTTTGCCACTCTGGAACTTTGAAATGTGGTCTAGGTTCAACTTCAGTCCTGAATGAATGGTAAAAGCTTAAGCAAACAAAAATAGATAAATTTCAATCTTGTAACCATGATATAACTTTGAAAACGATTTTAACTTCAAAACTAAAGGCATCAGCAATAACTCTTCAAAAAATTCTAACTTGAAAGATATTACCAAAATTTCATCTTAACAAAAACATGCATTCCATTATTCCATAAGCTTCTAGCGAGAAAATTGTTTCATATATATTTTACTTTAGCAAGTGTTGGAAATCAAGGGTCAGCTGGACCAACAACATAATAGTAAGAGTGGATCGGTTTTTGGCCATACTCATCAAACCAAAATATTTTTTAGCTATTTTTTTCAAATACATGTCTTTTCGCCATTTTGACATGTGAAATTTTCAAATGCCCCTTAACCCAGTAAACCCCTTTTTCAAGTCACACAACACATTCACCAATTTGATAATCTGACATTCAAAACTTGGGCAAAAAATCTTATTCCATTAATTTCATGTTTTTTGTTGATTTAGTTAGTTTATAGTTATTTGGGTTAGGATTTGTTATTAGGTTTGAAGAATTTTTATAATTTAGACAATTTAGGTTTTGGTTGAAAACCTTGTTGTAGTATAAATGGTGATTGGGGTGAATGAGGAAGATGATAAGAATTTTCATCGCATAACTCGATATCGAGTTATTGTCACTCGATATCGAGTATCATAATAATGTTGTTTTCATGACTTGTTTTGTCGAGTTTGTTTAAGATCTTGTTCTCAGTTATATATGGAGTTAAATATAACTAGATACATAACTCGATATCTAGTTACATAACTCGATATCGAGTTTTCAGTTTTTATTGTAGGATCGAGTTACCTGCTCAACTACTCTCACTTATTATAACCAGTTATTTTGTTTTTCTCCAAAAAACTTTGAATTCACATAATAACTTTTTCGTTTCAAATCCGTTTTGCATTTATAATATATCAAATTAATCCATTTAATGAGATCTAAAATTTAATACACATATTGCAAATACAAAAAGGAAAAATGTAAATTTTATTTTTTTTAAATAGTTTGAAATAGAAAGTAAGAGGATATAGACAGAGATAAGTGAAAGAGAGAGAAATAGACATCAAAAAAATATGCTAGAAGGGTATGAATGTCTTTTGTTATGCCAAAATGGCTAAAAAATATTTTTTTTTAACAAATGGCTAGTTTTCATTTTTTCGTTAAAAAAGTGGTCATTTTGACCCATTACCACTAATACTAATCTTGATTTGTACTACCACAAATGATTGTTTGTGCTTATCTACTTACTTGCTCATGTACTTTAGTTTTACATTAATTTGTGCATCGTAACACAACTTCATAACATAAATTTTGTCAGTATTTGCATTTTCGTTGTAGTATCAAGTATGGTAGTTCACAACAAAAGTGGTTAGGCATTATTGGCACAAACTAATTTAACAATTGCTTAAAATTTGGTTTCTTTATTTTCCGAGCTAAGCATATTATTCAAAATGTAGTGATCTGAAATGAGTGCATGAAATTATTATAATCAGTTTATTAAAAATATTTGAGATCATTTTCTTAAAATGAACTCTGTACTCAATTAATCAATGTTTGAACTAGATTTTCAAAATATTTGTTGTGCTGATGGGCCAAAATCGTATGTTTAGGCTTAAGGGGAACAAAACAAGGATAAATGACAATGGACACAGTTGATATATAAATCTGTTGAGACATAAAACTTTAGTGATAAAAATTATCTTTAACGTGATGTCAACAATATATTTTTCTAATTTTTTTCTAAAATATAAAAATAAAAAACTAATTTCACCCTATAGTTAAAATTCCTGGTAGTGTTATATATTGTAAACGTACCAAAACCATGAATTTCTTGGACACATTATTTTGGTTGTTGATCTGCTGCTTTTTTTTTTGATAACTCGAACCTGTTCCGCGCTTACGCCTAACTATCTTATCTTAGATGTTATACATCAATATGAGTTCTCACCAAATTTTCACCACCGCATATGCCTGTGAGCAATTTGTGGGTGGAGCTTTGAACTGACCTTCACCCCACAAGAGACATGAGTCCCCCTGTGGTGGTCGGTGGGCTAAGCCCCATGGTTTAGATCTGTTGATTTTGAATTAAATATAAAGTGGTAATATGCCAAATTGACTACTTATGTTTTGTGAAAATGAAAAATAGTCATATTTTTAAAAACATAATTTTTAGCCATTTTGACTAAAAATTGATGTGATATTTATATATATATATTACCTCTGTGTATTCTCTAATGAAGTACTTGACCATTTTTCAAAAAATTGTTGCGGTACATAACTCGATATTGAGTTATGAATTTCGGTACCGAGTCATGTACCGGTCCCGTAAGTGTAAAGTGGATATTTAAACTAAAAAATGATTAAAAAAATATGTTTTTGGAAAATAATTTTGTTTCAAAAATTCGACGGATCTTAAATATATCTTTGGTCATGATTCTTAATCAGTGGGTAAACCTTAATTCATTCACAAATATTGACAATTGATTATTAACTCGTTGCAATTAAGAAGTGGGGAGTCCATTTTTTGAAAGTCAACTTCTTAGGAATGCCCACATTATATAAAATTATCTAATATTGTTATGAATTGGTGTACTAAATACTAATAACATATTAACACGCATAGATGACATAAAACTATTCTGATTCCTAGGTATACGTATAAATTAACAAAGAATCTTCAAATATATATACTGTCCTGTTCATTGACAATGGGATTGGAGAGACATATTTCATTATATTTTTATTTAAAATTACAGTAAACCCCTTCTATGATTCGCATTTTTCATTTATTAAATAAATTAGTTTTTATTACACTTTACCATATGAATTACTACTTGTTTTTACACTTCACCATATAAACGATTTTTTTATTACAATGCAAATTTTTGTACTTTGCTCTATAAAAAATGGTTTATTACAGCCATATCAAATGAATCATATTTTCATATAAAAAATACTAATCCCTTAAAATTTCTACATTGTTTAACTGGTTTTTTAGGGGTCATTCTATATGATTGCAATGAACTATATTTATTATTCTAAGAAAAACAAACTTTATAGGCACTAAGGTTGTTCGTATAGGCAAACTGCAATTTTTTTTTTTTTACATAGATCATATGGTAACATAAAATAGTTTGAATTGTAAAATTTGAAAACGCCAAAAAGTAGAAGATGTATAGTGTAATTTCCTCTATTTTTGAATTTTTGGTGGGAATGTGCCCCTTGCTAGTGGTTTATGTAGTTTCATTGATTGACCATATATTGATCTCAACATAATTTTAAGTTGCTTGCTAGCGCTTGCACATTATGTTTAAGCTTAACCACGAGTATGCCAATAATTATCATGGGTCAATTATAAAACTTACCCATGAGTTTGGAATATTTACAGAAATACCCAACTAAGTTTAAAAATCATAACGTACACATGAGATTTGAGGGACTACAGAAAAACTAATGGAATTTATATAAAGTCGTTATGCCCCTAATGTAACTCCAAAAGTAAAAGAAAAATTGAAGGGTAAAAACTGGACAGACAAAATTATCCAAGAGCTATTGGACCTTTATTTTAGTTTATGGAAATTACTAATTAGAGGGGTGAAATTTGATATGGGTTATTTGTAAGATTAGAGATTTTTCATGTTATGTAAATTGTACAAAATTTATGAATAATGATGCAGGGGTTATTTGGTTTCCAAGTTATTTTTTCAACGTCGCCAAATTTTGTTAGGTCAACTAACGGTTGCGATAAAATATCAAACATATTTTTTGTAATGTTAAAACTTAGATGAGTTCTTTTGTAATTTGGCCGGAACTAAAAATCAGCAATTTTATTCAAAAATTTATATATACATATTATTCAGGAGTTAAATACAAAACAAACGACAAATATGGCAAATTACAACACATCATCATAAATGGTTTCATGCTTGGGTGACCACAAAACAAATTAGGAGCTAATACGAAACAAAAGACATTAATGATTAATTAGAACACATCATAAATAGTTCTGTTCTTCGGCGACTATACAGAATTAGAAACCATACCACAGCTTCTTTTATTGAATAATTCAAAATAGTTTCCATAAATCGAAAAAAGGGAAAATAAATTCAAAAGTTACACACTAAAGCAAGCAAACTTTGCACGTGAATAAGTTCATAGCATATAACACATCACATTTACACCACCAAACACACACCAACATTCATAGCCTCTCTGCGACGTCGTCTCCCACTCCCCCAAATTCATAGGGTTCGTCTTCATCAATAATCGGAACCGTGCGGCTGCGAGTCACCGCCGCCGCGACTCCTCCATCAACACCCGGCGGGGAATTTCTCGACCGGAGGAGCTCCGCCTCGGGTTTTCCGGTGAGGCCGCGAGCGGACGCGATCCTAATGAGGTCCCTCATATCCACGTCTCTCGAACTGTGATTCGAATACGATGAGCTGGCACTGAAGCTTCTCGGCGAACCCGCAGGATAGAGAGTTGCGTTGCCGTAGACTACAAGGGCCTCGGCGCAGCCCGTCAGTCTATGCACGTAGAATTCACGGGCTCGGGCCAGGATTTTG
Source organism: Rehmannia glutinosa (assembly GCA_016081115.2). Lineage (NCBI taxonomy): Eukaryota > Viridiplantae > Streptophyta > Magnoliopsida > Lamiales > Orobanchaceae > Rehmannia > Rehmannia glutinosa. The sequence continues at coordinate 4,816,797 of CM071924.1, forward strand.
AAGGGCCCTTTCATGTATCTGACGAATTTGTTCTCTTTGCGAACATTTTTGGTGCTCATTATATTATTGTGCAATTTGCCTGCTAAGCTTATGATCAAAGGCCACAGTATTGTTTTTTATACAAGAACTGACATTTGGTTTAAGATTATAAAGAAGGAAATGGGGGTAAATTATTGGGAGCGGCCTAAAACGTGGCCTTTATTTTAAGAACTTGGAGGGAGACCTTACATTTATTTATATTAATGGGAGATGTCAGATGTTATGAATTAGTTGTATGGCGCTATTGACACATTTTTTTTTTTTTTATTACACCCACCTTAGTATACTATCCCCACTTTTTCAAATATGGCACAATTGTTAAATACACCCCCCCTTTTTTTTAATTTACCCTTTCATTAAAAACCCTAGGTGACAAGATGGCACGATGGGCCCATGACAAGATGGCAAGATGACACGATGACAAAAACATGGCACGATGGCATTTTCACCATCATGCCACATGGCACGATGGCAAAAACATGGCACGATGGCACAATGAATTTTTTGTCATAGCGCGTGATCATGCTAAGTATCGCACTGGTACTGTGCGACAATATTTTTTAACCTGAAAATTTGAGAAATAACATATTTTATGCTATAAACTAAGAATATACATTCATTATTTGAGGATATGAATACTTTATTGTTCGAATCTTCAACAATTTGGGCGTTGGAAAAATCTAGGTTTGTATAAATAAATCGAGAAGAAGAAGAATGTGGGTGAATGATGTGAGTGTATTCAGAACTTATTTAAGTAAGGGTAATATAGTCTTTTAAGTGAATGCCATTTTTGCAATTATATGAAGGTGAGTGTACTCATTAATTTTGTGGGTGTCAATAGCGCCACCCTAGATTAATCTCTAATGAAACAAATAAGTTATTTATAAGATACTAATTTGATGTTTTGAATATAATACTCAAGTATTAAAGCAATATGTCATGTGGGGTTGGGGCGGAGCGGATGCGATCTTTTGTTCCAAAAGGTGTTTAATCTCATATGTCACCGTCGAATAGCTTATGACCAACCCACAAAGTATAGGTCTTGTATATATGGTTATGTTTCTATTGTCAATTTTCGATTTCTTGTGTTGAAAAATGAATTTTGAGAATATATTGGTTTTCGTGTGAAAGATTAATTACTTAGTATAATTGGTTTTTTTCAAGAACAAATGCAAAGGAATTATTTTTGATCAAGATATTGCTTAAAATGGTGGTGATTTGGCGAGCTTCTCGCCTCCTCGGATGAAGAAGCGAACATGGATAGTTCGTTTGATCGAGACAAGCTAATAGGTGGTGGAGGATTGTTCGGTATTATTCGGGCGGACTTATGTTGGCGTTTCGCGCTTCTTTCGTGCGCTTTCTAGGGGAGCTATTAGCAGAGATGAGACTACAACAAGCCCGACAGTTTTCATCACAAATTTGGATAGAGCTGGATGCAGTGGCGATTGTTACTATGATTACATCTGGTTGCCTTGGTTCTTAGCAGGTTCAGCACACCCTGACTCACATCAGGAACCTACTGAGAGACCTTCAGTACTCGATTTTCCACATCCACATAGAGGGGAATCGACCAACAGATCACTTAACGGCGTTGGGAGTCACTGCCCTTGGTAGCCATCTTGTCTATGAGGGCACGACATCCCACCATTTATTATCTCTCATTCGGATGGACCAGTTGGGATATATGAGCATTAGATTCTGATAGATCTTTTATATTTTGCGATTTGACAGATGTTCTAGTGTTAGGTTGTTTATTTTTTTGATTTTCTCTCATTGTGACAAGTCATGTACGCGACACTGATATTATATAATCTTTTGATGTTTTGATCTACATGTAGGGGATCAGACCTCAATCCTCCACCTCGGGGTGTTTTTTTTGGAAAAAAAGAAAGATATCTTTTAAATTTTAAAAACCAGTTAAATATATGATCACTGATGGTTCAGTTCTCGGTTTATGCAAGTTCAATTTCAGTGCTTGTTAATATATTCAATTTGTATGGATGACAATTATGAGACAATAATCGAAATAATTTGTAAAGCAATATCAAGAAAGTACTGTAAAAGAGATACATCAATTATATTGGTTCCAAAATGGCTTAATCCTCTACTATTTCACTATTCTCTGACACCAGGAAGAAATTTACTATCAATTCTCAATAAAACATTGGATAGTGTGTCACAAGAGGGAACTTGTTAGTAAAAAATAGGCTTCTTCATAGCTACTCTTCTTCACTAACCAATAAGATATTTTCACAAAGGGATAACGTTTTTAATCATCCCAAACTATACGTGTTTTTACACTTTGCAACCCGAACTTTGAAAAATTACTGATTGCAACCTAAACTTTACAAAATTTTATACTTTGCATAAAATTCGGTTTTACCCCTGGTTTCGGGAAAGTTGGTTTGTAGTTTACACTCTAAACTTTAAAGTTGTTGCACTTTGCAACCTGGACGATAAATTTCATTGCATTTTCCTTGATTACTCCCAAAGGTCTTGCGATCCTCGAAAATGGTATCGAGCCTTGGTTTATTAAGAACTTTTAGTTAAATTTATTATATTTATGTAATTAACAATTGGTGAGGAGAAATTACTCCGAGATTATGGATCCGGACCGATGTCCGAGATGTACCCTTATAGGACATATCGTCAAATATTGACGATGTATGCACAAGAACACCTTGACCAGGTTTCATATTGGGAATACCAACATGAAGAAAAGGAATGGCGGAGAGCCGACGGGAAACCTTAAGGCAATGCAAAATGCGAGCGAGAATATTATGGCGATTCTGGATGCTTAACTGCACTTATATGTTCACTTGATGAACCTTCAAGAAACGGTTCATGAAAATTCCCATCGAACAATGATTCCCGATGGAGTACCGAGTGGAACGAGATACTTCAGACAAATCTAAGATCTCCGAAGATCTTAGAGAAATCGAAGACGGTGCGGGAATTATGGCAACCGCCATATTCATCTACCAAAGACAAGTTCTTCGAGATCCGAACTGAGATGGAGACGATGGTGAAATATCGAAGGAAACTCTTGAACTCCTTCATGATATTCGAAACGAGTCAAGAACCTGGAGGATGGCCAAGTTCATCCGGAGGAAGGAAACATATTGATTTTGGAACGGTACCCTATTTACACCAAAAAGGGAAACCAACCGGAAGTTATACGAAAGATGACGATGAGGAAAAGCTCATTGCCCTAATCAAAGGAAAATCCATCAAAAATTAAAAAAGATGGATATTGAAAAGATGAATCTTAAAGATCTACATGACCTGGCGAAATCCTTCGGGATTAGGTATTGTAGACTTAAAGATGAACGCAGTGAAGAATCAACTTTGGTTACCTATGACCCACAAGGTAGACCAATTCCTCCACCACCGCCACCATTAATCCTAACGTCGAAGAAAGTGCGGGTTCACATCATGGAGCTCGGGACGAAAGGATGCCACATGCGGGAGATTTCACGACCGGGAGTGATCCACTTTCGAGAACAGGAGGTCGAAACCCTCTTGCGGGAACTGACAACCTACCGGAAGGCCGAATGTTTATCGACGCCTTATGGAAGATCGCACCTTGACCCAATACATCCATATGGGTTGATGTTAAATCTGGACATCCCGATTTTAAAAAGAAGTTCTCATTGATGAATGGGCTTGGTATGAGAATTTCAAAGAGAACCCTCGATCTTACAAAGGATTCATTTATTTTACTCCTTGAAATGAGTCTTGAAGGATCGGTGAAGATTGCACTCGATATGACCGATGCTAGTACGAAGAGTTCGGTCACATCGGGGAATCACTTAAAGGAATTGTCGATGGTATGGCAAAACTATTCAAAATCCAATTCATCGGCACATGTTATTTCGAGGATTAGAGGATGAAAAAGAAAGAAATATAAACAAGCCCTCTATAGCCTTGAGTTCTTGGATATTTGTCATATTGACGAATATATCAAGTTGTTCACCGAATACCGGTGGAAATCCAAGATTGAGGAAAAGAAGCTGCACACGACTATTCTTTGCCAAGATTCCGAGTCCCTGGAGAGAAATGCTTATCGGGGAATACAAGGGTGGAGTCAAGTAGAAACTGCGCTTAAAAAATGTCTTTCCTAAAGGCCAAGTTATCGAATGGTGCTATCAGCGACTCTGCACAGAAATTACAAGAGATTAAGAGGAATTAACAAAGCGGTTCCTCTATGTTGCGTGGATAATGATATCCCAACAGATTGTGGAGGTCAACCAAGGCGGCACAAGAAGAAGAAGGAGAGAAACCATCCATACCGCCAAGGAAGCAACAACAAAAGCGGTCTTCTTCATGGAGACCTAGAAGGTTAGTCAAAACAAAAAACCGGCTATAAATCGGGACAAAGACCAAAGCACTAAGCGGGAGTAGAGCCTCATCATCGGGTTCTAATCAAGCAAGTACAAAGCAGAAATCCAGGAGAAGAACTTTCGGCGTGCTCACACTAGAGCTAATGAAAGTTTCAAAGATCAGTAATTGGCTTTGGACATGCGAGCAAAGGGGCATATCTCAATGGATTGCCCGGACAATCAAAAACGAGTCGAGTCGGTTCGAGGCCACACCGAGGAAATCGAAGAAGTTCGTCTATTATCAAGATTTAATACGGTGTATCAATTTGAGGATATTCCCTCGGATGAGAGCATCTATGAAGAAGAGATCTATTCGACGATGGAAGTGACTCACTTCGGAATCGAGTGAAGAAGAAATTCTTCAAAGAAAAAATCGGGGAGGATATGTCGATTCCTCTCTCACACGACGTTTCTCATAAAACTCTTATGAGAATCATGAAGGAAGATCCAAAGCTTCAAATCTATGATGGATTTACAATTGGAGCTATGGAAAAAGCATTGGATAAAATTGGGTTTCAGAATGAAAAACACCAAATTATCCACGGGTAACAACCGAGAATTTGCTATTCGATGGAGTTTACCAAGAACGATCGAGATGCGGTTGGTCCCTATTAGAGAAATACAAGAGATCAAAAGCAAAGTTAAAAGAGAAGTTGCAAATACACTCTCATGGATTCATATCGGAGCCATAAGAGTAATTATTAAAGCAACATTCAAAGAAGAATAGATTCGCCTCTTAATCTTGCTATCTTTGATAAGCGAATCTCGCATCTAAAGGATTCATGCCTTGTAGCGGTTCTGAGAAATTTGTATGCGGTAAATTGGCATTTAATGTCTATCCTAGAATTGCATACAATTTGGGAGATCGAGACTTGATAGAGTCCTAACCCTTCATCAAGATTTCAAAAGAGTCGATTTGATGAAAGAAGGAAACAGCCTTACTCGATCACATACAAGATTTCCTATGCTCTCTCGAATACCCATCATTCAAGTATTCTTGAGAAAGGAATTTATTGAAGTCCCAAGAATCTTTGAGGACTTTGCCAGGGTGGTATTACCGAGAAATCATTGAATCTCCAACTATTAAGGAGATTGATATGATAATTCAAGATCAACCATCTTCAACAAAAGTCGAGTCTCGAGTTGAGCCTGAAGGATGTCTTTCCAAAGAAGATAGAATGGTGAGTAGCAAGTAGTTGGGAAGAAAGGAGACCAAGTACGATTCAAATGCGCATCCCGATGTTTTCAAAACAAGAGGAGAGCCGAAATGTCCGAGATGATGGCGAGAGGTTGAAGTAATATTCGACATCACTCAAAAGGATAACATTTTTCCTTGTGATGTTCTATATTATCTCCAACAACCAATCGTTGGAAGATATCAAGAAGCCTCGAAGATAGGAGAAATTGAGCTTACTATCACAGGGAGTTGCGGAAAAATCCCCAGAACAATTAATACTTTGGGAATTGAATTTCTTGAGGAGCATAAACCTTGGGAAAGATTACAAGACGGAATGGAGTTCACGATGGCTAATAAAAGATACGTGAATCGAGATGACCACTAGTCCATTCTCCATATACATTTCTATTGGAATGTTATATGCCGAATACAAGGCGAGTATTTCGCCGCCTATATTGATTCAGTGGGCTGGAATATGTCTTGCAAAGCGGATGTTTTTCCTAAAGAAATTGGAGAAGATTTACCACCTATTGCAGGAAGAGATTTCTCTAAAAGGATTCTTATCCTTAACAGGGAATTAAACAAGCGAAAATAATGATCGGAGGCGCAAGCGATACCCCGTGGTACAAAGTGAAAACGCCACCAATATATTTCCATGATATCTGAAAGGCGAGATATTTTTCTGGGAAACAATTTCCTACAAACATTCAAGCGGTTCACACAAGAGAACGAGGCGAGAAGACTTATTTTCACAACCTTATGTGATCATAAGATTATTGTCCGTGAGATCTGCGGGAAGCATTTTTACGAAAAAATGCCCATTAATTTTCGCAGCAAGCGTGGTGATGAAGCCAAACTTCGCAATCCAAAAATGGCGGATCGAAGGAAATTTGGTGAAGCTTTATTATCCTATAGACAATTTGGTTCCATCCGTAAGATTAGAAGATATGGGATAATAACTTGTATTCATTCGTACAAGGAGAAGAACGAGTCACTCCGGAAGCCATTGCGAGAATTATGGATGAGTCTAATGGAGAATCCACAGAGTGATGTAACTATAGAGGAACAAATATCACTCGAGGATATCAAGAAGAAGATCCAAAGGAATTACAATGAAGATCCTTTGGCTTGGTGGGATAAGAACGAGCTTAAAGCTTCCTTAAGGGTTAAACCTGGAAAGGAGTACGAGTTCGTAAGATTCAAACCAATCCTTATGAACCAGGAAGATCGTAAAGATATGCAAAAGATACTTAAGGAACATCTTGACCTTAAGTTAATTTCACCAGGAGTTTCTCCATATAAGAACGGGTTCTTAGTCGAAACCATGGAGAAATCAAAAGAGGAAAGCGAAGACTTGTTATTAATTACAAGGGAATTAATAACATTTTGGAGTTCGACGGATACTATATCCCAAGCGAGAGAACATCCGTTAATCGTATCAAAGGTGCCAAGATATTCTCAAAGTTCGATTGCAAGTCCGGATTCTACCGATTAAGATGGAGGAAGAAAGTAAGAAGTTTACGCTTTTCTCTACACCACAGGGGACACTATATTTGGAACGTGATGCTTATGGGATTGCTAACGCACCCCGGATATATCAAAGAAAGATGGATAATCTTTTCAAAGATTATTTCGATTTCATGTTCGTATATATCGACGATATTCTAATCGCATCAAAGAACATGAAGGAGCATCTCAAACATTTGGAAATATTTTCGGATGTTTGTCATAAAGAAGGATTAGTGCTTTCGGAAAAGAAAGCGTAATCGCAACAAGACAGATTGAATTCCTCGAATTGAAATCGATGAATCGGAATTATTCTATGAAATCATATTGTGGAAAAGATACGGATTTCCGGATATACTAAAAGACAAAGAAGCGACTTGAGTTTTCTTGGAGTTGTCAATTTTGGCTTTGGGATGTTTATTAACAATCTAGCTTACTACGGGAAGGTGTTTAGCCCATTGCTTAAAAATGATGCATTATTCAAATGGGAAGATGAACATCAAGAAGAATTAAGCAACTTAAAAAAGTTTGTAAAAAGCTTCCAAAGCTTGCGATTCCCAAGACGAGGACGAATCGGTTCTATATACGGATGCCGTGATGATTGGTGGGCAGCGCTTCTTACGAAAGTCACACCAAACGAAGAAGTGCCATGCAGATATATTGCGGTTTATTCACACCCGGTGAAGCAAACAGATGGCATATTAACGAAAGAATTCTTCGCGAATGAAGGCTTTTAAAAAATGGCCTCTATTTTTTGGCTAAAAAGTTTACTTTAAAAATTGATAATTCAAGTGTCAAGGCTTTTAAAAAACAAAATTGAATCAAAACCGAGAAAAGGCTCGATTACTTAGATGGCAAGTCAATGTCAATATTATGATTATGATATTGTCATTATAAAATCTCATGAAAATATTCTTGCGATTTCTTGACACGAGATGGAAGGACGCGCGTTCTTGGCGAGGTCCTTAAACGAGTAAGACATCTCGGGAAAACCTGGAGAGTCTAGAACGAGATTTTGGGACATTATGTCTCAATGCGAGAAGTTCTTTGCCGGCGACTTCAACAGTCGACCGACCAAACTCCGTTTCTTCTCAAAATACGAGCATGCCGGTTCGCTCAAGGACAATTGTTCTTAGCGCCGCAAGGGCCTCTCTTCCAGCCGCATCTCCTACGGTGCAAAAAGGGCCGAGAGAGTACGGGGCTCTAACCCGGAGGTTATGGATTCAAGTACCATAATCACAAGTGTTGCATCCCCGAGGTGTACAAATCGTAACGAATGTTGAAGCTCCGGTGTCACAACCCGAGTCTTCAAGTCAACCCAAAGACCTCTGGGGTAAAAGAGGGAGAGTTGAATCTTAGGCCACGGACAGTGCAAATCTAAGGTTCAAATTGACGAGATTAAAATTTCTCCTATGCGATATATCAACGGCAATGGGAGAAACTAGTTACAAGACAAGGTATTAACCCGGAGAAAACAATGGTTGATATCTCGCAAGTATCCCGAATTTGGATGAAACCAGGAAGTCATCCAAATGAAGTACATGAATGGTATACTTTTGGGGCTTTAGCTTCAATCTATCTTTGTGTCACCAGGATTTCAAATTTCAAAAATTACCGAAATGGATTGGAGAAGCGATTTGAGACATGGGCCAATAATCCACATTTGGCCGGAGGAGATATTTTGGAACTCGTATTTTATCGGTGCGGCTCTGAACGAACCAAGAAAGGCTTTAATGAAGCTTTTCATTTCATCAAGCTAAGAAGACCGGATGGAAATGCTTTAAAATACATTAAGGCAAACTTCACCGGAAGAAGGACCAATGTTAGTAGGAGCATTTTCTCAAGACGAAGCTTCTACCGCATTTGCATGGGGTCTTTGGGTTTGTCTAATCGAAATGGACAAAGTCAAATATCCATTCAAGTTCTTCCGCACCAAGGCGAATGAATCTTTCCTTTTGAATTCGATGACTGGATCAACCACGGGGTTTGCGTAAGAACTCTTCGAGACCAAAAGAAGAATTCTCTGGGAAAACAAGATTCCTACAAGCAAAGAAACTTACCGGAAATTCTGTAACATGGCGCATGTTGGTCGTTGGTCGACCGGATCGTCAAGCATGCCCCGAATAAAAGGAACCCGAGTTTGGGAAAGGATTCCGACCCAAACCCGACCGACAAGATCATGCGAAAAAGGATAAGGGCCCGGCTCACAAGACGCGTTATCCTCGGGGACCACGTAAACCAAATTTTTAAAAGATTCCCCGACAAACATGACATGGCCGAGTCACGCGGGAGAAAAAGAAAACCACCGTGGCGAGGCAATAATGTGGGATATGACGTAAGCTGTGACGTCATATATATCAAAGATTTGAAGTCCGCCTTTGAAGTCCGGACTTACCTCTATAAAATGCGGGATTTGAAGGAAGGCTGAGGACATCGAACATTTTCCTTAGTTTTCTTACAATAAAATCTGAGTGAAAAAATTTGTAATATTTTGAGTGTTTTAGTTTTAAGTTTTATGTATTTACGAGTGCAAGCCTCATATGAGAGGCTAAACCAATTCTCCTCACAAAAGGAGATTACTAATGTAATAAATTTTTCTTTAAGTTCTTAATAAAATAAAGGTTGTTTGTTCAACATGTGTTCATGATGTACTATTGATCAATTCCCTTTGAAGAATTACTTTTACGCCTTGGAGTAGGAAACGAACTAAGGCATGTCTTTGAAGCGAGTTCAAGAAGGAGTCGGATAACTTGCGATCATCTTCCCGAGGGTGAGGTTGAGCAGTGAGGAGCTGTTCGTCAAAACGATCCTGGGGGCAATAATTTTCCGATCGGTGTTGCGAACCACTTAACCCGTCTTTGTTTCGGTCAAAAGAGGTATGAATTTTAAGGGATTTATTAATTTTACTAAGCATGTTGGGCCCGGATATGGTCGTAGTGGACTATTTTCATTTTCGGTCTAAAGACCCAATTTGTATACGGATAAATTCTTGAAATAAGATCTTGATAAAAGTATGTCTTGTTGAGTTTATAGTGAAACCCGACATGATCCATTTAAAACCTCTCAATAGAGACTGGATCTAAGTAGGTGTAACAATGCCACGAACAAAACAAGCTACGAAAAAATCGGGTTCTTATTTCTTGAAAAATCCGAGAAACAAATTGATTAGGGAGTGAAAACTTTTTGATTATTGTATAATGCAATATATTTATCCTTATGGAGCAATCGCACAAATTAGAGTTTAAAGGGATAACTAGAACTATGGTTATTAAAGAATAAAATCCTAGGGGCAAAATGGTCCAAAAGTTGCAAAGAGTAATTATTTTCGTAGTTCAGATGCAAAAGATTAAAAATAAAAGTCTAGGTTGAGAAGTGTAAAAAGGGGTAAAGTTGAGGTGGTTAAAAATAATTATCTCTTTTCACAAACTCCTCGAGTCTCCATTATATTGTTGTATCCAAAATCGGATCTTCACAGGCTTCTTCACCTAGCTATCGTACTCAAGAGTTGTTTCTCACAACTCCTTCAAGATGATACTCTAGCTAACACGCCGAACATGATCTTCAAATTGTTGGATATTCTTGAAGCGTCTTTGAAGTTCCAATTTGCTCTAAGGTAGAGCAACTCAAACGAATAACCGATTAGCTTTGAACTTCGTTCTTGTGTGTATGGCTTTCTTTTGTTTAACCATGAATGCTTGAATTTGACTTTCAATGATTGAACGTTTTTTAGAGTGTTATGCTCTAAAGGGTCTTCAAGTATCTATTTATGTGAGTTTGAATTTTCTGGTTGAAGATAGATTTCAAAATCTTCCCGTAGACTCGCAACCTTGTACTTTCTTTAGGATTGAGACTTCTCATACGACTTTGCTTAGAAATACTTATTCGACTCTAAACATTCATTTTGTAGTGTATGCCATAAACAAAGTTGCAATTCATTCCATTTCTAAATCATTCGAACATTTTTGCCTTTAGTTCTTCGATGTTGATCTTCTCTTGATTCTCCTACTCAAAAACCAAGTCTTATAAAGTGTTATACATTAGTTTTAGAGGCTTGAAAAATCATGAGTTCAACAATTGCATATATAAGGGTGTGTTTTCATATATAGAGCAATTTGGAATCCAATATATTTGAAATGAATGGATTTCAAATATTATTATTTGAAATAAATGTCTTGTTTGAATGATGTAGAATTGAATATTTCAAATATCATTATTTGAAATAAATGTCTTGTTTGGATGATGTAGAATTTTGTAAGAATTTCAATTTTTGTAAAATTTTGATAAAAAATTTAGAAGTTTAATCTTTTCTTAATTGGTATTAAATAAAAAATATAGTCTTATTATGAATAATTATAATTTTATATACTAATAAATATATGAAATTTATAAATTTATTATGTGTGAATGTGCGTGTGTGTGTGTGTGTGTGTGAGAGAGAGAGAGAGAGAGAGAGAGAGAGAGAGAGAGAGAGAGAGAGAGAGAGAGAGGGAGGATGAGTGTGTCCAATGTGTGATTAGAGATGTTAAATGGGTTGGCCCTAAAGAGATTCGGGCGATCTAACGATCTTTGACCTATACGGCCGATATTGAATGGGCCACTAATATTAGAATCGAACCCTAACACTAGCGGGCTTCGTGAAATGGGCCACTATTGGACTATCAAGAAAAAAATTAAACATTATATATTTAAATCTAAAATTTTAAACTTGAGCATATATAACATTTAAAGTTAATCTATTCATTATTAAAGAAAAAAATCATGCATAGTTTATAATTACATTGCATTAACAATATTATAAAATTAGATTTAGCATAGCATTTAGAAATATAAATTGTATCCTAAATATTTTTATTAAACTTCGTGATATTTTCTTATTTAGAATAATAATCACAAAGCTAAATTAAGTTATAAATAAAAAAATAGAAAAATATTTATCGAGGAACAAAGCTTGTCAGTAAATTTAAAGACTTAAAAATTAGGAGATATGAATTTGAAAAATATATTTACTAGTAGTAGGTAATCGAAGTAGATATATAATATTAGAATTATATCTATATATATATAACAAAAAAATGGTTTCTAAATATATTTTCCCGTTTAAACGCAGCTTTCTAAAAAGATTTTCGGTGTTTTCTTTTTAGTTTAATAGAAATTGTACAAGATAAATATTCATGTAATATCCAGCTGTATCGTGTTAATACAATCTTTGTCTTCAAATCATTAATGTATCGTTTTAATTTAGTCATACATATATATGTTGATATGTTCTATATGTAAATTCATATTGAAATATACACGTGTATTCTAATAAAATAATCATTTTTGTCATTTTCTTTATATACATTTGCCACCAAATCAAAACAATTTAAATATTAGGGTTCTACTAAAATGCCCATAATATTTAATTTTGATCATTACCAAAAAAAAGGGTAAACTACATTAATGATGATTTTTTAAAATTTAGCAATTCTTCATAATAAAGGCTAAAATAATCAATTCGATTCCCAAAAATTAACTAAAAATATAAGGTCCATTTTTTGGGCTATTGAATATCTGTGAGAATCTGTGATTAGTTGTAAAAATTATCAGTACCAAAAATAAATAAAAAGTCTTTTCAAATATGGTAAGCCATTTCAACATTTTCGAAATTGGTCTAATTACAGTTTATTGCACATTCTTTCTTTGGTGTAGCAATTAGAATACAAAAAGTTTGAACAAAAAAAAAAAAGAATACAGAAAAGTTAATATTATGTCAATATTCTACCATATATAAAATTCCAAATTCTAATACGCATAATTTAAGCATGTTACAATCTGCTGATGATTTATTTCCTAAAAAGTTGGGCCTTGATCCCTATAAATATGTATTGGTCAACTTATTTTAATTTTATTTTGGCAAACCAAACATAGTGAAGTTTATGTTTTGTTACAATAGGAATATGCTTCTAGAGAAGGAAAACTGATATGGTAAGTTCATCATTCTGTTCCTTGTGAAAATTGTATTTTGGTATGTGTTATGGGCAACATTTGATGCTTAGAATATATTAAAATTCAGGTATCTAAGGCCTCGAACACCTTTAAAGACTTTGCCACTCAAGAAAGCAAGAGAATGTTGATGGAGTTGTCCAACATGCAGCAAGTCTTAACTTCAGAAATAAAGATCACTAATCACTATGTGGAGGAAACATTCTCATCAATTGAACGCGTATTCATAATTGAAAATTGCTTGCATGAATGATAATACTTTTATCCTTTATATGACTATATCCGAATTTTGTACTGTTATTTGGTTCGGACAATGTAATCGATTTTACATCCCAAAAATATCTGATAGAAGTGATTTTTTTTTGTGCGGGGGTGGGGACGTGCGGTAAGAAAAATCAAGATTGTTTTGTTTGACAAATGATGACTAATATTGCGTCACAAGTAAATGTAAAATAGAATTTGAAGAATGTTTCAAAGTAAGTAAAACTATTGGATTAAGGGAAATTAGACTAACTGAACCCAGAGAAGACAACTGTTGGATATGAAAACTAATACGGAGTTGTATGATAGTTTTGTTTTAAGTAACCATGTTATACATTTTTAACCACATTCAGTTCCATTTGGCCGCCTGTTTTAATTAGGCTGCACGATAAAGATAGTTTATGTAATTAACTCTATGTAAAATTGAGTTGATGTAATATTTTTTAATTTTTTATTATATCTAATTAATCAGTTTTTTTATGATCTTCAAATTGACACATATATTGAATATCTATAGGATTTATATCGGGTGAGTCCACATAACTTAGGTGAGTACACGAGACCAAATGAGTCATTGATTTAATTTTTAAATGTTTGAGATTAATCGATTTTACCATTATTTAATATATTACTTAATTAAAAAGGACATATTGGTAATTTTAATTAAAATCAATTTTTGGGAGGGAAATTATTTTTGGTAGTGGGCTGAAAAATAGAAACCGTTTTAAGAAACATATGTAATCTAAGATATCTGCATATCTTATATTCTTTGGAAAACGAAGAGTCATATTCTTTGCAATCCCCTCTTCCCCGCAAAACCCGCTCTTCTTCCCTTCTTCTCTCGCAAAACCGTCTCCATCTTCACGTGAAAAACCATCTTTATCTCCTCCGAAAAACCCATATTCATCTCCATCTCCACTCCATCTCCTCTCGAAAAACTCATCTCCATCTACATAGAAGAAACTCCATCCCCACGATATTGTGAAAAACCACACAAGAAGAGAAAATCCTGTGAAAAAACCCATTTCTCGTGAAAACCCCGAACTCGACGGGGGTTTTCGAGGCGGTGACAATTTCCGAATGGTATCACGTTTGTTCTTCGAGGTAGTGTAAAATATTGTGTTTTTTGGGTAAGTTCATATGTTGATAAAATTATCCTTTTTTTAGTCGGTGTAAAATATTATATTTTGGGTTTTAATTTTTGTACAACATGATGAAAATTTTGGGAAATGAAGTTTAAATTGATCATGTTTTTGTTTAATTATGTGCAAATGCTTAGGATCTATTGTGGTTTTTTTCCACTGATTTTATTAGTTGAAAAAAACAAAGTTTGCGACAGGGGGTAATCGAAGCACCATGTTTTTTCATAGTCCGGTAGATTGCTTAATGGGGTTTAAACCGCTTATTGTTGTTGATAATTATGCTTATGTATGTTTTGTATTATGCTTATATATGTTTTATATTATGCTCTCAAACATGGGGGTAATTAGTGTTGTCATGTTTTTTCTAAGTCGGGGAATTGCTTATTGATGTTATCAACTCGCTTAATGTTGTAAACAATTTGCTTATGTATGTTTTCGATTATGCTTATGTATGTGTTATATTATGCTTATGCTTGGTTGTTGTTATATTTATAAATGATAGTATGTTAATGAATGCTTTATATAACTGACTAGTGTCTTTTTTTTTATAGATTATCTGGCTGGAAATGACAAAAGAGAGTGGTTTTGGGACAAAGAAGGAGTTTGCTAAAATGAGTTAGGATCACAATGAAACATTGTTGTTTCATACTTTTTGATCAAAAATATTGAATATTGTAGTTTTTTATAGCCATTTTAAATATGGTTGGTTTTGATGTATATTTGTAGTTGATATAAGAATGTTTTCTAGTTAGTGTCGTATTTATTTTCATGGTTTTTAGATATTGCAAGAAGAATTCAATTGTTTTATAAGCATAATTCAATTGCCTTGTAAGCAAAATTCAATTGCCTTGTAAGCAAAATTCAATTGCATTGTAAGCAATTATTTTCATGGTTTTTAGATCTCGTAAGCATAATTCAATTGCTTTGCAAGCATACTTCTCGCTTTGTAAGCAAAATTCAATTGCTTTGTAAGCAATTATTTTCATGGTTTTTTTATACTCTGCAAGCATAACTCAATTGCTTTGTAAGCACTATAACATCCTTTTACAAGAAATACTTTACACACAAATAAGCAATTGAACATATGGGACTGCAAAAGAACCAAATTTTGCACGAATGTTGAATTATTTACTCGAAAAGCATTACAACAGTCACAAATAAGCAGAGTACATATCAGTAATAAGCATGGCCATATTTTTTGTAGAATTGTATTTCGTTGTCGACATTATCAAAATCCATTTCTTCTTTTGGAGTCATATTTTCGTCACATTCCGGATCATTGGAGATGAATCCGATGTTATTTCAATCCGATGTTGCGACGTGTGCAATCCCAACTGATTCAAGCAAAATAAATAATTAAGCAACATTTAGCATATACATAAGCATATAATTATGCACATGTAAGTTAGCATGCATGTATTTTTTGAAGAAAAAAAACGGGGATGAAGAAATGAATTTTCTGCATAACATGATTGGTTTTATATATTCGCAAGTAAGTTCATAATTTTAAGCATATTCATAGGCATAGATAAGCAACATTATAGACATGCATAAGCAACTTTTTGGGTAAACATTAAAACAAATAGAATGATTAACCGAAATGATTGTTTTAAAAAATGTGAATCAAAATTTAATTGTATTCAAAAGAAAAATGGACAATATAAACAATGAAAGATGAGACAAATGGTTACCTTGTTATTCATTAGTGTTGAAGCATTCTTCATAGTGGTCATCCATTTTTATTTTTTCTTTGCTTCAAGTCTCGAAATTTCAATCTGCGTACGGTGAGAGTAAAATTTCGTTCGACTGACTCGATGGAGAGGATAATTATGGTCAGACAATTTTGGATAACATATTTGGTGGATTGTGATTGCAAAGTTGATGGTAACTCATCCTATTTTCATGGGATTTTCTAAATTTAGCCAACACCCCTATTTTTATGTGGAATGATTTGCCCCCATTTTGACTTTATCACATATTTAATCAAAATTAATCGATTTAATCACAACCATTGAAGTTAATAGATTTGTGACTTGGATTTGGTCCTATGTACTCATATACTAGTCCTATATAACCCTTCCCCAAAGATCTATATATAATAACAAACATGTTTCCAAATTTATTTTCCCACCTTTTTACACTTGCTAAAAATAAAAATTAATATTTGTTAATTAATAAATTTAATAAATATGCATGGCTGACAATATATTATCATAAAATATTATTTCTCTACCTCTCAATTTTGGTATAATAATTATCATTCTATTTTAGAATGTGTGATTTGATAATTAAATATTGTGTTGGTACATTTAGAAAGATTCTGATCAGATTATAATCAATATTTAAAATACAATCGTCCATATTTAGTTTTGATTATTAGATGTTGACTTTCAATTAAAACATATTAACTTTTCTATTATAACAATTAATAAAAAGGAAAACATTGTGAATTGATGGGCAAGTAGCTCATATGGTAATAAAATTAATTTCATAAATGATTGATAACGGGAAAAACAATATACTTCGCATTATCGGAATAATAAATTTGTGCAATTTAATTACATGCCATAAATTTATTAATAGTCACATATTTCAGTAATAAAAGAAATAATTCTTAACTGATAATTTTAGTTATTCGGATTATTTAAAAAATTAATCATGACCAACTAATATAATTAATGCCATAATTGACATATTTCGAAATTTTTCTTCAAAATTAATAAAAAAAAAAGAGAGTAAAAAATCACGTTTAATAAATGAGAGTTCACCATATTGCTCAATACCAATCCCACATTTAAAACAAAATGTCTATTTCGTATTTAATATTGTATTCATATAAATCATATAGTTTATACTAGATTTTAGCAAGATTCTAAAATACAATTGTAATTATTTAATTTTAGTTATTAAATATTGACTTCCATATTAGCTTTAATCAATATATATGCAGTATTTCCTATTCAGATAATTTTATTGTAAAAAGGAAAACCGAATGAATTGTTGGGCAAATAATGTACATATAGTATTGAGGTTCGTTCCATAAATGGAAAATCAATATATTACGATATATCATAAAATAATTCGTCCACTTTAATTCCGGTCAATAATTTAATGGCATTCATGTATTGCAAAAATAATATCATAATGTATAATTGAAATTTTATATCTGCTGCATTGCAATAATAATAATTACGGTCCAAGTAATTTTAAATGTCCATAATTTATTAAAAATCATAAACTCATAGTTAAAGTTAACGATTATGAATAAATTATTTGAATTTTAACCAAAAATGACAAGTATATCTCATAATAAATTTGATTTTGTCATATTACCATAATCGATCTTTTGAATTTCCTGTATGTATGTATGTATATATATATATATATATATATATATATATATATATATACGAGGAGAGGATCCTGTGAGACCACTCTCTTAGGTTAGTCCATAAGACCGAATCTAGACCATCCAAATAGTAAACCAATGGCCAAGATTCATTACAATCTATACAAGTTTACCAAAGTAACTATACATTAGAAAGGGTAAAATTGGAATCCGAAAATTATTAATTGTAACCTCCTCCTACATTATAGGGGACGTGATATGTTATTGATCACGCCCCCATAAATCACGTAATTCACCATATACGATTGAAAATATCGTCTCATTCTCATCGCCAACATTACAACGCCATTATCAAAACCTCAGAATCACCATTGTCACCCAAAATCGCCCCGCAATTCATCCACAAAAATAGTATACTCGACGGATATCTAACAATTTGCAAGGAATCATCATCCGTTTGATTGGATAAAATTACACAATGGAAAAAGTGTTGATTACAACGCAATCAAGAATATCCTCCCGATAATCTCGAGAGATAAAAGTTATAATATTCATACGCTCGCGTGAATCAAAGAATCATGGTAACTATATGTACTTTCTATTATTGTTGCTTTGTATGTTTAATATGTTAATGTTGTCTAAATAGTGTGTCAATATTGTATATATATTTTTATGTCTTTGCGATTACCCACTTGTATTTAGGTTGCGGCCCAATTAATAGTTTGTATGTTGAGCAATGATAATTTGCCCGTTTAGAATATAAGTGAATAATGTTGCTTTGTATGCAAAAATAGATAAATGTATTGATGTTGCTTTGTATGTTTAGTGTAAGAATGCTGTCTATTTAGTCAGGGCCGCTCCTCATGTAAGGCGGAGGAGTCGGTCGACTCGGCCTTAAAAAATATAAAATTTAGGGGCCCATAATTTTTGTTCACCTTGTATTTACTGTTATATAGAAAATGAATGCAATTTTGACCAAAAAAAAGTCTAGCCTAGTGGTTTCCCCTTACACACTTAAATTGGGCAACATTAAGCAACCCAAGTTCGATTCCTACTGGTTGCAATATATTTTCTTTTTCTGTTTTTTCATATTTTGTGATTTAAAAAATATAAATTAAAACCTCTCCAACTAAGATATATGAGGAGCATGTGATTTATACGGATGAGTCTTGGGTTAAAATCAATACGGATGCGTCGATAGTTGTAGGAACGGGTACAAGGCTCGGAGCGATTTATCGGAGGAGGTGGAGGTGGATATAGCAGAGGCTTTAGCTTGCAAAGAAGGGTTGCTGCTGGCACAAAATATGGGACTCAGAAAAATTGTTCTGGAGACGGATAGTGCGACAGTGCACAGCAAATTGAAGTCTGACAAAGCCGATTTCTTGTACCTGGGGCGTATTGTGGAAGACATAAAGCTCATTTCCTTGTCGTTTGATAGTTTCATTCCTAGTTTTATTAGGAGCTCAGGCAATATGGTGGCTCACCACCTGGCTAGACATGCGTTATCGTTCGATAGGAATACTTCTGAGATAGGATTTTTTCCTGATCATGTACTGAATCTTCAAGGTTTGGAGGCTGCCTCCTAGTTTATGAAAGCATTGTTTCCTCAAAAAAAAAAAAAAAGAATGAAGGGTCCATATTCTTTGGGCATTGTAGCCTTTCAAGTTCTAAGAGAATTGTACTCAAAAAAAAAAAAAAAAAAAAAAAACGTTCTAAGAGAATTATCACATTTAATTTTTCCTAAATCCCTAAATTAAAATTTATCAAATTAAAAAGACAAAAAAATCAAAAAATTATATATTGCACAACTTTGTTATACTTACTTCATAAATATTTTTGCCAAAACGTCAGAAGGCGAGTTATATTTAAATAATTATTTAAATTTTTTAACGTGGATGTCATTTTTATATAGGAGATGCCATATTATTTTAACTATAATAGAATTCTTTTATATATTACATATTAGTTTTTTATTGTTTACGTTGTCTTTAATTTTGTATTTAAAAAAGGGCCCAATTTTAAAGTTCGACTCGGGCCAAAAATTTGATAGAATCGACCCGTATTTAGTGTGTCAACTTTGTATATATAGTCTTTATATGTCCGCATACTACCCACCTGTATGAATGTGGAATCTCAATTAGTAGTTTGTATGTTTATAACGGATAATTTGAGAATTTAGGGTATAAGTCTAAATTATTGCTTTGTATGCAAAAATATAGTACTGTATTATTGTTGCTTTGTATGTTTAGTGTGTGAATCTTGTCTATTTACTTTGTCAACATTGTATATATAGTTTTATATGTTTGCATATTACCCACCTGTATGAAGGTTGCATCTCAATTAGTAATTTGTATGTTTAGTACGGATAATTTGCCCATTTAGAATATAAGTCTTGTGTATATAACATTATGTATATGCATACTTACGCCTTATCTCGCTTATAGGACATTTGTTACCAAATTCGTTGCATGTTTGATCGGAATTACAACGTGTATATATTTATTTATCAATTGTATATATATAAGATAATAGTTATATATTTACATCCGTAAGTTGTTCAAGTAGAGTTATCTGTCATAATAAATTAATAAGTTTGTATACTTATAAATCAAAACGTGCATGTATAGACTATTAAAAATGTATGAATGATATTATAAAACTCGTATATATAATTTATACATTTTGTATTATTGACTAATAACCTTTGTGATGTAAAAAAACAACGTCACGACAACGGCTCGAAATCTCGCCAAGATCAACAAAATATTGGATACCGGAGGTGGAACACGAAAAGATTCCGCAAGTGGGAATGCATTTCGCTACGTTGGAAACTGGTGTACAATTTTATCGGGATTATGGAGCAATTAACGGATTCGACATCGAGGCGGAGCACAACAAAGCGATTCAATAATGAAGCCATTCGCCATCATTATGTTCTTTGCAATAGAGAAGGCTTCAAAACACAAAAACACCATACCGCAGAACCTGCAGAGGAAAGCGAAAGCGGACAAACGCATGGTCGCGAAAAAGGACTTCAAATCATGTCGATGCAATGCACGCTATATTTTCGAGTACACTGCAACGACGCCTATAAAATACGCAGCTTTTGAAGAGCGCCACACTCACCCAATGGCAAAGGATACATTCAAGCATTTCTTAAAG
Source organism: Rehmannia glutinosa (assembly GCA_016081115.2). Classification (NCBI taxonomy): domain Eukaryota; kingdom Viridiplantae; phylum Streptophyta; class Magnoliopsida; order Lamiales; family Orobanchaceae; genus Rehmannia; species Rehmannia glutinosa. The sequence continues at coordinate 4,837,800 of CM071924.1, forward strand.
TTAATAGAAACCTTAACTTCGATCATCGCAATTTATCATCAACTCGCACGAAAGCTAATATAGGAGTTCTAAACAACATGAATTATTCAGGAGATGGTGGGCGGATTTCCACAAGTCGGGGCAATCAAGGTTGATTTTAAAAACTTCAAGCGAGACTTGAAAGCATACATCATGGTGCGGACGCACGATTGGTAATAGACAAATTGTTCGACAAAAGGAAGTTAATCAAGGGATGGCATTCGATTATGATGTAGACAAAGATGAACAATCGACAAGGCTCTTTTTGGCGGACCAAAAAGCTATAAGGAACTACGACACGTTTGGTGATGTGATTTCATTTGATGCTACATACAATACTAACAGTTAATGGGTCTTCATGTTTATTCTTTGGTGATAAGTATACTTAATTTTATGCAATTGTATATTTAGTTTTAAGAATTGTTTATATTACGAATTTTATGCAAATCTGTTCCCTTGAATAATTACTGAGTGGACTTGTATATTAATACATCTAAATTGTATACATATGAATGTTTTGTTGTTTATGTGTTCATTTGTATTGTATGCTACATAGATTGACACTACATACCAAGTTTAGTGAACTATATGCTTAAATTAGTTAGTACATCGAATTTGATTTACAAACTCCTATATCTTTGTTGTATATATAGTTTGGTGAATTGCATACTTGTTTAGTTGAAGTTGTATACTTACTTTACTATAATTGTATGATTAAAAGCTGGTTTCATGGCAATTGTATACTTAGTTTAGTATAGTTGTATACATGTTTTAATTTAGCAAGATAGATTTATGCAAAGAAACTTAACGTAACAAAAATGTGCAGGTATAAAATGGTTTTGCCCCATTCACCGGAGTCGATAACCATCGCCGATGTGTGACATTTGCACCGTATTATATTAAAGGAAGATGAAGAGTCGTATATATGGTTGTTCACAAAGTTCTTGGAAGTCTGTTGACCGGGAGCCATACTATATAATGTAACCGACCAGATCCTAAGCAATGAAGAAAGCAATACAATCGGTATTCAAGACAAGAAAACACAGATTGTGTATGTGGCACATAATGGAAAAGGTTAGTGTAAAAGTCGGTCGCACCGTTCAAGGATAAAAATTCATAAATCGTCTAAATTCAATCGTGTGGGATGGTAGCATTTCAATACCAGATTTTGAGTCAGTCAACTTAATGATATTATGACTGACTTTAGTCTAAAATCGCATCCATGGTTCACGATTTGTATGAGATTAGACGATGTTGGATCGATACCGACTTATTTTACAAATGTGCCAATGAGTGGTTTGCTCAAAACTACCTCACGGTCGAGAGCACCAATAGTGGTTTGGGAATTACACAAATCCTGGTTCGAACTTGTTGAATTTTTCATGCACTTTGAAAGTGCAATGGAGTCACAACGCCATGCAACAGATAAATTGGACCACATCTGCTAAACATCGTTTCCACGGTGCAAGATAATACTCGACCATTGAGAAGCATGCATGTTCGCTTTACACCCACACTGTATTTACCGATGTTAGCACGACAAATTGAATCGGCGCTATGAGTGCACGATTACGAGAGATAACTCGACGATGCAAACAAGTGTTCCTCTGAGAATTAGAGACAAAACAAGTCGAATTTTTGATGTCGTAAATTATAAGACAGAGACAATGATAAACTCAGCTGCAAAATGTTCGAACAGATGGGCTTATCTTGTGTTGTCATGTTTTCCTAATCCTAAAGGAGTGTCGAAATACCTATGAAATTTTTAGCTCGACGATGGATGAAGACTCCTCAATAACACAATACACAAGATCTGGCCGGATTTATCAATTTGCGGGGGCGATGAATCCGCAATCACGCTAAACAACCTTTGGTCCGACTTCCACACTGCATTGGTCTAAGACAAGGAATGTTGAAAAATTATCAAATTTATCACGACTTGTCTCAAGAAAAGGCGAAATTGTTAAAGGATGGGCAACATGTACCGTCTTTTGGAACCAAAAAGTCAAGATTAGAGACCTATTGTGGGTCAACCTCACAGCTTGATATTTCTGTGTTACCACCAAAACAGGCAAAAAACAAAGGCAAATCGCATGAACGAGAAGTAGAATTCAGAGCCAAAGAGAGAAAGCCATTAAAGCAAGTACAAAGCTCAAAAGAAAATGTGGAACATGTGGTGAGATCGGAACGCATAACAGCCGAACATGTCCAAAACGCGACACCACGCCCTAGTGCAATGTTTCTATTTTTTGCAAAAAAAACAATTCTGTCAGTTTATTATTTATGAAAACTTTTTTTTTGAAACATTGAATGATTTGTTGATTTATCTTTAAAGTTATTTTTTCTCTCTAAACATTTATTGCATATACAATTACATTCATCTAAATATGCAAGTAAAAACACTAAGCAAACATAATTGTTTTACTTCATAAACAACTGCACTGTATACGCCAATAAGTACCTTAAGATTTATACAAAATACCTTAATCTCCTTATCCAACATATAATACAATTCAACTACTATAAAATAGACAAGTGCACTACATTAAATATACAATTCTATGTATCTATTTATACAAGTACATAGCAACCTGAAAAACAATTCAACTGAACTAAAATCAGAAAACCACCCATTCAACTAAGTATACAAATCCACCATACAAAATAAGCAATTCAAGATAACTAATTAAACATATATATTAATCTACTTATACAACGAATAATACATTCAATTAATAAAAATAAACAAATGATACACATTACATATACAACCCGATATGTCTATTTATACATGTCACTTTGAAACTATACAAATACATTGAACTAAAACGATTAATAACCCATACAATCCAAAGAAACAATTCCACCACATAAAATATACAAATCCTCTTAACTAATCAAGCAATTATATTAACTGTTTTATACAACAAAATATACAATTCAAAATAATCCGTATAAACAAATGAAACAAAGTTAAATATACAATTCGCTACAACTATCTATACAAGTTTTCGTCTAGGTATAATGTACATTCATCTCAAAAAAAAAAAACACTTTCATCTAAAAAGATCACTCTAAAAACAAAACAAAAAAAAATGAGATGACACAACATCATACAAGGTAAAAAAATGAGATGACACAAACACAATAAGCAAAACAACTTAATAAATTGTACCAAAGTTTGAATTACCAATATTCCAAAACAAAACAGTTCCAATGTCATTTAAAACAACCAAAACAAAACAGATCCAATATCATTTAAAACAACCACTATTAGTTAGTTACCGTGATATTAACAAAAAAAAAAAACTAAAGTATTCCACCATTCACAAATAAAACCAACTTCTACACTCGCTTCTTTCGGTTGTTTTCTTGCATTCACCAAATTCTTCTCCCTTAACTCGTTCATGTCGTCTAGAAAATAGCGCCGGTGTACTTGGAACGGAAAGTACACATGAAATTTGCATCGCCCTTACGTAAACCAGGTGTCCAAATTTCCTCAAACCTCCACTCATATACGTTTCCATATGCCGCATTGCAAATATTCCGCAATCGACCTTGTTTCGTGCATCTCTCCATGGCATTGAAATTCTGGTTGGAGTGAGCTGCCCAATCTCTTGACCCATCTGCACGCAACCTTTGCTTATCAAGTACTGAGAAAAGACGCGAACCTGCCACGATAGATACAAACAATTAAAAAAAGCATATGAAGAAAAATGATGTATCAAAGTAACGTAAAAATATACATATCAAAAATACATGTTCAAACTCACCAATTTAGCGGGCACATCTTCGTATTTGTCCAACTTGGTTCCACCAACAGAAGAATTATCCAAAATCTGCATACTCTTCCTCTTCATATCAAACACAACAACAAACAGGTGTTCGCTCTTGCATATTGGAAAGAAAAACTGGAAAAAGGTAAAAAATATTAGTTAAGTTTGAAAATAAATGTTGTAAATCTAAAAATGAATATATAAAATAAATACCATATCAAACGCCTGCAACTTTGTTGGATTAACATCACCAAACTCGCATCTAGACTTTGAGAAAATAAAGCCAAATTTCTATTATCATTATCTCCGCCTCGGACGGTGTAACAACGGAATACGACTACATGCAAATGTAAAAAAATATAAACAATCAGCAATAATAAAAATGTACAAAAATAATACGCTAAGTATACAATAAAAGAATGCTAAGTATACAAAAAAAGATTAGTATGCGGAGACTCATTTGGCAAAGTACACATTACACATAAACAAATCAAATATAGTAACTACACACATCCTCCGAACTACATAAACAACTCCAATACAAGAACTATACACATCAAATATACTAAATATACATGTATACTAACTACGTAAACAACTCTGATATACTAACTATACACATCCTCAGAATTACGTAAACAACTCTAGTATACTAACTATACATATATATGTACAAACAATGACAAAGATGAAAACATTAGAAGTAAACATGTGCATCTAACTAATAAGCGTACAATTAAATATTGATAAATATACATAAACATTAAAACATTACAAGTATAACCCAAAAACAGCTTAAATGAGTTAACCTTCCTAATTGTACAAATTCACTAAAATATTACTAAGTATGCATAATAATTTCACAATAAACATACAATAAGATCAACTAATTATACATATACAATCCACTCGGATCAAAATAAATGCAGTTAATCACCAATTTGTATGCCTGATTATGTCTATTGAACTAAATAAACAAATCAACTTAACTAAGTATACAATTACGCTGACTAACTATACAAACATACATTTACATGCACTTGCATGCAATTAATTCTCTACTAAATAAGAGGACAAATTCGGAGGCAAGACTCCCGCTACCAAATAATTAAAGAAATCCGCACCATGGGAATTTTGCATGTGCTAATAAAAGCCGATCATCGGGAAACTCTTTCTTGATCGAATATGTACTCTCTTTCTCATCCTTTTTATACTACAATGCTGACAAGTGGTCCGCTACCACATTTTCACATCCCTTCCTATCTCTAATCTCCACATCAAATTCTTGCAACAAGAGAATCCACCAATCGAGTCTCGGTTTGGCATCCTTTTTGTCAAAAAGATATTTGATCACTGCATGGTCTGTGTGGACTATCGTCTTTGTTCTAATCAAGCAAGATCGGAATTTTTTGAATGCAAAAATAATTGCCAAAGATTTCTATCTCGGTGGTAGTGTAATTCTGGCTTTGGCAATCGCTTTGTCTAATGTTCTACTCGCGTAATATATGGCTCAACAACTTATTCCTTTTTGACCCAGCAATGCCCCTACCGCAAAATCACCGGCGCCACACATCAACTCAAAGGATCGACTCCAATCCGGAACTAAGAGAATTGGTCTTTGTCACCAACGCCTTTTTCAAAATCTCGAATGCACCGCAAACAATCATCGAAAAAATTGAAAGCAATATCTTTTTCTAATAATTGACTCAAAGGTTTATTGATTTTAGAAAAGTCACGAATGAACACAATCTTCGCTCTGTTCACTTCTAAACATGTAGAAGAAACTCGGTGGACTAGTACAATGCCATCACGTACCATCAAATGGCACTTCTCCCAATTCAAAACAAGGTTAGTTTTTTTCGCATCTCTATAAAACTAAAGAAAGATTGTGAAGACAATGATCAAAAGAATCTCCAAAGAATCATCCATGAAAACTTCCATAATTTTCTCAATAAGATCACGAAAAGTAGCCATCATACAATAAAAAAGTCGCGGGTGCATTACATAGTCGAATGGCATTCTGCGGAATGCAAACGTACCATAGGGACATGTAAATGTCATTTTCTCTTGGTCTTCCGGTGCAATCATGATCTGGTTGTACCGAGAATAACCATCCAAAAAACAGTAATAATCAAATCCCGCCAAGGATTTTACATCATATCAATAAAGGGGAGGGAAAATGATCTTTACAAGTGGCATCATTCAATTTTCTATAATCAATGACAATAAGCCACCCCCAGAACTATCCTAGTCGCAATTAACTCATCATTCTCATTCCTTACCACTTTGTCATTCCCCATTTCTTTGGTACAACTTGTACCGGACTCACCCAAGAACTATCGGATATAGCATACACAATTTCGGCATTTAACCATTTTAAAACTTCTTTCCTAACAACCTCTTTGCATAATAGGGTTCAATCGTCTTTGGTTACGATCAAGGTTTATACACATCTTCCATCGAATTTTATACATGACAATCGATGGACTTACGCTTTTTAAATCAAATATCGACCAACCTAATGCGGACTTATATTTTCTCAACACCCTAAGCGTTTATCAAGCCGAGTTGAAGTTAAAAGGAGAATATGATTATCGGTTTGTGTTGTTTGCCCCAAGGAATGCTTATTTGAGGTGCTCGGGTAATGACATGAGTTCTGGGGTCAAATTGACCTGTTCGGAGTTGCGCCGCGGGCTGCCCGTGCTCGACGCACGGTCATGCATTCCTTGTCCTATCTCGGTTTCTCTTCGGCATTACGCACGGGCTGCTCGTGCTAAGCGCGCACGGGCCGTGCATGTTTTGTCTTGTTCAATTTTTTCTCTGACACCATGCACGGGCCGTGCGTGGTTGCCAACCTAGGACTCCCTTAAATTCTTCTTTACGTTTTCACCTCTTGCGCTTTTTGGTAGTTCCTGCATATTATCTAAAGCACAAACATAGTCATACAAGTCTTGATTATCGAAATCAAGCATTACACTTGACGTCGAACATGAATGGGTTAAACCAAGCTCTAAATCGTCCCCGCGACAATGTATGATCTACATAATCATCAATGCATGACTCAACTACATCTATGAAATTACAATTCTCAACATTATTATGAAATTGCATTGCCTTATAGATAGAAAATAACACATTCTCATCATTAACCCGTAATGTGAGTTTTCCATTCTGCACATCTATCAAGGCCTTCCCGGTGGCTAGGAATGGACGCCCAAGTATCGTAGGACGCGCGGTCTTCCTCCATATCTAGTACTAAGAAATCCCCAGGAATATGAATTTGTCGACTTTCACGAGCACAACCTCGATGATTCCCTTAGGATAAGTGAGTGATCGATCCGCAATTTGTAAAGTGACCGTGGATGGCTTCACCTCTCCTAATCCAAGTTTCAAAAATGGACAAGGGCATTAAGTTAATTCTTGCTCCTAGATCACAAAGTGCTTTATTAAAGAAAATACCACCAATTGCACAAGGGTTAGTGAAACTCCCTGGATCTTTTAGTTTCGAGGTAGTTTTCTTTGAATTATAGCATTTCCTCTGTCAGATTGACTGCTCGAAACCCGTCATCTTTCACTTCTTTGACATCACATCCTTTAGAAATTTTGCATAATTGGGCATTTGCTCCAATGGGAGTAGTAAGTTTAGAAAAATCGAGTTGGAAGAAGATTTAAGCTTCTCAACCCATTTTTGTTCAACAATATGTCCTTTGGTTCCATCCTCGACCTCAACATTGCCATTTGCTACCATGTCTGCGTCCCCGAGTTAGTAATCCCTTGATCGGCACCACGCAGAGGCTGCACGTGCGTTGTTGCGTATTCTTACTATTTTTTCAAATTTTTGGCCCCTCGTACTCAGTACCACTCCTCCTCATTTAATTGTATTACATTTGCTCCTTTGGATTTACATCGGTGTTACTCGGAAATTGGCCTTTCGATCTTGTCCACCAACGATCGTAGCTAATTGACCAATCTGAGTTTCAAGATTTTTCATTTGTGAGCCCATGGTGTTGGCCAACTGGGTGACATGTGTCTTAATTTTGTCCACAGCCTCATCCTTGCTAAATCGGTTCTAATTTCATTCATGAATGAACTTGTCGACTTATAAATGAAGTAAGAACATCGTCCATTGATGGCTTTGTCTCGCATTAATGACACCATTTGTCACACCGAACCCCAGTGGTGGTTGCATCATATTTTTCGTATTCTCATATGAGTTGAATTATTCCTGAATTGTTGAAATTTTGGTTATTGACATAGTTACCTTCCTCCATAGGATCTTGAGCAACTCCCCATTATTTGCACACGTGTTTACTTCACCCCTTTTGTCAAAACACTCAACCGGTTTGTCAATGAAGTCATCCGAGTTGTCAATGCTTTGATTGGGTCCTAATTAGAGACTTCGACGCCCTTTTCACATTTGTCCTCTCGGAGGGCCACTGATAGCTATTCATTGCCTTCTCTTCAAGCAAGTTGAATGCATCTTGTGGGAATTTAGCTAGTAAAATGCCTCCTCTGCGGCATCCACAAGTGATCTTGTTTATCCCATCAACCTTTGTTGTAAAAGAAGCAAAGTTGTTGATCCTCCGGAAACCCATGTTGCGGACACCTCCTCAATAAATATCGGAATCTCTCCTAGGCCTTGTACAGCGGCTCGGAGTCAAATAGTCTGAACTGTGTGATCTCGCTCTTAAACTGCAGTGTCTTTACTTAGTGGAAAGAATTTAAATAGGAATTTCTCGCTTAACTCATCCCCAAGTATTCGTGCTTCCCGAGTTAATATGCCTAACAGTTTCTTGCCTTATCCCTTAAAGAGAAAGGAATAGCGCAGACTTATATAGCATCATCGACACCCCATTCATCTTGATCGTGTTGCGGTTTTGCATGAAGTGTGCAAGATGAGAGTTGGGATCCTTGGTTGCAAAACCCCAAACCCCGGTTCAAATGAATCATCGAAATGAGCGCTGGTTTAAACTCAAAGTTATTTGCATTAATCGGGACATTGACAATTCCACCATAGTTGCGATTTGTCCGAGGGCAAAAGTAATCGCGAATCGCTTGTTGTTGGACTGCCGGAACTTCTAGTATCGGTAACTCATTAATGATAATGTTGATCCCATTGTTACCTCAATTGTTTCCTCCATTATTACCCCCATTGTTCTCTTTCACATCCCCCATAGTATGATCCTGATGTCTTTCCGCTCGTTTAGTAGCTGCACTTATTCTCCTGGCAAAAGCTTAAACTTCCTGGTATGAACGATGCTAATTCTCTTTGCTTTGAGCGAGTGTTCATGCACTACCCGAACCAACTAAAAGAAACAAGTCAAACAATGTAGGAGTGGAATTAAACAAAATAAAAAGAAAAAAATATCTAATTAAAAATAATTCTATTTATCGCAATATTAGTACTAAAAATTTAATTAGTCCCCTAAGAACGACACCAAAAACTTGTTCGCCTTATTTTTAGCTTCACCGCAAGCGCATTTACGGCGTAGTTAATAGATAGGGTTAGCAAGGTCGATCCCACGAGACTAATAAATTCATGCACTAAGTATTGAGATTGTAATATTGTTATTTTTATTTAGACGATCGAAAATTGATTGTTGTTTTGTAAAAGTAAGACAATATTTTATCATAAAAAGACAAAGCAAAGAGTTTGATTGAAAAATCAAGCAGATGAATGGATTCCATGGTTGTGGTTTGATTAATATCCTCACTACCAGGAAAACAGTATTTGCGACTACAATTTGTCGTCGCAAAAATGGAAAGTCGTGGCAAATAGACTTTTTGTGACGACAAATCGTCGCAAAAAAGTCGCCTCACTTATCTTTGCGATGCAAAAATGTTTTTTTGCGACGACATACTTGTTGTCGGAAAAGGATTTGATTATTTGTGACGACTTTGTAGCAAAAACTCAAGATCACCCCCGCAATTCATTGAGGAACTTTTTTAATCCTCAAACAACTAAACACACACATACATATGTTAAAAAAAAAAGAAATTTGCATTAAAAAAAAAACAGAATATAATGGAATGGCAAATGGTAATCGAGCAAGCTTCTTTAACCCTTACTTCTAACCAAATGCTTAAACACCTAATATGTACATCATATCTGTCTTTGCCACAAAGGGAGCTAGCTTTTTCCTAATATGCACATCATATCAGCCCATAAGAAATTTCACATTAATAAGAATGAATCCAAGAAAACATGGAAAAAGAAAATTTCAATCAAAACAAAAGCTTCAGATATCTGGAATCTGGAAATATATTACCTCCCCACTTAGTGACTTCCACTGATCACTACCAGCTTTACCAACCTTGATTTACTCCATTAACTGTATCAAATATCGTAAACCAAAATAGAAACAATAATCTAGTGTAAAACATGAAATGCAAGTGCACTCACAGCAACAACATATTTGTTGTTAGAGTGCTTTTCCTTGTATTATTTCCTAAAGTCTTCCCTGCAATCGTGAACATCACCAGTTAGAGACCTCAATGATGAAAACACAACACTAAAAAAACAACAAAGTAACATAAACAAATAGTCATTGGATACACAAAATCGACAAAAATGAGCTCAAGATACATGCATAAAAACTAGGGATGACCAAATAGAACCGGAATCGAAATCGTAGTCAACGGTTCCTAAATCGTAATCGTAGTCAATGGTTCCAAAACCGAATCGGATGTAAGAATACATTCAAAAGAACTGATTTTAGTATGCAACATAATCGGGAATGGAACCATACATAAACAAAGAGCTTTTCGAGCGAGATCATTTACTTGCCATGGCGACATTCCATAAAAAAGTTTCGTAGCTCCTCATCCTCGACATCCCTGATTGCACAAGCATGAGAAGATAACTTCACAACTTCATCATGTATTACAAGTGTTTACTTTCACAATTATACAATTTATAAGAGTTCCAAAATTTTGTATTGTAGTATTCTACTTCAATTACCAACCTTTAATTCTACCACAACTCTAGCATAGAAGTAGGGATATTTACAAAAAGTGCCCTTATTTTTAGCCTAATTACAACAAACCAATTATCTTTCAAAATTATAAATACGCCCTTGACATTTGTTTTCTTTTTACAAATTGCACCCTCAAGAGGGGATTATTTGTTAGATACAAACCTAAAAAGGTGTATGTAACGTCTAAAGGTGGTATTTATAATTTAGAAACATAATCGAGTTTTTGTAATTAGCAAACATCAAGGGTACTTTTTGCAATTATCCCTAAAAGTAAACTTTTCGTAATGAAAGAGGCAATATATTAGAACTTGTTAAGAAAGAAAATGTACTAAGCAATAAATCTCGCCATACATATAATATGAAGAGAAGGGCCATAATTGGAGGAGTTGCATATCCCAATTCTTCAACAATGGCATCTAATGATAGATCAAATCCTCCACTACATCAATCCCGAAATGGAGCATATAAATCTTCCCGCCAAAGCCATGCTAATCGCCTCTAGAACACTCCCCGCATATAAAAACCAAATAAAAGGTTGCGGGCATGGATGCATATATAAGAAATTCAAATCCCACAATTTTGTATTTGCATATCACCATCCAAGTAGCATTAGGGACCTTGATTGGCTCTAAAGTCTCGGCGCCACTCTCTCTCATGTGCTTCAACATTTTCATCTCTTCCTTTGCGTTGAGAGTCTCTAATCGTCTCCTAATCGAATTGGGTAATCCATTTATTCTCACTTTGAATTCATGTAATCTCTTTTAACTCTTCGTCTATCTTTCACAAAGTCCAACCTACTCTTGTTCTTTGTCGGGTCATGGCTTGTTTGCCTCGGCCCGTATGGCTTCAAAAGTGAGAAGGGCACCTCCATCATCGTAAACATAACAGCCCGCTTTCTCCACAGGGGGTATTCAACGGCTAGATTGATAGAATAGTGTTGGATGTAACAAGAGGTGGCTCTTCCTCTGGATCACCAGGATACAAATAAAATGTGCATTATGGATTTCACTTGGAAGGTCGACAAATTAACCTCTCAAAATATTTAGCATCTACTAACACAACCAAAAATATAAAGAAATATAAATCAATGGGCAATTTTCACCTCTTGCAAGACCAAGAATACACCAAAGGCAAGCCTCTTCCCCTCAAAACATTAAGCCTTTTCAATCACATTATCTTCAAGACAAACACAATATGCAAATCTCAAGAACATTCCATACTAAACAATTCGTACTTATTAAATACATATAATTGAACTATCATTTTGTTACCCCTCAAGTAAAGGCCACTAGAGGAAGAAAGGGAAATTCCATGAAATAATATAAAATCAATAATGCAAACATGATTTAAACCAAATCTAGAAAAACCGCACGCCTCCATATTAATGTAGCGAATGAGCAAGCCCAACTAACACAAATTTTACACAAATAGATTCAATAAAACAATCTACAACACATCCTATAACTCATAAATACATAATATCATGTTTCTACTTTCATTAAAACTATAAAACAAATTGTAATTAACAAGGTAGATTAAGATTTCTCGGCATGACCCATTCCGAAAAGAACCGTGAAAAATAATTAGGCAATTGAAGCTCAATAATACCTAAATTCGAACAATATTAGCTGGATTGTTGGGCGGCGAGTGGAGCGACGTATTGGATTTGAACAGTTTGGCATCAAGTAGGCGGGGGTGATGTGTCCAACTAATGTGCCCGGTTTCAGCGGCAGAAAATAGGATGATAGGGAGAGGGAAGAACATATAACATGAAGGTTTTGGCAGCAACAAATGGTGGTGGTGGCGGCGACGACGGGAAGATCGGCGCGGTCGGAGAATAGCATTCGCGTGAATTTTAGAATTAAGATTTTAGATAGCTTTGGTTGATTTTCCTTTCCTGATAACACAATATTAGCAACGAAATTATTTAGCAACAATTTTGTTGCCGCTAATACTCATTTTTTACGACCACGCGTCGTTGTCGCAAATAGTTTTGTCACAAAAAACACTTTTTCTCGTAGTGCCTCTTGTTATCCGAATAATCAAAACCAAAGTTATTATTAGTCTTCCATATAAAACGATCACAAAAGTATTTTACCCTCTCTCTCGAGACACAATAAAAACGTTGATTGAATTATCTATGCTAGATCTCTACTTAACATCGATAAACAACTCCCAAAAGCATAAAAGATCGCTTATCCTCACAAATACTCACAGACATCTCAATCATGCAAGGTATTCATGTCAAGTACTCAAGATCTACTATTGAAACCGATCTCTCGAATTATGTATCAATACATCAAGCAAGTTAAACCAATGAACATTTGATAAAACAAGAAATAAAACAGTACTCGAATAGGGTTCAAATAATAACTTCAATTCAATTAAACATCAAACAAGAGTATCAATTAACCTAATCCCAAACCCCTAATCACAAGGTGTTTAGTCGGACATGGAAAATAAACAATTCATAGACAAATCGTTCATGTTCATATATAACTAAGTGAAAATAAAAGGTACAATGGATTAAACAAACTCGGGTATATTGATGATCTCTCGATCAATCTTTAATCCTCAAGCGTGTAGATGTGACCTCCATCAATCTCCCGAATCCTCCTAGAAGGTTGCTCTTTCTTGTGCTTTTTTAGGTTAAAAACCGATTAATCCTTGTTTGGGGCCGCATCGTCTCTATTTATACTCCCGTTGGGCCAAACCTAAGTAATTACGGCTTGAACTCAATTTCTAAGACAGACGACGGGTCGTCGGCGCTTACGCACAACCCGCCGTGCGTCCAAGCCGAACTTCAATCTTCTTGATCACACGCGACGCCGCGCGATAAGCACGACCAACCCGTACGATCGATGCAAACCTTAATTCCTTCAAACTGCGCATGCACGGGCCGTGCCTATGAGCACGGGTTGCCCGTCATGCGTGACCGTATTTCGCCCCGGTTTGTCCGATCTCTTCTCGTTTCACTCCAAACTTCATTTATTCGCACGATTCTCGATGATCTTTTACTTTGCAATGCTCCAATTTGCCACAAAAGTGCTAAAAATGGTAGAAAAAAACATGTTTTACATAGCTAAAAAATATTTTTGCTTTCGAGGAAATGCCAAAATGGACGGACTCTTAAATATATCTTTGGTCATGAGTCTTAATCATTGGGTACACCTTAATTCATTCACAAATATTGACAATTGATTATTAACTCGTTTCAATTAAGAAGTGGTGAGTGAGGAGCACATTTTTTGAAAGTCAACTTCTTAGACATGCTCACATTATAAAAATTATTATCTAATATTGGTATAAATTAGTGTACTAATAACATATTAACACGCATGAGATGTCATAGCATAAAACTATCCTGATTCTTATCTAGGTATACGTATAAATTAACAAAGAATCTTCAAAATATATACAATAGTGTCCTCTTCATTGACATTAATGGAATCGGATAGACATATTTCATTATATTTTTAGAGAAAATTACATTAAACCCCTTGTAATATTAAACCCTTGTATTATTCTTGTTTTCACTTTACTATATAAATTATTTTTTATTATATTTTACCACATAACTATGTAAATTTTCGCACTTTGCTCTTTGTGGACAATCTTACCCCTAAAGTTCTGTTTTTCTTAGAAGAAGAAATTACACTAGATCTCATGTACTATTATTATTTTTAACACTTTACCATATAAACGAATTTATGTTACACGGCATATGAGCCATGTAAAATTTTGTACTTTGTCTTATAAAAAAATAGTCCATTACGACCATATCAAATCAATCATGTTTTTCTATAAAAAAAAATTAATAATTCCTTAAACTTATAACTTGTTTAACTTGTTTTTAGGGGCCCTTCAATATGATTGTGATGATTTATTTTATTATTCTAAGAAAAATAAAATTTTAAGGGTAAAAATGTCCATATAGGGCAAAGTGCAATTAATTTTATATATATCATAAGGAAAAATGTGATATAAAATAACTTATATGGTAAAGTGTTATAAATCCGAAACATATAAGAGATTTCGTGTAATTTTCTCTATTTTTATTTCCGGTGGGAGTGCGCCGCCTTAAATACTGGTTTATGTAGTTTCATTGTGTGGCCATATATTGATCTCAGCATAATTTCAAGTTGCTTGCTAGCGCTTGCACATTATGTTTAAGATTAACCACGCGTATGCCTATAACTATCACGGGTTAATTATAAAAAGTACCCAAGAGTTTGGGATATATAAAAAAGAACCAACTGAGTTTCAAAATTATAAAAGTACACATGAGATTTGAGGGCCTACGATAAAATTAATAGAATTTGTATAAACTCATTAATGCCCTTGTCGTAATTCCAAAAGTAAAAGAAAAATTGAAGAGAAAAAAAAAATGGACGGACAAAATTTTCCAAGAGTTAGACCTTTATTGTAGCGTATGGAAATTAGAGGGGTCAGGGGTGAAAATTGATTATTCTTCGTAATCAAATGGGTATTTCTAAGATTCTCATAAGGGTTTTCTATGTTAAGTAAATTGTCCAAAATTTGTGAATAGTAATTAGGGTTGTAAACGAACAGAATTTTCGACAAACAGCTCGTGAGCGAGCTCAGTTAGCGTTCGTTTATGTTCGTTTATTAAGCTTAATGAACATAAACGAACAATAATTTTTTTTCATTTATGTTCATGAACTGTTCACAAACATGTTCATTTAGTGTTTGTTTATTATTCATTTTATTTATTAATCATACATCTACTTTGCTTAATATTAATTACTATATTTTTCACTTGCTTAATATTCATTATTTTATTATGAAAAATAAGCTTATTTTAGTTTAATATTACAACCTATTTACATTTACAATCATCATAATGTTTATTTATTTTGAGTTGAGTGTTCATGAACAAGGTCTATTCAACTTCTTTATACACATGTTTATATCGTTGTTCATGAACAATTAATGAGCATGCTCGTGAACGTTCGTGAACATGTTCGATTATTAAACAAACGAACACGAACAACTTTTTAAAATAAAAACGAACGAACATGAACAACCCTCGTTCGTTCGAGCTCAGTTCCGTTTACAGCCCTAATAGTAATGCATGGCTTTTTTTATTTCATGTCATTTTTTGATAACGCCAGCAAATTTTGTTAGGTCAACTAACTACAATTGCGACAAAATATTATATATGAAATCAAACACCAGGAGATACGTTTTGTAACTTAGATGAGTTGTTTTGTAATTTTGCACCTCGAACTAAAAATCAGTAAACTAGTAATTTTATTCAAAATATCATATATACATAATTTAGGAGCTAAATACAAAATAAACTACAAATATGACAAATTACAACACATCATCATAAATGGTTTCATTCTTGGGTGACCACAAAACAATTTAGGAGCTAATACGAAACAAACGACATATATGATGATATGCCAAACCCAAATTAGAATACATCATAAATATTAAAGGCAAAAATTTGTATGAGACGGTTTCATGGGTATTTTTATGAGACGGATCATATATGTAAATAAGATTTGAACCAAACCCAAATCCATTAAAATGACCCATATTTTTGGGTATTGTAAGATCTGCCTCACGAACTTAAGCCAATGAGATCGCTCATACATAATTAGAAACCATACAACAACCACTACAAGAAATTAAAATTTTACCGATAGAAAAATTAAATCGACAAACCCATTTTACCGACGGATCCGCGATGGAATCCCGACGGATTTTTCCGTCGGCAAAACGCTTGTCGGTAAAAATTTACCGACAGAAAAATTTACCGACGGATTTCCGACGGATCAACAACAAAACTCCATAACACAATGCCGACAGAAGGACGACGGAGTTTGTGTCGGTAAATGATATCCATCGGGAATTTAAAGTGCCCAGTAATAATAGAATGCCGACGGAATGCCGACAAAATTATCACCGACGGATTCCCGACGGATATATGCCCGGAATGCCTACAGATTATCTCCGTCAGATCGCCGACAAACAAATATCGACGGAACACCGACGGAATTTTGCCGACAAAACGCCGATGGATTTGTCAATAACTTTTACCGACGGAATACCGACAGAAATTTTAAAAAAATTATAAATATTTTTTTGTGAATTTTATTTTTTTTAATTACTCATTTCCTATTTTACAAATAACAATTCTAACAGCATCTATTAAAATTTCACAAAACAATAGTACGAAAACGCTACCCAACATCCAACAACCAAAATTCACATCCAACATCCAAAATCATACCAAACAAAGTACCAAAATAACATAAAACAATTCAACATAAACATCAAAGACTGTAACATCTAAGAAACCAACACAAACAATCCAAAATCAAACACATCCATACGAGAGGGAAAATATGAGAGGTGCTCATTTTCCCCATCATCCACTCCACCCATGCCTCGAGGGTGCTCGCCCGAGCTATATACTCATCCAACTTTTGGTGTGCCTTTCGACCTCAACTCTTCCTCCTCTCTTAGGCGCTCTGCACCGAGACATCCGGATCCTTCAACAATCATAACATCCAAAATAATCAAAAATTATTTGTCTCTTCAAGAAACTAGTAGTTAAAAGCCTAAAACTAGTAATTAACCTGAAATGTGTTTTAGATAATTACAAAAACTACCCATGAGGTTTTGAATAATTACAAAAATCCAAATATGTTTGAAAATTACAAATAAACCTCGAGGGTTGATTATATTCTCGTGTTAAATGTAAGGGAGCAATTGCAATCATAACATAGAAAATAATCAACATAAATGAACAAGCAAATATCCATAGCAAATGTTCACTTCCGATTCTAAATCAATCGAAAAAACTATGACGAAATTTTCTAACCTCGCTTCAAAATAGTCTTTCTTCTCCAAATGACCCACGAATGTCTTGGTTGAACTCGAACAAGAGTGTCCGCACAAAGATAAGAGAATGTGCAATCACTTGATTCCAAGATCTTGTACTCTTTCATTATTTAACTTACATTTCGTCCGTGTTCACACACTCGGCATGCATGCATAATTTTTTACTACCTAGGATGAATGTGAAGGGCATTTTTCCACCTTATGCATTTCAGTTGTATTTCCTTAACACAAAAAGAGCATGATTTAGCTTTTTCGATGCTAGATGTGAATATAACTTTTCTATATATAGGCAAACAGTTTTGACCAAATTATAACATGAGAAAAAATTCATTTTATTTAAAAGTGTTGGAAAATAATACAATGGTTATAACGGGAAAAGCCTTCAAGATGGCTTACAAAATAGGAACATAAATTACAAGAAATGTAAAATCTAACTATTACAAATCTTGAATGGAATCCAACTCCAGAAGCATGAATCTGATGGAACTTGAAAAACAAAAGCCGATTCGAGTAGAACTCTATCCACAAGACAAATATGTCCCGACCAGTGCTCACGGTTTGACGTAATGTCCCCAAAGATAAAACGGATTAACGCCCTCCTGCGTACAAGCACCCACGACACAAAGGCACCTTTCGAACTCGAAGGAGCGGGAATCGGCCGTTGGACACGAGTGCAGAAGGAAGTGTTCTTGAAAATGTTCTTCGAAAAGTTACGACACTTTTACCGACACTTGAAGAATATGCAGAGATATGCGATTTTTTTGTGTATAGTGACTCCATCTCTTCCTCCTAACCCTCAAAGAAGCAAAACGCCTAAGACTTATATAGGCCATCATTTCCAACACATGAAGGAATTAAAGATTAAGAGAGTGGGCATTAACATCATATGTAACTCCCATGAGTTACAACCTCTTCTTATGACCACCACTTGAGGAGTTACAAACTCCAAAAGCCACATGAACCTAGACACCTCCAATGTCTAGATTCATCCACTCATAAACCTGGACACCTCCAATGTCTAGATTCATCAGTCAACAGATTACTTGAATTTGGGCCAAACCCATTTTCAAGTTACAAAACTAACTGAACCTGAGCCCGAGCCCAAAGGGTCGGTCCGGTCCAAGGCCCTTATGTGATCATACTCTTGTGTTATAGTATATCCAACCAATAACACCTTCTAGTATTTATACTAGGATAAACTATGCCCATTCGCGTGGCCATCTTCGTGTATTAATTTCTCGCTCATCACCGAAATTCGATTTTGAGAAATAAAAAATACTACGAACATCTACTCGAAAAGTAGATTAACAATTTACAATTCAATTCCTCCAGAATTAAATTCTTAGCCACGGAAAATTTGGTCAAAGTCGGGTTGGGGTCCACTTTCTCAAAACCAAATTTCTAACAATCCCCCACATGAGTGGAAATTAATGCATGCATGAATGCAGACACGCAACCAGTCCTCAAGAGACAATCCTGCATCTGGAAAGGTAGCTTGTGACTTTGAACCTTCCATAGTTAATACCATCGGGTATCTTGGCCTAGTGGACGCAATGCCTTGAACTATTCCTCCATGATGTATACCGAGACAATATTAACACAAGAAGGTCTCAACCCTCCCCTCGTTCTCACGTTTTGTGTCCGTTTCTGGCCATGGACACCACTTTGGATTCATTAGTGTTACTTTGAAGCGGCCCTCACTTCTCACTTACATAGGTGATCTCCTATCCGAGTATCCTGCCATACTCAACCTCAACGAGGTGTAGGAATCATTAAAAGTCAAATGACTTAGCCTCACCACAACTTGCAGGTGTTTCAACTTTCAACACTTGGCATTGCTCTCTAGGGATGGGTTGAAACATTGTTTCCAAGTGTTACAACATAACCTTCATAGCTTAGTTTTCCCATTGAACCAAGTTCTTGGGATCTCCATCATCATGGTTGGGTAACTATAAAACGTGGGCCTTTTGGGTTAACAATTGTGAATATAGTGAATGAAAATAATAAAACAATAAAAATACGTAGAGTTACCGATCTACGCGAGGTCAAACTTAATATTTCTTTTATTTTTATTGAGCTCGGAGGCTCAATGCATCTAATGTTTTTTTACAAAATTATTTTGAAATGGGATCCAAAGACCGAACCCTTCTTTCGGTCATATATGTGAGTATTATAGGGGAAGATGTTTCTTTTCTTTTTTGCCTAGTTGACTTTTGATACCTATAGGAGTAATGATTCCTCGTATATAGATGTGTTGATATTCTAGATGTTAGGATGTCAGGACTTAGGTTGTGTTGGGATTGGAGGATATGACAGATTACATGATGTCTTCCGCCTGATACACCATAAGATACATTTTTCTTCTCTATTAAGTTATGCAAGTAGGCTGAACTGCTTCGCCAGACTAGTGGTTAGATGTGAGATGTCAATAAAGGCATGTCCCTGAGGGCTAACCTAGTTCGACCCTAAAAATTTGAGGATTGAGCCTATACTTCATAGGCCCTTATAACATGAGATTTTTTTAGTCTAAGCTTAAATTGCTCTAGGATGGACTAGGGCTAGGACTTGGTCGAGCTTTAGGAATTTTTTTTTATTTCATTAATTTTTTCTATTTTGTAAATTTGTATTAAAATTTATACCTATAATTCTACTAAATTTAATATTTGATCTTATTTATCAATTACTATTTAGGATTAGCAAATTATCAAATTTGATCTTTGATTTGCTCTAAAAAATCGGATTTTTTATCTCATTTGTCGTTTAGTCTAAATAAACAACTTAGTAAATACTAATATAAAATTAACCATATATATTAAAATAAAACAAAAAAAATAAGACATATGTCGTCACCTCGTTGTTCTAAGACATGTGGCAATTTCTTATTTTCTCAATTCCCGACAGATTCACATTTATCCTTGTGGCAGCTCTATATATATTTTCCGTACTTTCCATACATAATGTAAAAGATAACAAATAATACAAAAAAGTATTCTAATTTTATTTAAATTTATGAATTCCAATTTAACTTATATTTTATATTAAGATTATTGGAATTACACATAAATAAATTATAGATATTTAAATATTTTTTAGTTATTAATATTAAATTTACTTATATTTTAATATAGGAAATGTCTTAAATATTATTATAGAATTTATTTGTATTTTTTTTAGAAATGTCTTAAAATCTATGGAACTCCATTAAATTATTTATTGAACAAGTTCTTAATATTTAAATATTAACATAAATCTTCAAATGGCCTAGTATTCAAAGACTTCTAAGATACTAATTTATTCATTTACCCCCTTAACTTTTCATAGTCACCGAGAAGGAATTAATTTCTTTCACTATACCTAGATAAGCTCTCACTTTCACTTCATATTGATTGTGGACTTGGTTCATACATTACCTTCTTCACTTTAGATGGTTATTTTTACTTTGTGGACTTTAAGCCCATTCCCTCTAGCAATTTACTCAATTGATCTCGACTCGATCATTTCACAAAGAATCCGCCAAATTGTCTTTTGAATTTACGTAGTCAATTGACATCACACCATTTGAGATCAATTGTCTAACGGTATTATGTCTCGCATTTAATATGTCAGACTTTACCGCTATACATATTGCTCTGTGCTTCCTATAGCCGTTTGGCTATCACAGTGAATCGTCACGAAGGCACAAGCTTCTTCCAACATGGAATATCTTCCAAAACGTTTGAAGCCACTCTCTTCTTCACAAGCTTTATCCAAAGCTATAAACTCGATTCCATGGTGGACCGAGCTATACACGTTTGCTTCGTGGACTTCCACGATTCCGCACCACCTCCAATGGTGAATATGTATCCACTAGTGGAATAAGAATCTTTAGAATCAAATCCAACTAAGATCGCTATACCCTTCAAGTACATGCAATGGGATATCTCGAGTAGTATAGCCCATACTCCAAGGTATACTTCAAGTATTTTAACACCTTGGTTAACTCTTTCCAATGCTCATGGCTTGGATTGCTCGCGACCAACTCAACATATTTACCGATAGGCCAAGTATGGACGTGTACAAATTGTGATGTACATCGACTACCTATTATACGTGTCCATCCGAGCCACTGGTTTCGCTTCATTAGCAACCAAATTTATACTTAAATCAATGGGCGTCTTTGACGGTGAATCACAAAAGCATTGAATTTCTTGAGCACTTTCTACACATAGTGGGATTGTAACAAGATAATTCCATTATGAGTTCTCGCTGATTTTTATCCCCGGATCACATCGCCAGCTCCATATCCTTCATGTCAAAGTTTCTCTTTAACATTCTTTTCATGTCCATGATAATATCATGACTACTACCCATGATTAACAAATCCGTTTACGTATAGATAAATTATGACAAATGCTTCCGATGTCCTTTTGACATATACGCATTTATCACACTCGTTGATTTAAACCCATTTGACAACATCGTGTTGTCAAACTTAAGATGTCATTATTTAGGAGCTTGTTTAAGTCCATACAAGAATATTATCAACTTGCACACATTCTTTTCTTGACTGGTGCAACCAACCCTTCAGTTGTTCCATATAGATTTCGAATCTATCTCTCCATTCGTAAACGCCGTCTTGACATCCATCGATGAATCTCTAGATTGTGCAAAGCGGAATCGCTCGCGAAGCACCCGAATAGACGCAATCCTCGTTCTTGCACGAGAATAAGTGTCAAAGAAGTCATACCCTTCTTTCTCGCTTTAAAGCCTTTGGCTACAAGCGTGCTTTATACTCATCAATAGTTCCATCTGTTTTATACTTCTTCTTTAGGATCCACTTACATCCTAAAGGTTTATGACCAACGGGAGATCAACCAACTCCCACGTATGGTTTTGCGGAATGGACTCGATTTCACTATTGATTGCTTCTTGCCGAGCGGAGCATCCGGACTATTCGAGCCTCTTTAATCGAGTTCGGCTCACCATCTAACATCAATGTTAGAAAGTCAGGTCCAAAGGACTTAACCACCTTTGGCCTCTTACTCCGTCTTAGTTCTTCACCACTCGGTGTTGAACTAACTGTCAAATGTGACGGCGATGTCGTCTTAGATGTCATTCCGGATGTTATAACATCGTAAGCGACACCTTTCAAAGAACATCTGCAGAACACTGCCGCACATTTCCGATGTTATAACACCGTAAACACCTGCAAGAACACCTCACTAGAAACATCTGAATACAGTCGTTTCTTTAAAACTTCCATTTATCCTTTCTTTACAAGGATAAATATTCTCAAAGAATATAGCATTCCTTGACTCAATTATGGTACCAATTGTCATTTTCGGATTTTCTGACTTCTGTACCATAAATCGATATGCACTATGGTTAAGTGCATAACCAATAGAAACACAATCGACCATTTTAGGACCGATTTTAACTTGCTTTGGTTAAGGTATTGCAACCTTAGCCAAACACCCCCACACTTTAAGGTATTTATAAGAAGACTTACGATTTTTCCACAATTCGTAAGGAGTCATATCTTTCCCTTTAAGTGGGATTTTATTCAATATGTGGTACGCCGTTAAAACAGCCTCTCCCCACATATTCCGTGTTTCTTTGTTCAACTCCGGATTACACCAGAACTTACACATCTCATGGTCTTTTCATTAGCATTAGAATGCTTTTCATTGTTCTAAAACCATTAGAACCTCGTTCCAACAATATCGTTAGAACCTCTTTCAAACAAATTTCAGAACCTTGTTCCGACAATTCTGTTCGAACCATTTTACAGAGAGTGTGACCTTAGATGTTGGCACACCTTCAACAACACTTCAGACATCACACTTGGTTCTGAAACTGCCTTAGGTGTTACAACACTTTTGCCAACACCTCGTGCAAATGTCTTTCAGTGTCTGATTCTGGTGTTACAACACCTCAGACAACACTTTCTGCAACTGTGGTACAATGTCGCTTCTGGTGTCACAACACCTCCGACAATACTTTCTGCAACACTTAAATATGCAACTGAAGCTTGAAAGCCAAAAGTGAGACAGAAAGTGTGGTCATACCCCCACAGTCGTTGGATCCGTTAGAATTCTTAAAAAGTATTCCAACACAGTTTTCTCGAGTCTCTACCAAGACTTCCATGGATTTAGTTTCAGGCCCTTGATTGCTTTCTTCGATTTCCAATCGAACAATCAGACCACTAATCCAAATTCCTTCCAGTTATGCATTTAGGAATTCATGAAAATTTTCCAACTTGGTAACAACATCTAAACGATGCAAACCATTTAGAATTTTTCATTTAAACAACATCTCTTGAAACGAATATCATGCGGGATCGAGTTGAAACTTTTAGACTAGTTTCAACACATTTTTGATTCTTGGAATCATCCATTTTTCAATCCAAAAATTAGAAATAATGAACCTCTTGGAAATCACATCCTCATATCGTATTTCTTTTCAAAACCATGAACCTTTTGGAAAAACATCCTCGATTCAAACCACACAATACATACATAAAGTGTACCACTAAGTCCGTTAAGGACAGTCACGGCATAGAAATCACCATCCTAACCCCATGCTTCAAACGCCACGCGCGTTTTAGCAACAACAACAATTCCAAAGAACAACTCGAAGGTCTTCTCGTCGATTCATCTCCAAGCTAAAGCTATGTTTCTCCTCGCCATCCTGAAGGTACGATATTTGTCTTGCGATTGTTGGAAAATATTACAATGGTTACAACGGAAAAGCCTTCAAGATGGCTTACAAAATAGAAACATAAATTACAAGAAATGTAAAATCTAACTATTACAAATCTTGAATGGAATCCAACTCCAGAAGCATGAATCTGACAGAACTTGAAAAACAAAAGCCGAGTCAAGTAGAACTCTATCCGTAAGACAAATACGTCCCGGCTAGTGCTCACGGTTTGACGTAATGTCCCCAAAGATAAAACGACTTAACGTCCTGCGTGTGCAGAGCACCCACGACACAAAGGCACCTTTCGATCTCGAAGGAGCGAATCGGCCGCTAGACACGAGTGCGAAGGAAGTATTCTTGAAAATGTTCTTCGAAAGTTACGATATGACCACCACTTGAGGAGTTACAAACTCCAAAAGCCACATGAACCTGACACCTCCAATGTCTGATTCATCCACTCATGAACTTGGACACCTCCAATGTGCAGATTCATCGTGCCCAACAATTACTTGAATTTGGGCCAAACCCATTTTCAAGTTACAAAACTAATCAACTCAATCCGAGCCCAAAGGGCCTGGCCTGGTCCAAGCCCATCTGTGATCATACACTTGTGTTATAGTATATCCAACCAATAACACCTTCTAGTATTTATACTAGGATAAACTATGCCCATTCGCGTGGCCAACTTCGTGTATTAATTTCTCACTCATCACCGAAATTCGGTTTTGAGAAATAAAAAATACTACGAACATCTACTCGAAAAGTAGATTAACAATTTACAATTCAATTCCTCCAGAATTAAATTCTTAGCCACCGAAAATTTGGTCAAAGTCGGGTCGGCGTCCACTTTTTCAAAACCAAATTTCCAACAAACAGTAATGTAAGAATAACCTCTATTGTGCCCCCAAAAGACAAAAAGAGCGATATTCCAATTAAATTCGAGTTCAGGCTAACTACAAGTACATTGATTTCTGTTGAATTTTATTTTTTAAAATAGTTAACCAAGTACTAATTAACTCATAAGAGGAATTGAGGTAAAAATATCTGCCCAAGAACTATGATTATAACAAAGATAAGAATTAGGGCACTTTCAATCAGCTCAACACTAAAAATGAAACTTTGTAACATCTTTCTAAGGATTAATACTAGCTATCACCATTTCTGGAAGTCACTATCGGGCTATAAGTCAAAAAATAAAAAATATATATTTAAATCTAAAATTTTAAACTAAAACCTATATAACATTTAAGTTAAAGTATTCATTATAAAAAATCTTGCATAGTTTATAATTATATTGCATTAATAGAATTATAAATTTGAATATTCCATGATTTAAATTTTTAAAATAAAACTATAATAATAAAAGATAGCATTATATAATATGTACCCATATAAAATGAAAAAAATAATACTTCTTAAAAAAAATATTCATATGACTATAAGTCATAGTTTTAAGAATTATATATTTAAATCGATTAAAGATGAGGAGATGTGAGCTTGAAGAAATTTATTTATTTTTTAAAAAATACAATTGGCGGGCTAGCCCTAACGAGCCTCGAGCTAAGCGGTCAGGGCCAAAAAGGCCCGGATTTAAACGAGCAAAAATAATTCGGCTCTAACCCTCTTTTTTCCTGGTTTAAACGATTAGGGATAACGCCGCTAATGACGATTAACATCTTTATGTATACCTATAATACTTAGCTTATGAATTTAAAACTTTCTCATTAAATCGTATAGGGAATTATGAACTGTCACATCTTATTCAAAGTTTAACTTTTTAACTTTCCGAATAATTTAATTTGTGATTTAATTTATTAAATAAAATAAAAAAATATAATATATATACATAATCACTTGTGTATTTTTTTTGCCAATTCTTTAATATAGCTTTTCATGCATATTCATTATATACTTGTTTGTATTAAACAGTAAATTTTTCTCGTCTTGTATTTAACTAATTAGGCTCGTAAGCTCTTTCATTTTATAAATTGTATCAATATGCATATTGTAAAATGGCAAACACTTGTCAAACACAACAAAATATTGTAACCAACGATTGGAGTTAGCTCAGTGGCCACAGTATTACTCTTTAGTGAAAGTGTTCGGGTTCGAGTCTCTGCAATGACAGGGCCGATTTGTTTTTTTTTAAAAAAAAAGACATATATTGTAACTACAATGATAACTAACATATATAATAATATATTAAAAGAAATATAAGATCTTCAGAACAGATTCTAGAACATAAATTAAACTAACAGTTTGACTTTTATTTTAATTTTTATACCTTATGATAAATATATAAATATTTGAATATTTGAATAGAATCATATATTTTAATAGATATATTGTGTGTTTGAGAAATATATAATTTTATTTTTGTACAAAATTGAATAATAAATTTAATTTATATTGATATTTACTAAACGCGTTTACCTCGATTAAGTTCGAAGAAGTTCGTACGCCATCAATATATTCGATAAATTCAAACTCGAGCTCAACTCGATAATAAACGAGTCAAGTTCAAACTTTCAAAAACTCGACTCGATTGCAGCTCTATATGGCATCTTGTGATAAATATACTTATCAAGGGTCGTTTACCTTATAAGTTATATATATTCAATTGAAATTCAATAAACAAGAACAATAACATATAAAAATATTATTCTTTATTCTACACGAGACTTTAATTGGGCTCATTAAATCACAAATTATTGAAAATAGTTAATTTGAAAGTATAGTTTATTTGGCCATATAATAATTAATCCAAATAAATCTGAATAATATTGTATTTGATTCTACTCAATTCATTACAATCTAGAAATGAAATTCACATTTTAGTTTGGTTTTACTATTAGTTTTTTATTTTTTATTTTATCAAAGTACGTCGCTAATCCCTCAGAATCCGTCAGTAATTACCAACAGAAAATTCCGTCGTTGATAACGACGGATTTATCCGTTGGTAATTGCCGACAGAACATGTCTGTCGGTAAATAACGATAGAGATTTCCGTCGGTAACTATTTAGTCGGTATTCCGTCGCAGATCTAACGGGAATTTGGTGGTAGAATTTTCTGGGAACTTTACCTTCAGATTAACGAGAACTATTGCCCATCGTTATATTCCATTGGTGATCCGTCGATATTTTTGTAAATGTGTATCCGTCGGTAATGTCGTAATCCGTTCGGTCGAGGCAAGCGACAGATGAATTAAAATCGGTATTTTTCGTCGATAAAAAAGCAATTTTTGTAGTGAGCTTTCTTTTTAATAATTCAAAAGTTTCCATAAATCGAAAAAGTGAATTTTTTTTTACAAAAGTTACACACTAAAAGCAAGCAAACTTTGCATGTGAATAAATTCATAGCATATAACATTACATTTACACCACCAAACACAAACCAACATTTTCAAGCTATAAGGTGAATATGCACAAAAAGAAAAACAAATATACCAAATTCAATTTCACACCATTTCATTTTAAAAAAGGGATAATTACAAAAATCTTCCCAAGACTCGGGCTAATTACAAAAAAACCCCATAGATGTTTAAAATTACAAAACGCCCCCGTCTTCATTTAAGTGGGTAATCGTAATATATCTATAAATATCAGGTGGAATTTTTGAAATATTTTTTCTTATTAAAGGTAAAAATGAAAGACAGAATTAGAGACGTTTGCAATTTTAAAAAATCTCTGGGTTCTTTTGTAATTAGACTGAACCTTGGAGAGGTTTTTGTAATTATCCCCCAAAAAAAAAAAAAGGGATCACACCATTCTGCTTTTTCTTGAAGCTGCATAACTTTTACTCCTAGTATAAACCAACGGCCTCTCTGCCACGTCGTCTCCCCCAAATTCATATGGCTTGTCTTCATCAATCTTGCGAATCGCAACCGTGCGGCAGCGAGTCACCGCCGCCGCGCCTCCTCCGCCCAGATCCGGCGGCGATTTTCTCGACCGGAGGAGCTCCGCCTCGGGTTTTCCGGTGAGGCTGCGAGTGGAGGCGATCCTAATGAGCTCTCTCATATCATCGTCTCTATAACTATGATTTGAATACGATGAGTTGGCGCTGAAGCTTCTCTGCAAACTCGCTGGATAGAGAGTTGGGCAGGCCATGGCGTTGCCGTAGACTACATGGGCCTCGGCGCAGCCCGTCAGGCTATGCACGTAGAAATTCCGGGCTCGGGCCAGAAATTTTATGGGCCCTTTCATGTATCTGACGAATTTGTTTTCTTTGCGAACATTTTTGGTGCTCATTATTGTGCAATTTGCCTGCTAAGCTTATGATCAAAGGCCAGAGAATTGGTTTTAATACAAGAACTGACTTTTGGTTTAGATTATAAAGAAGGAAAATTGGGAGCGGCTTAAAACGTGGCCTTTATTTTAAGAGTGAAAATTGTTGACGTACGTCTTGGATGAACAAGGAAAAATATTAAAAGATTATGACGTGGAAATTAGATAACTCTTAAGATAAATTTAAGGAAAGGGCTGATTTTGCCTTCGTGTATTAAAAGCCGAAGCGGAGAGGATTTACAGTGGGTTCTTTTATAAATTTGGAATTTCACAAGTGTTTTCTCTAGATTATCTCTCTTGTTCTCTTACTAATAAATGAAAACCTATTTATACCCATGCAATTAGTGGGTTTTTAATCATCATTACACCTAGTTGTAGAGTGATTACAAGGAGACACATGTCCTCTCTGAGACATGCATGCTGGCCATGTTTTTGGCATCTACTGACTCTCTTGTTAGCTTGTTGACAAGTGGCACCATGAATTGCTAAGTAAGATATTGACCTTACTTAACAAGATGGTTATCTCCGGATCCCCTGACATTAGGGCATTAGGTGGCTATCCGAGCTCGCTTGGTTGCCACGTCACCACTTCGGCCCACGCCACGGCTGGTCCACGTCATCCCAAAGTGGTCCTGTTATTGTCAGTCGAACGGCCATGTGGACTGATTTTCTGCTAGCTCGGCTCGGTATCATTCAAAATTGTAAGGCATGTTATATTTAAATAACTATTTGGATTTTTGAACATAGTCATATTAATTTAACTATATTCGAATTGTTCTATATATTGCACGGTATTCTTTTTTTTATTATTTTATGTTGTCGATCTTTTAGTTTGTACAAAAAAAGGGGGCCAATTTTAAAAGTTCGACTCAGGCCAAAACAATTATATGATCGGCCCTGATCCAAACCATCAATAAAACTCACATTCTGTGATTCTGAGTGAGGCCTTGGGCTGCGATTGGATATGAAATTATTTTCATTTTCGTTCCGCTTGAGAATTTTTTTCAACCAAACATGTGATTGTTTATGAATTTTTTTGAAAATACACTATTCACTCACTTTTTTTTCTCTTACCAATCATATCCACACACTTTTTTACAAATAACTATTCATTATTACACATCATTCCACAAATTTTATTATTCACCTACTCACACATTTCTACCTACCAATCATTATTTTACTATTTCTATATCAAATCAACTTTCATCTTTACTTTTTCATCTAATATTCATTCACTCTCTCAAAATTCATTTTTTTTCTTCCAATTTTTTTTACCACTATTCTCTAACAAAAAGAAAATTTTCAAAATAAAAACATATTCAATCTACTTAAAATGCTTGATTCTCTTCTAAAATACGAAAACCTTTGTTCGAGTTGACGGGCCAAAATCGTTCATTTTGAACAAAACAATGATATATAAATTTTTTAAGTTTTAAAACTTTTCCTTCCTAAAAGTGAACAAAATTATCTTTAACATGTGGTCAAAAATATCTTTTTCTATTGTTCTTTTTAAACAAAACACAAAATATATATTTTCATTCACATAGTTAAAATTCCTGACTCCATTCCGGATAGTTGTGCAATGAAAACACCAATACCATGAAATTCTTGGACGCGTTATTTTGGTTGTAGATCTGCTGCTTTTGAATTAATTGTATCACAAATTTGGTCATGAGTCTTAGTCAGTGCCTCAGTGGGTACACCTTAATTAATTCATTCACAAATTAATATTGAAAATTGATTATTAACTTGTTGCAATAAAGAAGTGGGGAGTCCATTTCTTTGAAAGTCAGATTACTAGCAAGTAGCAACAAGGCTTCTTGGACATGCCCACATTATATAAAATTATCGAATATTGGTATAAATTAATGCACTAATAACCCATTAACACGCATTACATGTCATATCATAAAAGTAATCCTGATTATTATCCAGGTGTATGTATAATTTAACAAAGAATCTTCAAAATATACAATATTGTCCTCTTCATGACAAAGGAATTGGAGATAAATATTTCATATTATAATTTTTATTTTTGGTGGAGTGTGCTTTTGATAGCGATTTTATGTAGTTTCAATAATTGACCATATATTGATGATCTCAGCATAATTTTAAGTTGCTTGCTCCCTTGCACATAGAGATGACAGGGGTAGCTAGGATATCCACCCATTTAAGACTTAAAAGTATTTATACCCAAAGAATATATCATTGATACTATCCATACCTGTTCTAAACTCGTATAAAAAATTAAATATATTATCCAACCTGTCCTAAATACATTTTCTGACACTCACATACTACCCATATCGACCCAAAACACATTTATTTATATATAACATATAATGGACACCTTTTCAAAAATTAGTTATTATATAAGAAAATGCCTAATATATTAAATTCATAATAATAGTAATATTTTATCATGTTAAATTTGCGAGTCAGTAAAGACTACCACCAATTATCAACTAAATCAAAAGCAACAAATAATACAAATGAAAATTCATCTTCGGATTCCAAGAATAAATTTATCATGCCAAGTTAAATAGGTGAAATTTGTTGGCTTATTAATTTTGATTCTCTAGAATTTTCCTTATCCTGATTTAGGCTAATTAGCATATATTGTGGCTAGTCAATGGGCATAATCTTTGTTCCTAATTATTTGTTAATAACCGTTACCTTGACTGTAACTTGGCTATATATATGCCCCATTCTAGTGCTTGTAAAGACGAGATCCACAATCAACAATAATATATTATTTCCTTAGCTTTTCTCCTGCATTACTTCTTTGTTTATATTATCCTCTTTTACTACTTCTTATCCAAATTATCTACATTTGGTATCAGAGCTAAATACAATGAATGGTACAACCCAACTTTCTGTTCCCATCTTGGATGGAAAAAATTACAATCGGTGAAGTGTCCAAATGAAAGTATTATTTGATTACCACGAATTGTTAGACGTCGTCGAGAATGGGATAGTTGTGTTAGCTGATAATGCAACTGAGGCACAAAGAACGGCTCATCGTGAGATGAAGAAGAAAGATAAGAAGGCGTTATATTTCATCCATCAAGGGATGAATGATGAAGTTTTTGAGAAGATTGCAGGAGCAAGTACATCAAAGGAGGCCTGGGATATATTGATGACATCGTACAAAGGCGATGAGAAAGTTAAAAGGGTACGTCTACAAACTTTGAGACGTCAATACGAGCTTTTGCAGATGGAGTCGTCGGAAACTGTAGATGCTTACATTGGTCGTGTTCTTACTTTGACGAACCAAATGAAAATAAATGGAGAGACTTGCACTGAACAAACGATGGTGGAGAAAATCTTAAGGTCATTGTACCCCAAGTTTGAGCATGTTGTAGTGGCAATTCAAGAAGCTAATGACTTGTCCAGAATGACAGTCAAAGAAGTATCCGGATCTTTGCAAGCCCATGAGCAACGGATGAACGAGAATAAAATTGAGAAGCCAATTGAGCAGGCTCTCCAATCTCAAGTTTTTATTGGTGAGACAAGTCGCAAGTCTGGCACTTTCCGTGGTAAAGGACGAGGACGTGGCAGTAATTACTCAAATAAAGGTCGTGGGGGCCATAACAACAACCATGGGGTAACCAGAAGCAATGATCAAGAAAAACCAAATCATCTACAAAATTCAAGAGGCCGAGGCCGTGGATGTGGAAGAGAAAGGTATGATAAATCTAATATTGAGTGTTATTCTTGTCATAGACACGGCCATTATGCAAGTGAATGCAGATATAAAGATGATACTCAGAGGGCTCATTGCGTACAAGGAGATGATAGTAATGAGTTTGAGGATAGTGGTCATGCTCTTTTGATGGCCACTACAACTAATGAAACATTAGATTACCACACATGGTTCCTCGACACTTTGGGTGCACCAATCATATGTGTGGAAAAAAGAAGTTATTTACGATCTTGGAGACATTTCGCACTAACGTCAAGTTTGGCGATGGAAGAACTATACCAAGAATGAAAAAAGGGCGAATCCTCATCAACTTGAAGAACGCGATCGGTACATTTCGATGTCTTTTTTTTGTACCAGGACATGAAAAGCAATCGCTTAGTATGGGCCAACTAACGGAGAAGGGTATGTTATGAACATCTATGATAATCAACTCTCTATCTTTGATAAAAAAAAAAAAAAGGTACACTTATCCTCAAGTCTCCTTTATCAAAGAATCGTATGTTTCAGTTGATATTTCCATGGGTGTTTATAAGTGTCTTGAAGTCGTTGTAAATGATGAATCTTGGTTTTGCATCTTCGTTTTGGGCATTTAAATTTTCGTAGTTTGAAAATGCTTGCTAAAAATAATATGGTAAAAGGATTGCTAATATTCATCACCCCGGAACAATTGTGTGAAACATGTATTCTTGGAAAAAGTCACGATTGCCATTTGTCGGGAGCAACGTGTTAGTCCAAGTGGCTACGATAATCTAGAGGGGGTGAATAGATTATGCGATTTTTCGCAAATCACCCTCTTTTTCGAATCAACAAGTAAATGACAAGAATGTAAATGCGAAATTAAACAACACTCGTTGATTTAAAGAGGTTCAACCCACCTGGGCCTAATCCTCTACCACCCCAAGTATTTTCGGGATGGATTTCAAAAAAAAAGATTTTATTAATTACCACAATTAATACAACACCTTGAGGATCACCACAATCCTCTTACAACACCTTCAAGGAGATTACCACAATCTTCCTTCACCACCTTTGAAGAGTACCACACTCTTCAAACACCTATCACCTAAATCACCCAAGTGTATTCTTACCACAAGAATACTCACAAGGATGTCTTGTGTTGAATGATGGACAAAATTCAAGATTACAATTCTATGAAACCAATACAAAGATTGAGTGCAAGTGTAATCAAGAATCAAAAAGCCTAGACCTCAAAGATGTGCAAGTGAAAGTACTTGAAATTATTACAACAAGAATGTAAAAATGAAAGCTTGAACAATTTGCAAATTTCTTGTTGTGTATTTTGCTTGTATGTGTTGTATTTTGTGTCTTCAATTCATCCTCTATTTATAGGAAGCTTCACCAACATAGGCTCCCAACATAGGCTCCTCTATCTTCACATTTGTCTACAAAAAGATCACAAGATGTAGAAATATTGTACAAAATTGAAAAGTAAATCTTGCAAAAAAAGAATTCAAACAACATCATTTTGTTTGTCACAAAATATCATAGAGCGACCGGTTGCCTGTTGAAGATTTCGACCGTTTGAAAAAAATAGTGTGATCCGGGTAGGGGTTGTAGGGGGTGCGACGGCCGGAGGGGGTCGGCCGTGCATCAGGGAGTGCGGCCGGCCGGCCCTCCCCCGGACCGGTCCCCTCCCTCTTGTTTGAAGTCCCGCATGTTACGTTTCGTGTTTTCTTTTCTTGGTACATGTTGACCATTTGGGCGACCGGCCGACCTCCAATTTGAAGTGTTGTCCGATTTTTTCAAAAATAAACTTCAAGAAATACTCCAAAAATTAGTAAAAACATTTTAAATCATTTGGGAGTATTTGGACAACATTTATAAACATAGTTTTGGTGTAAAAACCAATATAAACAAAATCATCAAAAGTGTTGTCCAATTTTAATCAAATTAAAAGCTCTAAGAAATACTCCAAAAATTAGTAAAAACATTTTAAATCATTTAGGAGTATTTGGACAACATATAAAAACATTGTTTTGGTATAAAAACTCATTTATGCAAAATCATCAAAATCTTGATAAAAACATTTATCTAACAAACTCCCCTTTTTGATGATTACAAACCAAAATAATTTTAGGAAGTTGATTTTAAAACAAAACCAATTTTTCCTATTTTAAAGCATCAACCATTTCAAGCAAGATTCATCATAAGTACAAACACACAAGGATAGGAGCAAAGAATTTTTCAAAATCATTTTTGCACAAGCTCCCCTATCAATATGCATATCAAGAACAAGTATACAAGCAACAATTAAAAGCTAAAAGCTTAGCTTTTACAACTTAAGCTTGAATTCCATGAGCTTATAAGCTCCCCTGTCACAAAACATCATTAGTCAATCATAAAGTCCACAATACATCAATTGAACTAAGCAATATTCACAACTTATGGCTTTTAAGAGCCCTAGCTTATAGCTTTTCTTGTTTATTTTCGCTTCTTTGAGCGTATGAGTGTTTTTCCTGTTTCTCCCCTTTGGAATCATCAAAAAGAATGTTAGCACAATAAAAACATCATATATTCATATCAAAGTGCGCAAATATATCGATTTATCGAGCTTTTTGAAAATTGAAGCTTAAATTCCAAATAAAAAGGGAAAAGTTGATCAATTGATTTGCAAAAGCTCATTTGATTGATAAAACATGATCTCTATAAACTTATAAGACTTTTCAAATCGAGAGACTCATGTAGGTGATGAATTTTTCATTGAAACATTTTGTCGAACACTTGGCGTGCG
This sequence comes from Rehmannia glutinosa, assembly GCA_016081115.2. Lineage (NCBI taxonomy): Eukaryota > Viridiplantae > Streptophyta > Magnoliopsida > Lamiales > Orobanchaceae > Rehmannia > Rehmannia glutinosa. The sequence continues at coordinate 4,872,876 of CM071924.1, forward strand.
TCGAATAAAACTAGAAGTATATAACGCCTTGAAATTCATTTAAGCCAAAAATTTTCATCACCAATTCAGTTCAAACAACATTCAATACATCATAAATATTAAGCTCATCACATTCATATGAAACTAGCATCAAGAATTTTGCAAATAAGTCAAAATCTCGAGGGTTCAACCCAATTGAGCAAATGGAGTAGAATTCTTACCATTTGATCGGAAAAGATGAGCCATAATGATGATAATCATGATATATAATATCCATGTTGTGAAAAAGATGCATGAAAACCATTTTTGAATGAAATATATGAAAATTTGGCAAAGGGGACGAAAAATGGCCAAAATATGTTAAAGTTGCGAATGAAGACAAAACCACTTTAATCCAAGAAATGGCTTAGGGCGACCGGGCGACGTTGAGGGCGACCGGTTTCCTCAACCCTTTCGGCCACATCATCATTTTTTTTCCAAAATCCGAATTTTCAACCAAAAATCCGATTTTTCGCCCTAAGTTTTAAAACGTGCAAAATGCAAACGTAAGCCTTATTCAATATGCATTATGCCTAACCGAGCTCGTATCGATGCAAAAGTCTCGAGAAGATAGCGGTTTTGTAAAAATGTCCGCTAATTGATCTTGAGATGGTACAAAAGATATCTCAATTTCGTTTTGAAACACAATCCCTTAGAAAATGATGTCGAATCTCAATATGTTTAGTAGTAATTTTATGATGAACCGGGTTTTGAGCAATGTTTATAGCGGATATATTATCACAAAAGATAGGAATACTTTCAAAAGAACATTTATAATCCGCTAAGGTTTGTTTCATCCAAAGAAGTTGTGTACAACAAAATGCCATGAAATATATTCGGCTTAGGCCGTTGAAAGTGAAACACAATTTTGTTTCTTTGAAAACTAAGATACTAGGCAATCGCTTAAAATTGACATGATCCTAAGTACTTTTCCGATCATCAATATTTCCCGCATAATCCGAATCACTATAACCGTTAAGAGAAAATTTTTCATTCTTTAGATAGAATAAACCATATTGAATAGTGTCTTTCAAATATCGAAAAATCCTTTTAACGGCACTCATATGAGATTCTTTGGGATTACTTTGAAAACGAGCACATAGGCATACGGCATGAAGAATGTCCGGTCTACTTTGCGGTTAAATAAAGTAAACTACCAATCATACCTCGATATTTGGATTCATCAACCGACTTACCTTTTTCATCTTTGTCAATTTTGACGTTTGTTGCCATTGGGGTAGAGACTGCTTCTTCCTTCTTCAATGCCAAATTTCTTCAAAAGCTCCTTTGTATATTTTGATTGAGAAATATAAATTCCTTCTTGGCATTGCTTAATTTGAAGTCCAAGGAAGAAGTTGAGCTCCCCATCATGCTCATTTCAAATTCACCTTGCATTAACTTAGAAAATTTCTTGCACAAGGATTCATTAGTAGCACCAAAAATAATATCATCAACATAAATTTGCACTAATAAGCAATCTTGCCCTTTTTCAAAAACAAAGAGAGTAGTGTCAACTTTACCTCTTGTAAAACCATTTTGCAAAAGAAAAGAGCTAAGTCTATCATACCATGCACGGGGTGCTTGTTTTAAACCATACAAGGCCTTTTTTAGTTTATAAACATCATTAGGCCTAGAAAATTTTCAAACCCCTGGAGGTTGTTTTACATAGACTTCTTCTTGAATAATACCATTTAAGAAAGCGGATTTAACATCCATTTGGTAAAGTTTGAAATTTTTAAAACAAGAATAGGCAAGTAAAATACGAATAGCTTCTAAACGTGTTACGGTGCAAAAGTTTCATCATAGTCAATACCTTCTTCTTGACAATACCCTTGAGCTACTAATCTTGCCTTATTTCGAACAATATTGCCTTGATCATGAAGTTTGTTCCGAATACCCATTTTGTACCAATAATGGTTTGAGATGGAGGACAAGGTACTAATTCCCATACATCATTCCTTTCAAATTGATTCAACTCCTCTTGCATTTCTAAAAACCAATCCTCATCTTCAATGGCTTTCTTAGCATTTTTAGGCTCTTTTTGAGATATAAGAGCTTTCTCGGCAAATTTTCCTCGAGTCATTACTTTATCAAGGGGATCACCAATAATAAGATCTTTTGGGTGATCTCCTTAAATTTCAATGCTACGGGAGATTCAAGTATCACCTTTATCTTCTTGAGGAACATTTGAGCTTGAAGGTTGATCATTTTGAGTTTCATCTTGAACAATGGGTTCAACAATATCCTCTTCATCACTTTCATCATCGGGTATCCTTTCAACACCCGAAGCTTCATTGAATTTGACATGGATGGATTCTTCAACAACCCCACTAGTCTTATTGTAAACCCGATATGTTTTGCTCTTAATTGAATACCCCATAAATATTCCTTCATCGGCCTTAGGATCAAGTTTGTCTAATTGATCCTTAGTATTCAAAATAAAACATTTACATCCAAATATTTTGAAATAACTAATATTTGGAGTTCTTCCTTTCCAAAGCTCATATGGAGTTCTATTCATTTTAGGACGAATATAAACTCGATTAATGACATAGCAAGCGGTACTTACGGCTTCGACCCAAAAATATTTTGGAAGTGAAAATTCATTTAACATGGACCGACTCATTTCTTGAAGTGTCCGATTCTTCCTTTCGGCTACTCCATTTTGTTGAGGTGTCCTTGGAGCCGAAAAATTATGACTATATCCCTTGGTTTCACAAAAGACTCTAAATTCGGCCGTCAAATTCTCCACCTCGATCACTTGAATAGACTTAATAGTATCTTCCTTTTCATTTTCAATGAGTCTACACAACTTAACAAACTCATTAACGACATCGCTTTTATTTGTAAGAAATAGAGCCCAAATATATCTAGAAAAATCATCAACTATAACAAAAGTGTAATGTTTTCCACTTAGACTTGCCGTACCAATATCCCCATACAAATAAAGATGAAGCATTTGTAGGGGTTTGGTAGTGGAAATTTCATTTTGGGCTTAAAACTACTCTTAACTAATTTGTTCTTTTTTGACAAGTGTCACATAAGCCAAGATTTTCAAAATTCAATTTGGGTAGTCCTTTTACATGTTGATTTTTGTAAATAGTTTGCAAATTTTTGTATCCAACATGTCCAAGTCGCCTATGCCATAAACTAGTTAAATCATTATTGGCGACAAGACAAGAAACATTTTGACTAACCAAATCACTTGTACAAATTTTGTAAAGATTGCCTTTTCTAATTGCTTCACAAATAATTTTATCATTTTTGGAAATAAGGCATTTTTCTTTATTAAAAACAACATTATAATTTGAATCACAAAGTTGGCTAACACTTATCAAATTGAACTTAAGCCCTTCTACTAAAAGAACATTACTAAGAGAGAAAGATTTACCAATTTCTCCATTTCCAAGAATTCTTCCTTTGCCATTGCCGAACATGACCATACCCTCTTCTTGGAGCTTGATGTTGGTAAAAAGTTCTCTCTTTCGGTCATATGGCGTGAACATCCGCTGTCCACGAGCCATTTTGAATCTTCCATTGTTGTTATAGCCCCTATAACCTACAAAGGAATTATTTTTAGGTACCCTATAATTTTGGGGTCCATGGGGTTAGCCTTGAGACCTTTAGGTCTCCAATAATAGCTAAAATTATTCTTCAATTTATAATTGCTAGCATAGTGTCCATTCTTACCACAATAAAAATAAGTAATAATACGAGGACTACTAGCACGCACAAAGGTTGGACCTTGGTCTTTTTTTTAAAAGCTTTTTCAAAAGGTTTGTAACCAAGTCCTAATTTAGAATGCTCACCTCTTTGTGCATCTAACATTTTTGTGACTTTATCCGTACTTAAATTGAATCGATGCACATCCTTTTTCAAATTTTCAATATCATTTGTGAGCGTTTGATTTTCGATTTTCAAGAGTACGGACCATAGTAAGAGTAATAGCATGAGCCTTATCAATAGAGTCATAAGAAGTAAATAATTTATCCTTTTCTAGTTTAAGCTCTTTATGCTCCTTTTTCAAATTCTTGTATTAAACAATCAAATTTTGAAACTCATTTTGCAATTCATCAAAATCACATTGTAATTCATCAACTAGGGAAGAAGATGAAGCATTAGAGCGCACCTGCATATTTTCATCGTCTATGGCCATAAGACCATGTTCGATTCTCCTTCCTCGCTCGGTTGTTTCAAGTAATTCATCCCAAGTTTTGACGTCCGCATTTAACGCCTTCTTTTTTGGGAAAGACTTTTTCTTCTTTTGTTCCTCTTCCGCTAATTTTGGACAATCGGCTATGTAGTGCCCGGATTTTCCGCATTTGAAACAAGAATTGTCTCTTGGCTTTCTTGCTTTATTTTTGTTTACAAATTTTGCAAATGTTCTAACAAGAGTCGCCGTTTCTTCATCATCCTCATCACTAGCATAATAAATATTATTAGAAGAAGATGCTAAGCCTTTAATAATATTTTGCGTGCCCGCTTTAGAGGTGGATGGTTGAGAATTTTTCCTCTCCTCGAGATATACTTCATAAATAAGGAGGTTCCCAATGAGCTCATCAAACTTGAGTGTCTCAAGATTTTGAGCTTCCGTGATTGCCGTCACCTTTTTCGGACCATGAGCCGGAAGGGCATTTAAGACTTTGGTCACCTTATCTTCTTCGGAGATGACCTTTCCAAGAGCCACAAGAGGATTGACAATGTTGTCAAGCCTTTCCACCATTTTTGATATGCTTTCACCATCATGCATATTGAAATTTTCAAAGTCTTTCACAAGCATTGTTTTTCTTGCTTGCTTCACTTTCTTTGTGCCCTCATAGATGGTTTCTAATTTTTCCCAAACTTCATGTACCGATCGTATGCCTCTTATGCGATTATATTCGGTGGCGGTAAGAGAGCAATGTAAAATGTTTAAGGCTTTACCGTTTAAAGAGAAAGCCTTCTTGTCATTTTCATCGTATTCCTTGAACGGCTTGGGGTCGTGGTACCATCCTCCAATTTTGTTGTTGGTTGAGCAACTCCTTCAATGACCACATTCCAAATATCAAATCCGCATCCTTGTAGAAAGCACTCCATGCGATCTTTCCAAAATGCGTAGTTGTTGGCGTCGAATAGTGGTGGCTTGTTAGTGGAGGCGCCGGTGGTGAGATAAGCTTCATTCGTAGCCATGGATCTTTCCTCTTTACTCGGGCGAGCTAGCCAAAGAGTTTGGCTTTGATACCACTTGTTAGTCCAAGTGGCTACGATAATCTAGAGGGGTGAATAGATTATGCCGATTTTTCGCAAATCACCCTCTTTTTCGAATCAACAAGTAAATGACAAGAATGTAAATGCGGAAATTAAACAACACTCGTTTATTTAAAGAGGTTCAACCCACCTAGGGCCTAATCCTCTACCACCCCAAGATTTCCTGGGATGGATTTAAAAAGATTTTATTAATTACCACAATTAATACAACACCTTGAGCATCACTACAATCCTCTTACAACACCTTCAAGGAGATTACCACAATCTTCCTTCACCACCTTTGAAGAGTACCACACTCTTCAAACACCTATCACCTAAATCACCCAAGTGTATTCTTACCACAAGAATACTCACAAGGATGTCTTGTGTTGAATGATGGACAAAATTCAAGATTACAACTCTATGAAACCAATACAAAGATTGAGTGCAAGTGTAATCAAGAATCAAAAAGCCTGGACCTCAAAGATGTGCAAGTGAAAGTACTTTTAGGCTATTACAACAAGAATGTAAAAATGAAAGCTTGAACAATTTGCGATTTCTTGTTGTGTATTTTGCTTGTATGTGTTGTATTTTGTGTCTTCAATTCATCCTCTATTTATAGGAAGCTTCACCAACATAGGCTCCCAACATAGGCTCCTCTATCTTCACTTTTGTCTACAAAAAGAAGATCACAAGATGTAGAAATATTGTACAAAATTGAAAAGTAAATCTTCTTTGTCAAAGAATTCAAATGAAAGATCATTTTGTCATTGTCACAAAATATCATAGAGGGCGACCAGGTTGCCTGTTGAAGATTTCGACCGTTTGAAAAAAATAGTGCGATCCAGGTAGGGGTTGCGGGGGTGCGACTGTCGGCCTCCCCGGACCGATCCCCTCCTCTTTTTCAAGTCCCGCATGTTCTGTTTCGTGTTTTCTTTTCTTCAGTGCAATGTCGACCATTTGGGCGGCCTGGCCGACCTCCAATTTGAAGTGTTGTCCGATTTTTTCAAAAATAAACTTCAAGAAATACTCCAAAAAATTAGTAAAAATATTTTAAATCATTTGGGAGTATTTGGACAACATTTATAAACATAGTTTTGGTGTAAAAACCAATATAAACAAAATCATCAAAAGTGTTGTCCAATTTTAATCAAATTAAAAGCTCTAAGAAATACTCCAAAAATTAGTAAAAACATTTTAAATCATTTAGGAGTATTTGGACAACATATAAAAACATTGTTTTGGTATAAAAACTCATTTATGCAAAATCATCAAAATCTTGATAAAAACATTTATCTAACACAACGATGCACAAAACTTCCATTGGAACTCATTCATTCCGATGTATGTGGTCCAATGAATATATTGACAAATGGTGGAAATAGATATTTTTGACTTTTATTGACGATTTTACTAGAAAAATTTGGGTGTATCTTTTGCAAAAGAAGTCCAAGTTTTTGATTGCTTTAAGAAGTTCAAAGTGCTTGTTGAGAAACAAAGTGGTTGTTATATTAAAGTCCTAAGTGATGGAAGAGGTGAATACACCTCCAACGACTTTAATAAATTTTGTGAAGAACAAGGGATACAACATCAAGTTATTTTTCCTTATACGCCACAACATAACGGAGTAGGCCGAAAGGAAAATGAACTATTTTGGACATGGCGAAAGCATGTTAAAAGCAAAAGGTATGCCTAATTCATTTTGGGGTGTGAAGTCGTTTCATGTTCTTTTATTTGTTGAATAGGTCTCCAACAAAGAGTATTCCAAATATCACCCCCTGTTGAGCGTGGAGTGGTTTTAAGCCAAATGTACAACATCTTAAAGTATTTGGCTCTATTGCTTATACTCACATTCCATCGGAGACAAGAACAAAGTTGGATGATCGAAAGCAGAGAAGACCGGCTTATCAAACGGTTATAAGCGGGGGGTTACAAGTTGTTCAACCCCATGACAAAAAAGGTGATTGTTAGCCGAGATGTGACTTTTGTTGAAGAAGAAGCTTGGAAATGGGATATGGATACTCATGAAGATTCTCGAGAAACGTATTGTTTACGTCCTTGAAGAAGAAGCGAGAATCTCCAACTATAAATGAAGTGCCCTCGTTAAGCTCTAATGTAGGAACTTCTTTGCCCCAAATTCTCGCGGAGTCTAGAAGGCCAAGGCGACAAATCCAACAACCAAGACACCTACAAGATTACGAGGTAACTTTTAATGCCGAAATTGATAATGATGGGGAATTGGTACACTTTGCTTTCTTAGCGGATGTTGAACCCGTGACATTCGAGGAGGCAATTCAAAATCCTGGAATGGGTGAAAGCCATGAACGAGGAGATTATGGTAATTGAAAGAAACAACACGTGGGAGCTTACTGATATCCCACAAGGATACAAAGCCATTGATGTGAAGTGGGTTTTCAAGATAAAAATGAAGTCAAATGGCGACGTTGAGAGATATAAAGCGAGATTGGTGGCGAAGGGATTTGAACAAAGGCATGGCTATGATTACCAAGAGGTTTTCTCTCCGGTTGCTCGAATGGAAACAATAAGACTTCTAATTGCTTTAGCTGCCCAAAAGCAATGGAAAATCCATCAAATGGATGTTAAGTCGGCTTTTTTGAATGGCACGCTTGAAGAAATAGTGTTTGTAAAGCAGCCACCTGGATTCATAAAACAAGGAAGTGAAGATAAAGTTTATAGATTAAAGAAAGCATTGTACGGCCTCAAGCAAGCACCGAGAGCATGGAATAAGCGTATTGACTCTTTTCTTTCATGCAATCGGTTTCGAGAAATGCCCATTTGAACATGGTTTATATGTGAAAGATAATAATTACGTGATATATTGCTATTGTGTCTTTATGTTGATGACTTAATATTCACAGTAATAATCCCAAAATGATTGAGGACTTTAAGAAATCCATGATGAAGGAGTTTGAAATGACAGGATCTCGGGCTAATGTCTTATTTTCTTGGCATTGAAATAAGTCAACTTGAAGATGGGATTTTTATTTGCCAAAAGAAGTACGCGCTTACTGAATTTTTAAAGAAATTGATATGCATGATAGCAATCCTGTGAAAACGCCAATGGAGGTTGGTACCAAATTGTCGAGGAAGGTGATGATCGACATGTTGATTCCACTTATTTCAAGCAAATTGTTGGAAGTCCGAGATATCTCACATGTACAAGGCCTGGACATATGTTATAGTGTTGGTTTGATTAGCGATTCATGGAATTTCCTCGCCAAACTCATCTACAAGCGACCAAAAGGATCATGCGGTATTTAAAGGGCACTTATGATCATGGATTATTCTATTCTTCATCTAACAATTATGTTTTTATTGGTTACTTAGATGTGATTGGGGTGGAGATTTAGATGATCGAAAAGCAATTCGGATATTGTTTTAATGTTGGCGCTCTGACTTGTTCATGGTCGTCAAAGAAGCAATCGGTTGTTGCACCGGCAAACTTGTGAAGCATAATATATAGTTGCAGCTTCAAGTGCATGTCAAGTAATATGGTTGTACAATATAATGAGTCAGATTCACTTTCAAATTCCAAGGCCAATGAAGATATATGTTGATAATGTTTCTGCAATTAACTTAGCCAAGAATCCTGCCACACATGGAAGAAGCAAGCATATTAGCTTACGCTATCATTTTTTGAGAGATCAAGTTGGGAAGAAAACAATTGAGTTAACATACTGCAAGTCTGAAGATCAAGTGGCCGACATACTCACCAAACCTTTGAAGTATGAAGCTTTTATCAAGTTGAAGGGTATGCTCGGAATGACGGCTTTTCCAAATCAGAATTAAGGGAGAGTGTTGGCTTATTAATTCTGATTCTCTAGAATTTTCCTTATCCTGGTTTTTGGCTAATTAGCATATATTGTGTCTAGTCAATGTGCATAATCTTTGTTCCTAATTATTTGTTAATAACTGTTACCTTGACTGTAACTTGGCTATATATATATGCCCCATTCTAGTGCTTGTAAAGACAAGATCCACAATCAACAATAATATATTATTTCCTTAGCTTTTCTCCTGCATTACTTCTTTGTTTATATTATCCTCTTTTACTACTTCTTATCCAAATTATCTACATTATTTACTTATTAATTATTAGAAGTAAAACATATACATACATACATATACATATATATCAATATTCATTTATGTTGTTAAGGTTCGACTAGCGGCCTCCTTAGGGATAAATCCGTACCCATCCCGTTTATTAATGGATTATTTTTTTCATCGGGTAATTAGATGTTATTAGAGCTATCAAAACGGGCAAGGCCCCGTCCCGCCTAAGGTAGGGAGGTGGGTTAAATGTTTAGTGGCCCACCAAAACAGGGTAGCCCGCTGGGGGCCGCGGGCTTGGCGGGTCGGGGCAGGCCGCGGGCTAGCCCGCCAGAAACAGAAAAAAGAAAAAAAGAAAAAAAGAAGAAATAAGACGAAATAGAAGAAAAAAAATAGTATAATTGACATTTTATATTTTTATCTCTTATAAAAGTGTGTAAAATATTTTGTTAAAATATGTATTTGTCATCCATTATTATATTTAATTTTTCAAAAATAATATTATGCATAAAAAATTATTTTTTATTATTTTTTTTTTGGGTGGGCGAGCCCGCGGCCCGTGGGGGGTTGGGTTGGGCCAACATATTTCTGGCCCGCCCCGCCCTGCCAACTAGCGGGTTTTTTTCGCCCATGAGTGCCCACCCCGCCACCTTTTGACAACTCCAGATGTTACCCAATTGGGTAGTACCCAACTCCGTTGGGATGCTTACATGTGTCCAATTTTTATTTTATTTTTATGAAAAAACACACATGCACATATCATAATTGTACACGTGTACGCATCCAACCGGAGTTAGATACTACCCAATTGGGTAGCATCGAACTCCTATTTTTCATCTCATATGCGTCTAAACCCACAAAGAATTACTCATACCTTTCTTATTAGGGGAGTGACGGATCCTAATGGGGGCACAAAATAAATACAACTATAACTAGATAAAAAATAATCAATTGAGACACATTTTTAAATTAAATTAAAAGCTTTGAAAAAGAAATAATAAAAAAACCCATAAATTATATTAAAAACAACTAGTGGAACATATTTTGTTTTTGTTTGAAAACATAACTAATATACAACTAAAACCATTATTAAATATTAAAAAGACAAAAAAAAAAAAAGTTATGGGGCACATGCCCCCACAAATGACCGTGTGCGTCTGTCTATGCATTAGGGTATTAGTGGGTGGGTACCCGTTTTTACTCATTCTGTTATCATCTCTACTTGCACATTATATTTAATATTAACTACATAAACCAAATAGTATCAAGTGATTAGCACTCTCAAGCCAAAATTATGGCCCAAGATACGTACTAAAAAAAACACGAGTATGTATATTATCATTAAATTGAACTCACTAAATGTAGCAAATTTAGTAAAAAAAATTCCATATATACATATCTTTAGGAGCTAAATACGAAAGAAACGGCAACTATGATGAATCGCCAAATTAGAAATACATCATCAAAAATGGTTTCATGCTTGGGTGACCACAAAACAAATTAGGAGCTAATACGAAACAAACGACATATATGATTAATTGCCAAGTTAGAACACATCAGAAATAGAAACCATACCACAGTTTCTTTTTTGAATAATTCAAAAAGTTTCCCTAAATCTATAAATGGATTTTTTTTCTTTCAAAAGATACACACTAAAGGTTAAAGCAAGCAAACTTTGCATGTGAATAAATTCATTGAATACAACGCATTACACCACCAAAACACACACCAACTTCTTCAAGCTACAAGATGATTATGCACAAACAAGAACAAAATAGGAAACAGTCGAAAAAAGAAATTCTATCTCCATCTTAGAAAAAAGGATAATTACAAAAAAAAAGGAGATTTATTGCTAATTACAAAAAAGAAAATCAGAGATTTTGAAATTATAAAAATTCCCTTGAAGTTATCTATATTTACCCCTTCACAAAAACAAAATTCAAAACCACCCATGACATTTATAATAATATAAGAGGTACCTCATGATTTTTTTATGTAATTTTTAAAAATTTCTCGATTTTCTGATTTTCTCTGTAATTAGCTCAAATCTCGGGGAATTTTTGTAATTATCGCTTAAAAATGGTAAAATTTCAACTTCACACCATGCTGCTTCTCCGTAAAGCTGTATAACTTCTACTCCTAGAATTCAAAACCACTCCCCTAACATTTATAAAAATATTACTCACACCCCATTAAGTTTAAGCTAAAAATTAAAACCACCCCTCATGGTTTCTTTATATACTTTGTAAAAACTTCAGGTTTTTCTCTGTAATTACCCCAAATCTCAAGGTTTTTTTTTTCTTTTTTTTTTTTTGTAATTGTTCCCCCAAAAATGGTAAATTTCAATTTCACACCATGTTGCTTCTTCTAGAAGCTGCATAACTTCTACTCCTAGAATAACCCACCATCCTCCGCGCGACGACGTCGTCTCCCCCGAATTCATAAGGCGTGTCTTCATCAATCCTCCCAATCGCAACCGTGCGGCTGCGAGTCACCGCCGCAGCGCCTCCTCTGCGCGGCGATTTTTCCGATCGGAGGAGCTCCGCCTCGGCTTTTCCGGTGAGGCCACGAATGGACGCGATCCTAATGAGCTCTCTCATATCCTCGTCTCTCGAACTGTGAATCGAATACGATGAGCTGGCGCTGAAGCTTCTCGGCAAACTCGCCGGATGGAGAGTTGGGCAGCCCATGGCGCCGCCGTAGGTTACGTGGCCAGCGCAGCCCGATAGACTCTGCACGTAGAAATCGCGGGCTCGGGCCAGGATTTTTATGGGCCCTTTCATGTATTTGAGGAATTTGCTCTGTTTGCGATTGTTTTTGGTGCTCATTTGTGAAATTTGTGCAAGAGTTTTTAGTTTTTAATACAAAAACAAAAACTGACTTTTAGATAGAGAAGGAAATGAGGGAAAATGATCGCCTAAAAAATGGCCATTTTTTTTAAAAAAAAAAAAGGATGGTTAGATATGGATGATAGAACTTGGATGGAGACTTTATATTAATTTATAATAATGGTGGATGCTATGAACTTGGATTGATTAAGTTCTAATATAAAAAATGAGTCTTTATGAGATACTAATTTGATGTGTACAATATAAATACACGTAATTTGAAGTGACATGTCGTCTGGTTTGGAGTTGAGTTGCACATGGGACCTTTTATTTCTATCAGATCTCATGTATTCCAAAATCCTATTTCATTTCTTGTGTTATATTGGATAATTAACACGCCACATAGTAGTATCATAATTGTACACGTGTTAATCATTATTATGTACATGTGTCAATCATCCAATACAATGGAATGCTGTGCAATAAGATTTTGGAACAACAGAAATCTCAATCTTTATATTTTATAAGCGTTTGATATTTCGATACACTAGATGAATATTAATGTACTAAATGATATCATTATCATTGTGAATCATCTATTTCAAATAAGTATTTCATCTCGTATTGCAAGTATTTTAATTTCACTCCAAGCTTACATTAATGACATCACTGGTACATATTTGGAACACGTGATTAAACATAGTTTGGAATTGAAAATCCTGTGTGGTCATTATTATACATTTGACATTCATTGTCGAGTATTATAATTGGAGTAAATTCAAACTTAGACATCCGCCTAGTCGCCTTTACTCCGAGGCGATTTTGTCCAAATCAATGAAAAAACCGTCTCAACAAAAAATAAAAGTAGTATTATTTCTAGGCGTCCGTCTACGCTAGATGTTGAGTTAGCACCCGATTAGCACCGAGACGATTTCTCGCAACCTTGATTATAAAACATTATAGGAATAGAAGACAAAAACTTTCTGAGTGGGAGTTCACTCCACATTTTTCTATATATATTTTAAATGTATTAATATATTAAAAAGTAAATACCAATTATAATAGAATATCTCAATTAAATGGGGTTGGGGTAAACTCTCCTATAGTGTGGACCAACGACCAACCGGCCATTAGCCCATGCAGATATGCTTGACAAAGGCACAACTGATAAATGCACTTGTGGACTTTTTCAAAATTATCCTCCCATTAAATACTATTACATATAAAAGGTTGAGTGTATACTTTAAAAAGTCAAGAGCGTAGTTGTACAAAAATTATGCAGAGCCAGCTATATAGCATTACCATATATAACTTTGGTCCTGCGTATTGTTCAATACTTAATTAATTAAAAGAAAAATTAAGTAAAAGTACTTTAATCTATATCTATCTATATATATTATATTATATTATATTATATTATATTATATTATATTATATCAATCCTAAACCGCTGAATGTTTTTGTAAAATTGTGGATTACCTAAAATACCCTTCACCCCAAAAGGCACCACTGTGGCAGAAATCATTTAAAATACTAAAATACCCTTCACCCAAAAGGCACCACTGTGGCAGAAACGATTAAACATCATCAAAAAGATAGGACTGTGAAAAATCATCTAAGAAACAACACTTCGACGCTAAGGGTGTATTTGGATGGGGATTTGGGAGGGAGGATTTAAAATCCTTAGGTAAATCTACACCATTGTTTGGCTTTATAAATCCAAATCAATGAATTTTAAATCCATCTTTAACTTTTAGTTCATTTTCAAAGGATTTCAAATCTCTCCCAAAACCTAGTTATTTGAAATCCAATATTGTTTTTTCCTTTATAATCACTTGCGTATTCACGCACAATTACACACATTTACACACATCACACACTCGCACAAACATGCTATACACACTCACACATACTCTCTCACATATTCACACGCACGATCCTCACACACACATATTTACACATAATAAAAAAAGTTATATTTCATATTTTTATTAGTATATACAATTATAATTATTTATAAAATAATAAGATTATATCTTTTATTTTTATTTATTAAATGTGAATTAAGAAAATGAATAGACCTTTTAAAATTTCTTTATCAAAATTTACTATGGATTTGAAATTAAATACACAAATCCACATTATCCAAACAACAAGTGGATTTCAAATCAAATAAATTTGAAATCCATTCATTTGAAATCCCTCCATCCAAATGGACTCTAAGGGATTCGGATTCTGAAGAGTACCAATAGGGCCGATACAAATCAACGACTCAAAAACAGGAGAGGACAAATATTGTAGCCGCAACAACACTCCAACGCCGAATCTAATCTCTGTTTTGATTCAATTTCACCTATTGGTACTCAATATTCAACAATCTACATTGTCCCAGGGTTAATTTGAATTGCCCATAGGTTTGTTCCACCTTTACATTCTCAAATGACGTAATTTAGTTCGAAATTATTAGAAATTGGAGTTTTTAATTTGGAATTAGAAATTAGAATTGGGACTTGCTAATTGTTCCCGGTTGTGATAAAAGGTGTATGTGGAAAACTTGGTTAATGCATCTAAAATTTAAGTGAGGAATTATAGAATATTTTTCCCCTTAAAAGTTTATCCTAAGAGATAGGTCTTACAGTCTTCCCGCCAAATAACCTTATTTTAAAGATTTTAAAGAATTGGTGCTTTTGGAATTGCTATTTTTAGTTTAGAGATAGGTATTAATTTAGTAGAATTGGTGCTTTCCCAGAAGAGATTATTTCTTAGTCCAAATAACCTCTTCTGGTATTAAATGAGGGAGTACATGTGTACGTATTGTACGTATTAAATTCTGCTAACTATCTTTGCTGGTGACTTTTATATTTGACTATAAGTAAATCTTTTACTGTTTTTAGAGTAACTTAGGGATGGTAATGCGGCATGTTAAAACCCAGCTCCGCATTAAATCCGTCTCGATCAAACGGGTCTCGGGGGTGGGTCGTGGAGGTGATCAAAGAAAATCCTCCAGTGTCAGGGGGGGGTAGCGGATCCTTCCGGACCCGTCCTTATAAATTAATTAAGTCAAATATTTAATTTTTAGTCAACATATCAACCAGGCCAAGCATTGTGTAAATTTTCTTCGTTGTTAACATTTAGCATTTTAGGGTTCACATTTCCCACGCCTCAATCCGCTCCGTCACTCGCGAGGCCCTATGTTGGGAAATCATTTTGTAGATTTTGATGAATGCCATGTAAAACTTAGAATAGGAAGTTGGCACCCCATTTTTGTTGTAAATCGCATTGTAATAGATAGAGGTGGTCAAGTTAAGTTAAGTCATTATCTTTCTAAACATGCAAGAAGACAACCTGGAGACTAGAAGGAAGACTCCACCGCGAGACAATTTGAGTATGGCAAAGAAGAGAAGACGAGAACTCGATCAAGGTGCGGTGAGATGTAGCTGAGTGAAGTATCACGATCAAGTCAACTCAAGACAACCAAGTCTCAAGATCGAAATGACAGAGTCATCAAATGATTGAAAGTGACTCAAGTCACCTGGGAATGTGAAGAAAATGCAATCAAGTCAAGACAATCGAAAGAGATCCGTTGCCGTAAATCAAGAGAATTACTTAAACAAGTAATACCTCCATATTGCCTTTCTTGAAATGCTCGGTTCCAAAAGCGTGCAAAAGGAATAAAACCAATGGGAAGCACTGCACCATGTCGAACTCGAAAAAGTCAGAGAATCGTTCATACGAGGAAACATAAATTCAAGGATCGAACAAGACGCAGCAACGGCCACAAGTGACTTTCAAAAATAAGCTATCTCTTCAATGGGCGATTTTTGAAAGATCACTATAAAAGGCCGAGGAATAACTCGAGCGGAGTTACCTCGAACCACGAACATTCAAGCAAATATTTGAATCAGAACCTAAGATATTCTCAAATCATTCAAGATCAATCCTCAAGCCTACATTACGAAGAAAATCAATCCAACACTCACCCGTGAAGGAAAGATAACTTCAATCGGTTGAAGAGGAAATTTTTGAAGAATCAAGGGGTCTACATTCCACGGAGGATTGTAGGAAGGTTCAAGGTCGAACCGTCTCAAGTTTTTGGAGGGCTTCGTGATCAAATCCAAGGAGCTTGAGCAAGTGGGGCTGTAGTAGCAAAGACAGTTGCCCTGTGAAGAAGCGAGTCGCACGAGAAGCCAACAACGTGATCAAGGCATCTCCAGACCGAGTCCCAAAGGATCAAGTCACCGTGTGATCAAGACTTGTATCCGGACTCATTACCACTCGTATACGGATCAATACTTAGTGGATTCCTCCAGGAGTTGGAGATGAGAGGAGTAGAAGAATTACCCCATCTTGAACCTTTATAAAACTTATCGTGTCATTTACATTTCAAAGACTTTCATTCCCGCATCTTATTTGTTTAACTCTGATAAATTTGCTATCCACTTGATAATCTCTAAGTGCTAAAACCAAGTATTAAATCAAACTAAACCAAATTTAAGGGTGTTAAGTCTTCCGCTGAAAACAAACCACAGTTGAGCTAAGTCTTTAGTCTTAATTTGAGTTATTCTATCAACAAATTCGATTGAGTGCGTTGAGTGACTAACTCTCTTGATTAACTAACTTAGTCCCACCAAGGACACAAATTGTGAAGTATTAACTCGAATATTTAAAAAGACTAAATCAAAAAGTTGGTAAGTTTATTCAACCCCTTCTAAACCTTACACTCACACCCCTTGGGACCAACAAGTGGTATCATAGCGGTTGGTTCATTGAGCCTTCTGCATTGGTTCTTGAACTAGATCTCCAATTTTTTTTAAAGTCTGTTTTAGTACTTGATCTCTCAAAGTCTCTTTTTACCAAGAAAAGTTATTATTATGGAAGCAAATTTGACACGCATCCCTATGTTCACAATTGAAGAATTTGATGATTGGAAAATTCGATGCGAGGCTCATCTATCAAAGATTACATGATGAGATGTGGATAGTGATAGAGGATGGGCCACTTCAAATTTTAAAAGTGAACACACGGTAAGGAGAGTCAGGCTGAGATGAAGGTGAAGAGGATGTTGCTCCCGGACCAGCTATGGTTGAAAAATCAAGAGCCGAATGGACAAATAATGATAGAAAAAGATATAACTTGGACAATGTTGCCAAGGACATTCTTTACAAAACCTTGACAAAGCCATGTTCAATAAAGTCAAATCATGCAAAACGGCTAAAGAAATGGGGATGACAAGCTAACATTGATTTGTGAAGGCTCGAGCAAATCAAGGAAAATAAATTATCGATTCTTGTCGAAATTTTGAGAATTTCAAAATGATCGCAGAGAGACCTTGGATCAACCGGATGCTCGGTTCACGTAAATTACCAACGAGCTATCTGACTTGGAAAAGAATATACACGAAGAAAAATGTGTATGAAGATTCTAAGAAGTCTCCCACTGAATGGGAAATGAAGGTCATGGCACTAAGACATTCCATGGACCTATCCAAGACATCCAACCATGAGCTATTCTCGGATCTCAAAGCCTACAATTTGAGTTGAGAAGAAAAGGCCAGGAAGAGAAAGTCGCGTGCCCAAAACAATCGCTCTAATTGTTAAGGATGGCAATGGCCGAGGTCAAAGAAGTCATTGACCCGGAAAATAGCCCGATGGTTAAAAGGTTTAATAAGTTCTTCAATAAGAACTACAAAAGAGGCAAGGGTGAATCCTCCGAGAAGACACTCAGCTCCCTCCAAGACAAGGGAAGATAGGCCAACCAAGAGAGCGAGCATCAAAAAGTTGAATATCAAAGGGTTGACAATCCAAGAATGGAAAGAGCGATCGAAAGGTTAAAAATCTATCTTTGGAGAACTATGAGCAACCAGGTCACTATGCCATTGATTGCCCATATCCTCGTAGTCAACAAATACAAGAATGAAGAAGAAAGAAAGGTCTTGAGAGAAAGAAGACAAGAAAAGAAAAAGGCAATGTTGGTCGCAGAGATCGGCCGAGACAAAACAAGTCAAAAGACACACCGATTTGATTCGAGTAGTGAAGTTGACTACTCAAGTGACTCAAGAAGAAGCCTTGATATGTTTGATGGCCAAGGAACAAGACCAACTGACCAAGAAGATGAGGTACACTCAAATTCATCACACTCGTAGTCCATGTGTAATAGTGATCGTGGCACACACACCTCATCACCCACTGATCTTTATGATTCATTAGGCAAAATGATGAAAGACTTTGAACACATTAAATCCTCACACACACTTCTAAATGAGGAAAAACATGAAATGCTAAACTCACAAATGACTAAGAGCCGAGTACCCTAAGTCAAATAGTCGATGAGAATGAAATTATAAGGGCTAAAAATGCGAAGCTAATAGCATAGATAACAACTATAGAAAAGAGGGAGAATGACCTCAAAATGTGATTGCCTCATTCACTAAGGCATCTAAATCATTGGATGATCTTATTATGAGTCAAAGAGAATGTGGAGACAAGAGATGACTTAGGATTTAATTCCTCTCCGTGCTATGTCAAGCTCCAAAAGTGATTTTGGAAAAAGGATCTTCAAGTAATAAAGTATCTCAAAAATCCAAAACTCCCAATAATGCACACACATTTATTCCAAAGCACAATCACAAGCAAACTAGCCTTGGATATAAGGGAAAAGGAAAACGACCAGTTGAGTGTCTTTGAGATGACAATGAGAAGAAATCCATCGAGTTCCTCAAAAAACTCCAAACAGAAAATACTCAGTAAAGAAAAAGAGCTACCAAAAACCCGGAAGTTCTATAAAAGAAATACATATGAAGGAATGGTAGAATGCACCCAAGCCAAGCCAAGTGATTGGAATAACGTGAACTATCAAGAAAGACCTATGGAATATAAGCCCAAATGGCAAAGGCACGAAACTCAAAGAAAGGCCATTCCAAAGGTATAAGAGCTTTCATCAAACACATATGAACCTAAGCACTACACTCGAGATATCACAACTACCCAAAGAAGGCAATTGCTAAAACATATATACAGCATACTGACAAAAGAGACAAACTCGTATGAACCTAGAATCCCAATAAATTTGCCAAAATTAATTATGATTATGGCAATCGATAGATGGCAACCCCTTAGAGTCAAATCATTTGGCTATAGGTTGGTTGGATCATCTTACAATACTAACCCCTCGGACCTGCATAAAATATGGGTACCTAAAATTTAATTTCCTTGATTGCGGTTCAAGGAGCGGTGAGTGCCAAGGAATCGTACATGGATAGTGGTTGTTCCGGACATATGACGACAGAAACAAGAAAAATCTGTCAAAATTCAAGGAAGTCAAAGGAGCAAAAGTCATATTTGGAGGAAATGAAGCTCCAGGAGAAATAAGAGGCATTGGATCCATCAAGAAAAATGGATTAGAAATCACGATGTTGCATATGTTGAAGGACTCAAATTCAATTTCTTTGAGTATTAGCCAACTTTGTGACAAAGGCTATAATATTGGATTCAACATGGGAATATGCCAAATCAAGACACCAATCCAATGAGGTTGTGTTGCGAGGATGCGGACAAAAGAACATGTATGTAGTAGATTGGTCAACTCGCAACACCAAGCACTTGTCTACTAGCAAAGAGCATAGCCGAATCAAGTTGGTTTGGGTCGAGTTTGACCCTGAATTTCAAAACAATTAACAAGCTTGCCGTAAGTAATCTTGTGGAAGGACTTCCAGGACTCGATATACAAGAAGGAAAGTGTATATGATGCATGTCGGATGGGAAAACAAATCAAATCATCATTCAAAGAAAAGACATGTCCATCTTCAACAAGAATATTGCATCGCTACATATGGATATATTTGGTCCATTGAACCAAATAGCATAAGTGGGAAGAA
Organism: Rehmannia glutinosa; assembly: GCA_016081115.2. Classification (NCBI taxonomy): domain Eukaryota; kingdom Viridiplantae; phylum Streptophyta; class Magnoliopsida; order Lamiales; family Orobanchaceae; genus Rehmannia; species Rehmannia glutinosa. Next base: position 4,892,895 of record CM071924.1, read on the forward strand.
ATACACCTTGGTGGTAGTAGATGACTACTCAAGATATACATGGACAATATTCATGTGTAAGAAGAAAGAAACTCTACATAAACAATCACAAATGGCAAGAGGATTCAAAATGAGAAGAGTCAAGCCATTATCAAAATAAGATTCAGCAGAGGAACCGAGTTTGTAAATGGTATAATAACTCGATTGTATTGAAAATGGTATTGGTCATGAATTATCTGCGGCAAGGGATTCCACAAAAGAGAATGGAGTTGCGAAAAAAGGAATAGAACTCTCAAATAAGTAGCAAGGACCATGTTAGCGAAAAGGACTACCTAAAAGATTTTGGGTGAAGCAATAAACACAACATGCTACACTCAAAATAGATGCATGATAAACAGATAACCGACAAAGACTCCTATGAGATTTGGACAGGAGAAAACCAAATGTTGCATATTTTAGAATATTTGGATGTAAATGCTTCATCCATAACAATGGCAAAGATAATTTGAAGGCTTTTGATGCTAAAGTCGATGAAGGTATCTTCGGATACTCACCGAAAGCAAAGCCTCAGTACTCAACAAGAGGACTATGGTTACGAGAGGAATCCATTCATGTGGTGTTTGATGAGCCAAATGTAAATAGAGAAGACATTGAAGAATCGGCTAATAAACCAATCAACCAACCATGTAGAAGAGTCCCTATGTCAAGTTCAAGTCGGAATTATAAATCCGGATGAAGATGAGATAGCCGAATCTCAAAAGCAGTGGAAAATCTGCGAAGCTAAGTGATGACGAGAAACTGATCAAAACAACTCACCGCCAGACGATTGAATTCAACTAACTTACTTCAACCTGATGTAAGATGGCTAAGAGACCATCCACCGAAACTAGTCATTGGAGATATAAGAAGGTATCAAAACAAGATCGAACTCAACAAGAAGCTATGTTCACATGCTTTATCTCACAAATATAGCCTAAAGATGTGTCACAAGCATTGGATGACACACATTGGATTCAAGCTATGCAAGAAGAGTCAATCGGTTTGAAAGAAATAAAGTATGGGAATTGGTTCAAAGACCCACCCATCAAAATGTTATCGGCACTAAATGGGTGTTCGAAACAAGATGAACGAGGAAGGTTACTGGGGTAAGAAACAAAGCAAGATTAGTAGCCAAAGGATATTGCCAAGAAGAAGGGATAGATTTTGATGAAACATTTGCCCTGTAGCAAGATTGGAAGCTATAAGGATGTTTCTTGCCTATGCAGCCCACAAGAATTTTATTGTATATCAAATGGATGTAAAGAGTGCATTCCTTAATGGTTTATTGGAAGAAGAAGTGTATGTTGAACAACCTCCAGGATTTGAGCAGAAGACTCTTGGAGATAAGGTATACAAACTCAAGAAATCTCTATTTGGATTGAAACAGGCACCCGAGCATGGTATGATACTTTGTCACAATTCCCGACGAGAACGGATTCACAAAAGGCAAAGTGGATAGAACACTCTTCGAATTCAAGATGCGAAGAGTATATTGCTTGTTCAAATATATGTGGATGACATTATTTTTGGATCCACAAACAAATAGTCTGTGTGATAAATTTTCAAACCTCATGCAAAGCAAATTGAAATGAGCATGATGGGAGAGTCGACATTCTTCCTTGGACTCCAAGTAAAGCAGTGAAGGATGGAACCTTCATAAGTCAAACAAAATACATCGTAGATTTAATGAAGAAATTTGGTATGGCGGAGAAGTCTTGATAAAAATACCAATGAATACATCACAAAATGGACACGGATGCGGATGGCAAGTCTGGCAGATCAAACAAGATACTGAGCACTCATTGGATCATTGCTCTATCTTACAAAGTAGCAGGCCGACATCGCCTTGCCGTAGGTGTATGTGCAAGATTTCAATCGCTCCAAAGGAAAGCCACATGACATCGCGCCAAGAGGATCTTGAGATATTTGAAAGGAAGCCAAGAAGTTGGCTTATGGTATCCAAAGGAAGGTGGATTCAAGCTAATTGGCTATTCGACTCGACTATCTTTGGATGTAGAGTTGACAGAAGAGCACCTCGGACACATGTCAAATGCTTGGAAACAAAGTTAATTTCTGGTTTAGAAAAAGCAAAATTCAATAGCCACCTCTACAAACAAGAAGCGAGAATACATAGTTACAGTGCTTGTTGTGCCCAAGTTCTATGGATGAGACAAAGAATGAGAGACTACGAAGTTGAAGAAAAGGAAATTCCAATCATGTGTGATAACACAAGTGCAATTGCAATCACTCAAAATCCGTGGTGCACTCAAGAACAAAGCATATCGATCACATTTCAAAACCACCCGCACGCCCTTTCATGAACCATACTTAAACTCTTTTTCGTCCGTTTCTCTCACACATTACCAAAAACTGTTCATTTCTCTCTCTCAAAAGCAAAGGCAAAAACTCTCTCTCAAAACCCTATCAATCTTCAAATCACCTTCTAAGTTTTGTTCGGTGAAATACTTAAAAATGGCATCTACTCATGATTTTGTCAAGCTAGGAAAGAAAATCCACACTGGGTCTCTGTGGATTTCGAGGGTATGGTCAAACAGGGGTCCGATGATGCCCTCGTAAAGAAGATCGCTGAAAAACTCGAAACGCTCAGGCTAAAACCATTTCGACAATGGAGTTTTCAATGACCTATGTGGAAGAGGTCGCACGCTTCTACGTGAACGCCGAGATTCACGATGAGGGGATCAAATCCTCTATTCACGGGAAGGAGTTCATCATTACGCCAAGGATTTGGTAGAACACTCGCTTATTACCGGCGGAAGGAGCACCGAGAAATCAATGAAGCTGATGTTGACTTGGTTCTTCGCTTGGAAGGAAGTAGCCAAGACCGATCATCTTTGAAAAGATAGTTTACACAACTAACAAGAGGTCAGCCAAGAAGGAGGACTACCACAAATTGTTGGACATCATTGCCAAATGCATAGACATCAAATTTGGCAGCTTTGACCAATCAGTGCAAAGCAAAATTGATCGTAATGGTCACGATCATTGAAGAAAAGAAAGTGAATCGATGAGTTTGTCTCACAGCAGACTGCGCAGAATGTAGGAACAAATCCTTCAAGGAGGATGGAACATTTGGAGGATCTCGGGATACGGCCTGGTAATTGGCGAATAATGGAAGTGAAGAAAGTCCCTCTTCGACATGGAAAGACGTTCCATGTAAACAAGAGAATGTTCCGATCAAACCTCTCGGGCGCACAAGAGAGCCTACGCTAAGAGAGTTGATACAAGTGAGGGGGAATCGATTGACCCGAAGATACAATTGTCCCCTCTCCACCAAAGAAGAAGGTTGCCCCTACAAATGCTAAGAAGACCGTTGCCTCAGAGCAAAGAAAAACAAATCGCTCCTGTCCCTACAGTAAGTCACCCGCCCAGCCGTGTGTCTCCCCCTGCAGCCGCAGCAGAGAAGGAATCCCAAATACCTTCTCCGGTCATCAAGAAGAGGAGAACTGATAAGCCAAGATGGCCACTCCTCGAGAAGAAGACGACAACACCGCTCCTACCGCCCAAGACTCGAAGAAACCTTGTCGAACCGTAAATCCCTCTGGTTCAAACAAGAAGTTGAAGAAGACTTTTCAAGCATTCCGAGCTTGAGAAACCGGGTGAGTCGACCACTCAATCGGAGAAGATACCTCGAGACCGCCGGAGAAGTGGAGTCTCCGGAAGTGATTGATGAAACGCCAGTCTGCGAGCCGATCGGAGAGGCAACTCTATGACCCAAATTGTGAGACGAATGCAGTGAGGAACAAGGCACAACCGAGACAACCAAATCACCCGGCAACGGGGTTGTCTCTCCACCGTAATGTAGGTCTGAAGGTGTCGGCGAAAGTCTGCTACCCTTAATATCCGGAAACGAGGGCCGCAAAGAGAATGATGAAGACGATGTAATCTTGTACTCTCCATTGTATCCGGACATCCAAAATCGTCTGCGAGAGTTGAGAAAATGGAAGTGAGCCTATCCAGTGCGATTTGAAAATCCGAGTTCATTCTTTGAGAAGAAGAACTCTTGATTTCTTGAGGTGGACACAATCTTTTAAGCCCTTGACGAGATAATTGCATCAATATACCGGAGATTCGAAAAGAAAATGAACGGGCTAAAGCGGTGAGGACGAGAGGCACGTGAGAGGGCCAAAGATCTCCGCCTATCACCGCACTACGAACATACACATCCTCACTTTGACGCCCTATCGTAGTGATGAGGATCTGACCTGTTCTTTGCCAAATCCTTCATGAGCAAAGAATGATGGAGGGACCAGGAGAGTCCTCCAAAACACACCGGAGATAGACCCAATGGGAGTGGTGCGAGATATTGCCACCGTTGTTCTTGCCCACCACTTCCCCACTCACTCGGAAGAAGGAATTAAGGAATCGATAAAACGGGAGTGTGGGGACCCCAGTCAAGCCAACCCCTAATGAAGGTGTCTTACCACCTTCCCAACGATCGAATACTCGGTGGGAACAAAGAGTCCGAGACGAGTGACCCCATTCAAGTCACTCACCGGTGTGCCACCGAGGGGAAACTCCTCCACCGCAGCAAGGTCGGAGGATCTTTGCAACTGTCTCCACAATGAATCTAGGAGGCGAAGTGGAGAAGGAACAAACACAAAGTACTACTTGTTCAAATATATGTGGATGATATCATTTTTGGATCCACAAATAAAGAGAGTCAGATGACAAGTTCTCAAACCTCATGCAAGGAAAATTTGAGATGAGGATGATGGGAGAGTTGACTTTCTTCTTAGGACTTCAAGTCAAGCAATTGAACGATGGAACCATCATAAGCCAAACCACGTATACCAGAGATTTAATGAAGAAGTTTGGAATGGAAGAGAAGTCTTCGTGAAGATTCCTATGAATACATCGATCTAGTTGGACATGGATGCGGATGGCAAAGCAGCTTGATCAAACCAGATATAAAGCCCTCATTGGATCATTGCTCTATTTAACAAAGAAGCGTGCTAGACATCACCTTTGCGGTAAGTGTATGTGCTAGATTTCAATCGCACCAAAAGAGAGTCACATGACCGATTTGCATCTTCCTTTTCTTTTGGGTTGGATATGAGTCTCTCCATGCAATTGTACAATCCTCTTTTAACTTCAACATGAGTTGAAAAGTTTTCATCATATTGAAATTGAGGATTCAAATAATATGCAGTAGCATGCAGGTCACAGTGCATCTGAAACTCCCATTTCTCATCTATAATATCCCAAATCTCTTTGTAGGATGCTTCTTTATTACCCAATTTTTTTTGCAATCTCTTCTTTTGCTGTGTCCATGGCTCCATAAATAAATCCCATTGCTGGCACTTTCTCACCATCAACTAACCTTAAGACTTTAACTAAAGGATTTGTGGTCTTTAAAGCATATGCAACACTAGGCCAGAAAATATTATCTTTTAGTAAAATCTTTTTAACTTCTTTTCCATCAGGTTTGTTAGCCCATGATGAACTCACCCATTCTTCTGAGGTAAACATAGATTGTAGTGGGTTTTTTAGTTCATAAATCCTTTGCAAAGTCAAGTAAGCCGTGACAAATCTGGTAGCACCCGGCCTAAGTAGTTCCTTCTTCACAATTTTTCTCATCAATGCCAATACCCATGAATGATTGTAGATGAAATTAGTAATCTTTTTTGCCTTTATCAATGCATTCTTATGTTGTGGCAACTGCCATAGTTTCTCAAGCATCAAATCAAGACAATGGGCTGCACATGAAGTCCAATATAAATTTTTTCTTTTCTCCATCAACTTCCTCCCTGCAGCTTTATATGCATCATTATCAGTCACAATTTGATCAACAAATCCTTCCCCAATTTCTTCAACAACATCATCCAATAACATAAATAGCATGTCACTATCCTTAATTGCGTGACGATCAATTGATTTCAAGAATACGTTCCCATACGGGTTATTAACTATAATGTTGATGAGGCTTCTATTCCTCATGTCCCACCAACCATATGATAAGATAGAAACTCCAAGTTGTCATCAACGAGGCTCGCATTGAGAGACTCTCGGTGAGGTGCCAATTGCTCGAAGGCTAATGACGCCGCTAATGCAAATGCGGTCGACGAGGAAGGAACAACCCTGGGAGTTAACACTGGGCGGCGAAAGTGCAATCCATGGAGTTGAGACTCTAATGCATGCCACCGCAGAAGACCCTAAGACAAAATGACACTTTGTCGAAAGGGATGTCCAAGACCTCGCCGTAGTTGAGACTGCAGGAGGTAATGAAGGCCAACGGAGGTTGAGACTTCCCGAGTAAAGAAAGTTTGAAGTCTGAACATCCCTCATGCTCTCATTGATCCATCGAAAAATGAGATAAGTGCGCTTCACGATTCCCAGGATAATCTGATGTAACCTTTCGGGATCGGAAGGAGACGATGAAGGTCGAGTCATCCCCCGATCGATCCAAAAGACTCACCGAGGATGTTCCAACCACGAGTAAGTCGACCTCAAGACTACTCGCCAAACTTTCAACTTTGATGATGAGCCACCCATGGAAATCTCATCATCATCCGATGATGCTTCGATAAGGCCGAGGACCGATCAACTAATTTGGATAAATCACCGAGACCAACGAAGCCGCTGAGGCAAATGAGGATCGCAGTTCGGTCGACTTCCGAAAATGTGAAACTTGCTCATTTTCCATTCTCTCTTCTTCTATCTCTGCTGATTGAGTCTTCTCGAGTGTCCTAAATCACTCAATTAACCCTAACTCATTCTTGAGCTCTTCAAACCTTGATTCACATAATGGCTTTGTGAATATGCCCCTAACTACTTATCGGTTGAGATGTATTTCAAAGTGATGTCTTTCTTTTCAACATGATCTCTAATAAAATGATATCTCGACATCAATGTGCTTTGTTCTTGAATGCAACACTTTGGATTCTCGAGTGATTGCATTAGCACTAGTGTTATCACACATAATTGGAATTTCTCTTTCTTCAATATCATAGTCTCTTAGTCATTGTCTCATCCATAAGACTTGGGCACAACAACTTCCCACAAACCTATGTACTCTGCTTCACCTGTGGATGTAGCTATTGAGTTTTGTTTCTTGTTGAACCAATAAACTAACCTATTTCCAAGCATTTGACATGTACCGGAAGAACTCTTCCTATCCAATCTACATCCAACATAGTCCGAGTCCGAGTATCTTACCGGCTTGAATCCTTCTTCCTTTGGATACCATAAGCCGACTTCCTGGCATCCCTTCAAATACCTTAGGATTCTTCCGAGTCAATCGAGTCCACTGCTCAGGCTCCCCAAGCTGCAGCAGGATCGACTTCACAGAGGACTTCACGAGCACCACTCATCATTGAACAAATCCCAGTTGCCCGTGAGATCCCTTTGTAGAATCATTTCCCTTCTCTCTGGAGGTACCCGACCTCCTAAAAATCGAAAGAGATCTCGAGCGCTTCCACAAACCAGATCCTGTCATTCCATCGTACACACCATTGTTCCAAATGACTATGATTTTGACGCCGCTGGCCGTCACCGAAATAGAGGTAACAATCGAAGTTCGGGAGGTGTTCAAAGCATTATTTGCTGAAATTGAACGGATGGAGAGGCACCAGGCCTCGATGGACATGAGACTGGATAACAGGGATGCCAACCTCACTGCTGACTTGAGAGGCATAATAGTCAGAATCCGGGAGTGGTGGCAACAAAGAACAAACAATGCGTGTGGAATAAGCTAGATATTTGTAACATTGTTCAACAAGTTCGTTGGTCCGGCGAAATGAGAATGCGTCTGCAAAGACGAAATTGAAAGAACACATTGAGCAAATGCATGAATCTCACACTTGAGATAAAGTCTGCGTGAGCAAAATAAGAACGAGTTCCTGCGTATGGAAAAAAACATGGATCGAAAATTCGATCTTCTCGTGGGCCGAGATAAAGCCGATTAAAGTCAATCCAACGCTACTCGCTCCGAGTTTCGTGCAAGATACTCCGCAGCCAGACTCGAAGCGAGAACTCGGCTATCGCGACTCGACTTTCTTGCTAGTTTGTTTCAGGGGTTCCTCTCTCCTTTGATGATGCCAAAAAGGGGGAAGAGGATACCTAAAGCGCGAAGGGATCTCGAAGTTGAGAAGGAGGGAGCAGATGTGAAGGGAAAGACAAATGAGAGGAAGTATTAAGAGAAAAGAAAGGGAAGTCTGTTGACGGGGAAGGATCGAAAGATGTGACCTTGATGATTGTTAAAACCCTCCAACAAAGTCTTGTCACAAAATGATATTATCGATACTCCAAGTGACTTTCCGCCACTCCAACACTCTGCTTTGTACCAATGGTTGAAAAGAGAAAGACAAATTGAAGCGAGGGATGGAGGAAGTGGAAGGAAGGATGAATGCCCGAGTTATGGATATTCTAAAACAACATGGAGGCATTCTAGTAGACAGAGACACTTATGCCATCTCGTATGCCGAAATTGAGCCAAGATCGAGTTGATGAATTTAAAACGCCGCATCCCAAGGATACTTCGCAAATATGTCCATGGCTCAAGCCTGGACTTATCTTGGGAAAAGGGTCTCACACTATGTGAAGAAGGTCGACAGACAGACTACCGGGCAATCACTCTGCTTTGGTCACTCTGCTAGTCACTCACCGAGAAAAAGACCCCGAAGACAATACACGCCTGCAGGTAGAGGAAGAAGCGTGGTGGAGGAAGAGGTTTCGGACCTAGATCTCTGCCGAAAAACATTGAGTACATAGATCCGGGCAAGAAAGGAGGGATCTACTGGTTTTGACGAAGTAGCCAATCTGCAAGTGGCTAAGAACAATCTTTGAGTATGTGAAAAGAATTGAAGAAGAAAATAAAAGACAAACTCAAATATGGGAGGAGAGAAAAGAGAGACTAAGAAGAGATGAAGTCGCCTTTCCAAGGCGTATGAAAAGAAGAAGAAGAAGGCGGGTGAAGATGAGAAAAAGAGAAGAAAATCGAAAGATGACAGTCAAGAAGATGAAAGAAGGAGGGCAAGGAGATGAAGTGTTGTTGTCCACCCTTTCATGTATTTTACTATGTACACTTAATGTAAGTCTTCTCAGTACAATATACAAAACTCGTACAAATTCTATACTTGTGTAAATATAGAACAACATGGTTAGCTTAAGCCCCGTTAAACTACGATACATTTTTGTTGGTTTAAGCTCGATACACTTGTAAACTATGTAAAGAACAAGAATGTTATGATCAATAAAAGATCGATTCTAAACACACATTCGTGATTTTACATATGCCTGTATGTATTTTTGTTTATATTATTGATGTATGTTTTAAGTTTTGGCATCATCAAAAAGGGGGAAATTGTTGGGAAATCATTTTGTAGGTTTTGATGAATGCCATGTAAAACTTAGAATAGGAAAGTTGGCACCCATTTTTGTTGTAAATCGCATTGTAATAGATAGGGCTGGTCAAGCCGAGTTAAGTCACTATGCCTAAACATGCAAGAAGACAAATCGAGACTAGAAGGAAGACTCATTGCGAGACAACCGAGTATGGCAAATAAGAGAAGACGAACTCGATCAAGGTGCAATTGAGATGCAAATGAGTGAAGTATTAGTCAAGTCAACTCAAGATAGCCAAGTCTCAATATCGAAATGACAGAGTCATCAAATGATTGGAAGTGACTCAAGTCACCTGGGAATGTGAAAAAATGCGATCAAGTCAAGACAATCAAAGAGATCTGTTTTGCACAAAAAATCAAGAGAATTACTTAAACAAGTAATACCTCCATACGCTTTTCTTGAAGTGCTCAGTTCAAAAGCGTGCAAAAGGAATAAACCTATGGGAAGCACGCACCATGTTAGAACTCGAAAAGTCAAGAATCATTCATACGAGGAAATGGAAATTCCAAGGATCGCAACAAGACAAGCTAACGACCACAAGTGACTTTCAAAAAAATAAGCCTATCTCTTCAACGGGCAGATTTTTGAAAGATCACTATAAAAGGCCGAGGAATAACTCGAGCAAGCGGGTTACCCTGGAACCACTAACATTCAAGCAAACATTTGAATCAGTAACCTAAGATATTCTCAAATCATTCAAGATCAATCCTCAAGCCTACATTACGAAGAAAATCAATCCAACACTCACCTGTGAAGGAAAGATAACTTCAATCGAGTTGAAGAGGAAATTTTTGAAGAATCAAGGGGTCTACATTCCACGGAGGATTGTAGGAAGGTTCAAGGTCGAACTAGTCTCAAGGTTTTGGAGGGCTTCGTGATCAAATCCAAGGAGCTTGAGCAAGTGGGTTGTAGTAGCAAAGCGCACCGCCTGTGAAGAAGGCCGAGTCGTCGAGAAACCAAACAAGCGTGACTAAGGCGCATCTCCAGATCGAGTCCCAAAGGATCAAGTCACCGTGTGTGATCAAGACTTGTATCTCGAATGTTACCACTCTGATACGATCAATACTTAGTGGATTCCTCCAGGAGTTGGAAAAGACAGAGTAGAAGAATTACCCCATCTTCGAACCTCTATAAAAACTTATCGTGTCATTTACATTTCAACACTTTAATTCCTCGTCTTATTTGTTTAACTCTGTTGATAAATTTGCTATCCACTTGATAATCTCTAAGTGCTAAAACCAAGTATTAAATCAAACTAAACCAAATTTAAGGGTGTTAAGTCTTCCAAAAAACAAACCACAGTTGAGCTAAGTCTTTAGTCTTAACAATTGAGTTATTCTATCAATGTACTCGTTGAGTCTGTTGAGTGACTAACTCTATGACATTAACTAACTTAGTCATCCACCAAGGACACAAACAAAGTATTAACTCAATATTTAAAAAGACTAAATCAAAAAGTTGGTAAGGTTTATTCAACCCCCTTCTAAACCTTACACTCACACCCCTTGGGACCAACACCCTATCCCCTCCTGGACGCCCACGGGACCTCCGCCACCGCCACCACCGCATCCGCAATGTGTAAGTGAGCTCTAATATTTCCTTGGCCGACACCTTGACTTCTTTTTCAAATTAAAGGATTTTTGGTTGATCCTTGGTTTTTTCTAAATTTATGAAGCAAAGAGAAGTAATTTAAGTTTGCATTCACTAACAAATTTTGTGATTCTTAAAAATCGGTTTGCGAATATTTGAAAAAACTTGAATAATAAGCTTGATCAATTAATTCTCAAAGGGCGCCCATTTTCACATGTTTGACTTTTCAATGTCAATTTTTTCTTAGATTGAGAAATCAATTATAATTTTTTTTATTATAAATTAAAATAAATAGAAATTACATTTAACAAACAAAGTGAGAAAATTTGAATTAAAGCCTGACAAAACTCAATGGCGTGAGTGCGTGACTAATCAATTTAATTAAAACGTTGGCAACAAAATTTCAATGCGGGTCCGTGGGTTCAACCCGTCGGGTCCCGGTCCAATGTTGTGTAACTTATATATAGGCTATTGCATGTGTGCTTTCTTTACAATTTGTAATGCCAGTTGACAAAGAAATACACTACCTGTGTATTTTGAAAATTAGGCTAACTTTGTGGGTTGTGCATAACTTTGCTGTTTGCTTGGATGGAACATTACCTGGCTATCCCTTGTTTTGGGACAAGAGCTCACAGTTGGCTCATTCAGTTAGTGGTTTGTGCATGACTGTTGGATGATGACATATTATTGATTGATCTCTACAAAGTTATTCATATATGTTTAGAATTTACGCGACAATATTGTCGATATTTTGGATTCCCTAATCCCTCAGCATCAAAAAGGCAAAACGAAAAATTGATTGAACTGTAAATGCCAAAAATGCAAACAGGAAATTCGACCAAAGGGACTCAAATGTAAGGGATTTTGAAATTTGATCTGAACTCCATCAGCATCAAAAAGGCAGAAGGAAAAAATGATGAAATCTGATCTGAACTCCCTCAGCATCAATGCAAAAGAAAAAAAGGTTTAGACTATGAATACAAAAACAAAAATGAAATTTCTTTAAAGGGGATTCAAAATAAGAAGTAAACTAACGGGATTCTAAAATCTGGACTGATCAGAACGGGAATCAAGAAGTCTGCTGATATGAGCACGACAAAGGCACCTACAAATACTCCATTTTTTCTGAAAGGATTTCTTTTGGGATTATAAGTATCGGCCTTATTGATTGAGTTTCTTCTATTAGGTCAGTTTCTCAAACGACAAAATTCCGTTCGAAATTATTATAAATTGGAGTTTTTCCAAATAGAACCCGTGTTCGAAATTTGAATTGGACAAGGTTGTGGGCTGTAACGTGTTTTTGGTGGTAGCTACAGGAAGCAATTTGACATATTTCATGCAAGTGCTTTATTTCAAATTTCAACTATGTTATCTTGGTGATATGCCTGTTGCCTTGTAACTGGAAGCACATTACTCTTAAGAAAGTATGGTGCCGTCGGAAATGGTTTTCTGCTGTGCTATCAAAGTATCCAGACTGATAGTTAATGTAGTGGATCCTAAAACCATTTGGCCAACATATGTATTCTGCTTCTGAACAGGTAACATGGATTTGCTTAATCATATATAAATCAATAGTTTTTTGCTTATGGGTTGGGGTGAACGAGCCTGCCCTACATAGGCCTTTGTATATATATCTAAATGCCTTTTGTTGCTCAGATGTATGCATGAGTTAGAATGTAAGAGAGGAGCCTTTTGATTCATGTAATGTTTTACCTGACATCAGTGGCGGCTGTATTCTACGTAGGGGCCCCCAACTAACATTAGTGTAAAAATAAAATACAATACATCAATTCTAAAAATAACACTATAAATAGTTACTAGTTTTAATAAAGTCATGTTCAATTACATCTTAATATTTAAAAAGAAATAACATAATACAAATACATGAATATGTCATAACATTTCTCTTCTATTCTTCATATTTTGAAATCATTGCATAATAGCTTCATTGGTAATGTTTCAAATATATATCCTTTTCAATGTATGTTACCAAACAATCATTCAAGAGTCCATCTCCCATTCGATTGCGTAGTGAACTTTTGATGATATTCATTGTCTTTAAAAGATCTTTCCACCGCTTGCGGTGGCATCCGCAAGATCAATGACAACTTAATCAACAAATAAACCAATGGAAAAATAATATGTTTTCTTGTAGCAACCATCTTCTAAGCAAGACCTCCTATACCGCTTACTTTAGAGTTGTCATCTAAACGAACATCGAAAATGAAATTTTCAAGTTGACTTTCAAGTTCATATGAGTAAATAACCGCTAGAAAATTCACTGGATAAAATCTTGCAAGACGAAGTAGCTTCTCTTTGTCAAATGCGTAAAATGAATCACTTGGATCTAAACATGCCATAGATAAAAGCAATGTTGTTTTCACCTCATCAAAACGGTGATTTAGCTCCCGAGTTTCCAAGTCAATCACGAATAAAATAGCTCAACTCTGTGTAATGATGAATATTAGTTATCCTTTCAATTCTACCCCTTGATCTCCCTCGAGGTGCATATACATCTTCCATATTTAGCACAACTATCTCATATTTGTTACAAAACTTGGAAGCTTCAACTAACAAAGTCCTCCCAACCACCATCTCTCATTGCTTGCCAACGAGTTTTTGATACTTTAACAAGACTCATTGCATTTACAATATCTTGATCATTTCTTTGCGTAACTTGAGACAATTCATGTGTAATTCCCAGGATTTTTCTCATAAGATGTAAAATAAATACAAACTCAAACCGATTCACAATCTCTAGCAAATCAATGGCTTCGCTCTTTTGTGTATCACCATTACCATTCTCCCCAACATGCACAAGGCCAAGAAAACGCTCAATGACACATCCACTCTTATTCACATAACGAATAACAACCCCCATTTGCTCTTTGACTTGTACATCCCGACACTCATCAACTAAAATAGAGAAAAAATCATTTTCAAGATTCTCAATAATATCATTTGTAGTCTCAACTGCAACTGCATTTATAATATCCTTTTGAATATCGGAAGATATGAGTTTTAGATTTTTAGGAGCATTATTCAATACAACATTCTTGATGTCCTCATTACATGAAGCAATAACTTTCAAAAGTTCAATAAAATTTCCTTCATTTAAGGGTCCTTCTGACTCGTCATTTCCTCGAGACGCTAATCCTTGCATAATGAGATATCGCAAATAAATAACTGATGCATTTAATCTGCAACGAATCAATCTTCGATTGATTTCATATATTAGAGAAGGACACTTCAATGTGTTGAGCTTGATTCATCAAATCTTGATAAGCCAATTTACATTTGTTATGATCATCACATGGTCTCCAACATGATCTCTTAATCTTTCTTTCTTACGCCAATTATTAAATTCTCCGAGATACAAAAACATCATGTCCTCTTTCACTTCTCCCGAAGAAAAGAGATAACAATATAAACAAAATGCTGCATCTTTTGTAATGCTATACTCTAACCAATCCTTAAATTCATCAAACCACGATGTAACAAATTTACGTTTTCGGTTCCCATCTATCTTTTGAGGAAAATTATGTTCACGTGGCTGACATGGACCTTTTAATAAATAAGCTCTACGCACATGTTCAATTAAGTTGGATGGATAGCTCATTATGTTAGGTCGTAGTCCTTGATCACTTGGAAGATTTTTCTATATCAACCTCAAAAGCATCTTGGCTTGATAAAACTTTATCTTGACTTGTTGGTGCTTGAAGTTGAACAATTGTAGGTGGATTGACTGATGAAGACGATTCCTCAATAATAAGTGGTACTCTTTTAAAAATTGTTCCATTATCTAAGAAAATGCGGAAAAAATAAATCAAAAACTAATATAGCTTAAGGAAACAACTATACATGAATTATAAATTATAATAAATTACTAAAAATTAGCCCTAATAATTCATATAACAATTATGGTACAACAAATTAATTAAATAAATAGAGAAGAAACAACAAATCCAACAAAATTAATTAATATACATTTTGATATTAAAAACCCTAAATACAATTCATTCTCATTCAATGTTAATCTCATGACAATAAGGTGAAATAAAGCTTTAATACAAACCTTGGGGTAGCACTAGCCGGTAGGGGGATTGAGCGTGGGTAACCAACGAGTGCTACTTGGTATGCTTTCTTCAATATTTTTTCAATGGGGATTGGCGAGGGTTGGGGACGGTTTTTGGCTTTTTGCAATTTGTTGACAAAACAGAAGCTGGGTTGTGGACTTGTGGGGCTGTGGGTAACAGGGTAAGTGGGTTTTTTATTTTTATTTTTAATTTTTATTAATGATATATATTAAAAGACAATTATACCCCTGATTTTTTTAAAATCCCAGGGGGCCCAGTGCCCCTAACCCCTTCATCCCTACCTGACATCTTGTTTGGTAAACTCAAGATCTATATTCTCCTTATTAGATTCACAGAAATCATTGCTTATTTCTATTGTT
The DNA here is from genome assembly GCA_016081115.2 of Rehmannia glutinosa. Lineage (NCBI taxonomy): Eukaryota > Viridiplantae > Streptophyta > Magnoliopsida > Lamiales > Orobanchaceae > Rehmannia > Rehmannia glutinosa. The sequence goes on from CM071924.1 coordinate 4,908,322, forward strand.
TTTTGAATTGAATGTTTTTAATCTTTTATCTTGTATTGTGTGGATCTTATTACTTGTACTTTATCTTGGGAAGCTTGGGATTGCAACATTTTTCTCTCACAAATTTTCTTGATCTTGTCAAAGTATCAACAACATTATTATTTTGAGTTTGCCAGATTTTAAATTTAATTCTGCTATGTTTTTTTATTTTATTTTATAATTTGTATTCTTTCTATGTGGGTATTTTAGTTTTTTTTTTTTTTGGTTGTGATATGGGTAATTTCATATGTAGAGGTAATATTTACCTTAAGAGTGTTTTAGAACATGCAAATGTATCGAAGATTGTCTGTATCATCAGGTAAAGTTGATTTAATATTCATTTCTTCTTACTTAGAATTTGGAAGATATTCTTTTCTTTCTTTTTCAACTTTTATATGTATGAGCTTTTAAGGAAAACTTGTATAAGTTTTGTGCTATGGTAACATATATATCTATCAACAAAGGTACTTTGACAGGGAAAACAATATGACAATGAGCAGTTCAAGTTTCACCACATGCCAATGGTGTGTGGAAAAGAATCTGTAAAGTGAGAAATAAGGTACATAACATTGTGGATATCATACTGGGAAATGGTAAGGCAAATATTTGGTTAGACCATTGGATAGGTGATGCTTCACTTTCAATGATGCTTAATAAAAATGATGCAATTATTTCTCTATGTCCAATTGAGGCCTTTTGGAATAATGGAGGATGGGAGGAAAGGAAATTGAAAAGAGTGGTTTCAGGGTACTGGATTTAGAACAGGGAATGACACATTTTATTGAAATTTTTCACCCAATGGTCAGTTTTCTGCTGGTTCAGCTTGGAATTGCATCAGACTTTGTAAAACAAACCAAATCTTCTAAAATGTCTCGGAACTATTCCTAACCCCAACCATGTCCTTTTTATTATGTCGTATCCTTCAAAACATAATTCCAGTAGACCTAAAACTACAAAATAAGGGTACAAGTCGAGCTTTTAAATGTTTTTCCGGTGGCAAACCTATCACTCAATTTAATAAAAGGTCTTCATTCCAATCTCAGTCCAATCTTACCTCTAATGACCTTGTGTCTTTTGATATTGAATCTTTGCAGCAACATTCTTTGGAGAATATACATGTTAAGAAAGTCTGTGCTCATTTTTCCAAACTGCTTCATATCAATCACCCACACAGATAGAGTATCAGGCTAATGCTCAAATCCAAGAAGCTTTAATCACCATTCATTTGGCACACATTTACATGATTGTGCTTTGCTTAATCTTGTATTTCTTTGGATTGCAAGGAATGACAGCAAGCATATAAAGAAAGAATTTAGAGCTGCTAGCATTATTTGGAATGTTACTCCCCAATCCACATATACAAAACCTCTTTAAAAGTAAAAAGGTGAAGATTGCAATGTGGAGGGGTTTCAAGGATGTGGCAAAGGAAGCTTTCAAGATAAGCCACAAATAAGATGGATCTTAGTGATATGGAAAAAGCCTGCTACTGGATGGGTGAAGATGGATACAGTTGAAGCTGCAAAAAAAAAAAAAGGGAGCATCAAAGTGGAAGTCATTTTAGCTTTTCATGGCTATTATAGGGCTTAGGAAAAAGGAACCAAACTGGTTAAAGAAATAGGTGCTAACAAAGTTTGGTTTGATTCGTTTGAAGTTGATTCAAAACTCTTGTGCAATTGTTAACAGGAAATGAGCAACGTCATTGGAAACTATTACATTGACAGCTACAAATTAGAAACAGGTTCAAAGAAAATGGAGTTACATCTTACCCATATTCGGGGAGGGGGATAAAGGGGCTGAAATTCCAAGAATTTTGTGGGATTTATAAGGATGGATCAACTTGGCATGCCATCATTCTCTGCTACAAAACACATGCATAAAAGTTCTTTTATGAAGATTCTTTAGGAATTTTTAGATTGTTACAGCTTATTATTGTCACCTTCTTGCAATAGTTATTTGGCATTTCTAATTCACTGATAATAGTTTGATATTTATTAGGTCAATTGTTTAGGGTTGTAAAAAGTGTTAATATGTTTGATACTAACACTAGCTATGTTAAAAGTGTTTTTTTTGTTAGTTGTCACTTGGTTATTGTAATAGTGTTGGTAGACAGTTAGCAGTACTAAGACTTAGTTAAACTATTAATGATAATTAGAAAATCAGCAATATGCTGAAAAAGTTGTAACACAAACATTGTAATTAATATTTTCATGATATACAATGTGCACCTGACTTATGAGGTGTTTTATTGGGGGAAAAAGAAAGGAAAAAAAGAAAAAACACAGTCATACTAATATACACAATATATATCATCAGTTTAATGTTATCATATTTCAACCACATGTGACTATTGTTGAATTACAATTGTACAGAATCGGGAATGCCTTCAAAGTGGCAAATTACGAAACAAAAAGATTACATAAATTGAACTAGCTATTACAACTTGTCAATAGAACTTTCGGTTTAGCGTCGAGACAAATCTCTTTCCGCAAAGCAATTACGTCCCCTGGTTAGTGCTCACGGTTTGACGTATTGCTTCCAAAGATGAAATGGCTTACGTCTTACGTAGTAGTAGCACCACTAACACGTACACCTTCAACTAGAAATGTCTTTGATCCCGTTCTTGGACTTAGTGCGAGAATGCGAGAAGATGAGTGTATGCTTTTTTATGGAGTAAGAATTCAAGATCTTAAATCGCAATGCACAAACATGTATAAATAGCCAAGCATTCCACCGGGGGAGAAAAAAACGGGTAGTGGGCATTAATCACTTGTAACAACCAAGGTGTTACATCCCACTACTTGCATAACAATGATCGGAGTAGTGGGCTAACTTCGCTTGACCACCACCGCGAGTTACAACTCCAACATTCACACGAACCGACACCTACAATGTCCGATTCATTGGCTCCAACAGCCAAAGAAATACTCGAATACGGGTCAAGCCCATTTTCGAGTGGAAAACTTTAGTGGACCAGGACCCGACCAATAGGGCCAGCCGCTTAGCCCAGGCCCGCACTCCGTGCCCGCATCGAGGCCGGGCGGCGGGCGCGCGTGTGGCCCACTTGTGATCATCCACTTGTGTTATAGTTTATACAACAAATAACACCTTCTAGTAAATAAACTAGGATAAACTATGATTTGTATTCCAAGTGGGATAAGGCATAAGCCTTTCATCTCCCTTTACATAATCTTTACATAATGTCCATTTATGTGGCTACCTTCGTATATTAATTTATCACTCACCGAAATTCGGTTTTGAGAAATAAAAATACTACGAACATCTACTCGTAATGTAGATTAATAATATATAATTTAATTCCTCCGAATTAAATATTTAGCCACCGAAAAATTGGTCAAAGTCGGGTCGACACCCACTTCATCAAAACCAAAATTTCCAACAATCCCCCACATGAGTGGAAATTAATGTATGCATGAATGCATACACGCAAACCATCCTCAAGAGATAATATTGCATTCGAAAGGTAGCTTATGACTTTGAACCTTCCGTAGTCAATACCATCGGGTACACATCGGCGGCTTAGTGGACGCAATGCCTTGAACTATTCCTCCATGGTGTATACCGAGTCAACAAAAGATAACACAATAAGGTCTCAACACCTTCTCGTTTCTCATGTTTTGTGTCCGTTTCGCCATGGACACCACTTTGGATTCATAAGTGTTACTTTGAAGTGGCCCGCACTTCTCACTTATATAGGTGATCTTCTATTCGAGTATCCCGCCATACTCAACCTCAACAACGTGTATGAATCATTCAAAGTCAAATGACTTAGCCTCACCACAACTTTGCGGTGTTTCAACACTTGGTATTGCTTTCTAGGGATAGGTTATAACATTGTTTCCAAGTGTTACAACATAACCTTCATAGTTTAGTTTTCCCATTGAACCAAGTTCTTGGGATCTCCAAATCATCATGGTTGGGTTACCAATATAATGGTTATTTTGACTTTGTGGACTTTAAGCCCATTCCCTCTAGCAATTTACCTAATTGATCTTGATTCACCTTTCACAAAGGATCTCGCAAATTGTCTTTTGATTTTAAGTAGTCAATTGACATCACACCATTTGAGATCAATTGTCTAATGGTATTGTGTCTCAACGAATATGTCTAGACTTCTTTCATATACATATTGCTCTGTGCCCTTCCTATAGCCGCTTGGCTATCACGGTGAATCATCACCGAAGGCACATGCTTCCTCCAACATGGAATATCTTCCAAAAAGTTTGAAGCCACTGCTTTCTTCACCACTTTATCCAAAGCTATAAACTCAAATTCCATGGTGGACCGAGCTATACACGTTTGCTTCGTGGACTTCCATGATACCGCACCACCTCCAATTGTGAATATGTATCCACTAGTTGAATAAGAATCTTTTGAATCAAATCCAACTAGCATCACTATATCCTTCAAGTACACTGGATATCTTGAGTAGTATAGCCCATAATCCAAGGTATACTTCAAGTATTTTAACACCTTGTTAACGCTTTCCAATGCTCATGGCTTGGATTGCTCGAACTGAACCTACTCAACATATTTACGAGGATAGGCCAAGTCCGGGCGTGTACAATTTGTGATGTACATCGATCCTATTATGCGTGAGTATTCCATCCGAGCCACTGGTTCGCTTTTATTAGCAACCACATTTATACTTAAATCAATGGGCGTCTTTGATGGTGAATCGTCAAAAGCATTGAATTTCTTGAGCACTTTCTCCACATAGTGGGATTGTGACAAGATAATTCCATCGAGTTCTCGCTAATTTTTATCCTAAGGATTACATCAATGAGTCCCCATATCCTTCAAGTCAAAGTTCCTCTTTAACATTCTTTTAGTCTCCATGATAGTATCATGACTACGCCCATGATTAACAAATCATCTACGTATAGACAAACTATGACAAATGCTTCCGATGCCCTTTGACATATACGCATTTATCACACTCGTTGATTTTAAATCCATCTAACAACAATGTATTGTCAAACTTAAGGTGCCATTGTTTTGGAGCTTGTTTCACCGTCATAAGATCTTATTAACTTGCACACCTTCTTTTCTTGACTGGTGCAACAAACCCTTCAGGTTGTTCTATGTATATTTTAGCATATATCTCTCCATTCGAAACGCCATCTTGACGTCCATCTCGATGAATCTCTAGATTGTGCAAAGCAAAGAATCGCAAGAAGCACCGAATAGACGCAATCCTCAATTCTCGAGAATAGGTATCAAAGAAGTCATATCATTCTTTTGTTTAAAGCCTTTGGCTACAAGCCGTGCTTTATACTTATCAATAGTTCCATCTGCTTTATACTTCCTCTTTAGGATCCATTTACATCCTAAAGGTTTATGACCAAAGGAGATCAACCAACTCCCAAGTATGCAACCGCATAATGGACTCGATTTAACTATGATAGCTTCTGCCGAGCGGAGCATCCGGACTACTTAGATCCTCTTTAATCCATTTGGCTCACCATCTAACATAAATGTTATGTAATCCGCCCAAAAGACTTAGTCGTCTTAGACCTCTTCTTTGCGTCTCGGTTCTTCACTAATTGGTGTTCAACCACTTGCGCTTTGTGAGTTTTTTTATTAGTATTCACTTCTAACTTTTCTCTACAAGGGTAGACATTCTCAAAGAATATAGCATTCCTTGATTCGATTATGGTACCTTCATCATTTCTCGATTTTCCGACTTATGTATCATAAACCTATATGCACTACTTTGGTATGCATATCCCACAAAGACACAATCAACTCCTCTTTGGTCCAATTTTAACTTGTTTTGGTTCGTATTGCTACCTTAGCCAAACACCCCCACACTTTAAGGTATTTATAAGAAGGCTTATGATTTTTCCACAATTCGTAAGGTGTCTTATCTTTCCCTTTAAGTGGTATTTTATTCAATATGTGGTTGGTCGTTAAAACAACCTCCCCCACATATTCTCGGGTAATCCTAACTTATCAACATGACATTCATCATCTCTTTTAGAGTTCGGTTTTTGCATTCAACAACACCATTAGATTGTGGTGAATATGGTGTTTGTTGTTTGATGAATTATGCCCGATCGGGTACATAGTTCTTTAAATGGTGCAACATATTTGCCACCTCTATCACTCGAATTATTTTAATCCTACGCCAAGTTGATTTTCAACTTCATTTTTATAATTCTTAAAAGTCTCTAATGCTTCATCTTTGCTTCTTAACAAGTATAAGTAGCAAAACCTTGTGCAATCATCAATAAATGTGATGAAATATTTTTACCACCTTTAGTTTGCACAAATTTTAGGTCACACACATTAGTGTGTATCAACTCTAAAGGTGAAGTGCTCCTTTCAACCGAATGAAACGGTAATTTAGTCACTTTAGCTTAAACACAAACTTCATATTTTCTTTGTGAGTTTACTTCGTAAATTAATCAATTCTAAATTTACCAATCCTTTTATAGCATTGATTTACATGTTCTAATCTAATATGTCATAAATTAGAGCACTCAAGAATATAAAATGTAAGAAGATTCATTCTTATTCATATTCTCGCCAAAACGGCGTACAATCATTACATTCATTTTGAACAGTCCTTTGTCTAGATAACCCCTACCAAGAACCGCCCAAATTTGCTAAGTACAAATTTTTCGGACTCAAAACTAGTCTAAACCCATGGTTGACCAGCGGCGAACCCGAAACTGCATTTTTGCGGATGTCCTGGGACATGCAAGACATCATTCACTTCAACTCCTTTCCCCGAAGTAAGCTTTAGCACCACCGTTCAAACGCCAACAACATCGAAGAGGCGTGATTCCCCATATGGAGCTTCCTTCCTCGATGGGATGTAAGAAGAGGATTCATCCTTATCGGAATGCATACATGGCAAGTGGCACCGGTATCCACAAACCATTCTTTCGGGTTATCCACCAAATTGGCTTCAAACACCACCGCCGACATGTCAACATCTATCGATTCCTTTCTTCAACCACATTGGTATTGGACTCATTTGGTTTTCTTTTTCTTTGGTGACGGTAGTCCTTTGCCATATGGTTTGGTTTTCCACATTGTAGCAAGCTCCTGAATTTTCCACTGCCGGTTTCTTGCCTTTATCGTTAGGCCTTTTCTTTGAGTTACTTGACGAGCCGTGCTCCATCAAGTTGGCTTTTGACTCCATAGGGACAAGCTTGGACTTAGAGTCAATCCTCCTATGTCTTCCTCAATTCGAGTTTGACAATCGGATCCTCTAGTCCCATCTCCTTTCGCTTATGTTTGATATAATTCTTGAAATCCCTCCAACTTGGGGGCAATTTCTCAATCAAGGCGGCCACTTGGAATGCTTCTCGCAAAGCCATTCCCTCGGCAGAGATTTCATGTAGGATCAATCGGATTTTCCGAACTTGTTCCATCACGATTTTAGAATCAACCATCACAAAATCCAAGAACTTACCGACAATAAATTTCTTTGTGCTTAGGCATCCTCGGTTTTGTACTTCTTCTCCAAAGAATCCCACAATTCTCGGAGGATTTCATAGCACAATACACACCGTAAAGTGCATCACTAAGTCCGTTTAGGACATAGTTACGACACAGAAATCACCCAGGCGCCATGCATCAAACGCAACGCGTTTTTCGCATTCGTTTCGTTCTCGGCAATAATAGGAGCGTCCTTGGTCGATACTTCGCGGACTTAGGGTAGTCGGGTAGAATATCATTTTTTTCGCCACCTCTTGAAGTCGAAACCCATGAATTTTTTGGGTTTCTCGGCTTTGAGGAGGGATGATCGGGGTTACGCTTGTGCTTGCCATCGTGAAGTTCGGATAATTGCTTTGCGATTGTTGAATTACTGATTGACAGAATCGGGAATGCCTTCAAAATGGCAAATTACGAAAAGAAAAGATTACGAAATTGAACTTGCTATTACAACTTGTCAATAAAACTTTCGGTGAGTCGAGACGAATCTCTTTCCGCAAAGCAATTACGTCCCGGCTAGTGCTCACGGTTTGACGTATTGCTTCCAAAGATGAAACGACTTACGTCTTCTTTTGTAGTAGCACCACTAACACGTAAGACCTTCAACTAGAAATGTCTTTGAAATCGGACTTAGTGCGAGAATGCAAGATGAGTGTATGCTTTTTTATGGAGTAAGAATTCGATATCTTAAATCGCAATGCACAAACATGTATAAATAGCCAAGCATTCCACCGGGAGAAAAACCGGGTAGTGGGCATTAATCACTTGTAACAACCAAGGTGTTACATCCCACTCTTCATAAATAACAACAGTAGTGGGCTAACTGGGCTAGCAGGTGACCACCATGCGGGAGTTACAACTCTAATAATCACACGAATCGGACACTTACAATGTCCATATTCATTGGGCTCCAACAATCCAACGGTCACTCGAATGCGGGCAAAGCCCATTTTCGAGTGGCAAAACTATTGGGCTCCAACAGTCAACAAATCCTCGAATCGCCAAGCCCATTTTTGAGTGGCAAAACTTTAGTGGACCTGGACTCGGGCTAATAGGGCCAGCCGACTCAAGGCACGTGCCCATGCCCGGCCGGTCGGGCGGGTGCGCCGTGTGTGGCCCACTTATGATCATCCACTTGTGTTATAGTTTATACAAAGAAATAACACATTCTAGTAAATAAACTAAGATAAACTATGATTTGTATTCCATGTGGGATAAGGCATAAGCCTTTCATCTTCCTTTACATAATCTTTACATAATGCCCATTTATGTGGCTACCTTCCCGTGTATTAATTTCTCACTCACCGAAATTCGGTTTGAGAAATAAAAATACTACGAACATCTACTCAAACGTAGATTAATAATATATAATTTAATTCATCCAGAATTAAATATTTAGCCACTGAAAAATTGGTCAAAGTCGGGTCGACACCCACTTTATCAAAACAAAAATTTCCAACAACTATCTTATCATAAGTTGAAAAAACATCCAATTTCTAACGATTATATTTTTTGCATAAATGATATATATCTAATCAAATATCTTTGACTTTAAGACTACTCACTTATCGATTATTATAGCTTAAGCCATAGATGTTGAAAAATCGATTTGACCAAGAAATAGAGAGTTCTTTAGTCCTAGGGATATCCTCTCTTGGAGATCTCCTTAGTGGTTTGTGTCCGGGAGATTCCCATGTGTTGTCCTCCACCCATGCGTTGTCTACCATGAGCTTCTCCACCATGTGTTGTCCGGGAAAAACACCCTCCGTCACGCCTTTCTAAGTCCTCCCATCGGATGTTCTTGACCCACCCGCTCCCTTTCCCTATTCTCCCTCTCCCATCCTTTCTTCTTGTTCTTTTTTTTTTTTTTTCTGCTAATCTTCTTTTCTTTGTTACAAAGCCATCGCTTTGCCTGCTTCTCTTTGTTCACCAACGGTTTTCTCACTCCGAGTTCGGCTTGTTCTATATTCCTCATGGCGGAAAAGCTGGTAGAAATGTGCGCCAATCTCTCCCTAAACCCCGAAGAATCCTCCAAAATCCCGATTGAAACGATGCAACCGAACTCTATGGATTTCTCTCTTCTCCTCATGGGCAAGGTGCTCGCCCCTGGATCATCAATTTTGAAGCTATATCATCCCTATTCTAACGCATTTGGAACCCCTATTTTGGCGTCTCTTGCAAACCTTTGGGCGGTAATATGGTTTGTTTTCATTTCAAACACCCTGTGATCGAGCTCGGGTTATATCGGGTTCCCCATGGATATTCGACAAATTTCTATTGGTTCTCCATGAAGCTTCGGATACCCTCACGATCACATCCGTGCCTTTTGACAAATGCCCATTTTGGATCCAACTCCATAATCTCCCTATGGGCTCATGAACCAAGATTTCGGACAGATAGCGGAACATCATCGGAAAATTTCTAGATATTGATTCGATTCGAGGGCTTATCTATTAGCAAATTTCTCTCGCATCAAAGTCGATATTGATATTTGAAGCCATTGCGTCGTGTGGTCAAAACTTGCTTCAAAGGGGTCGAATATCTAATCCCTCCAATATGAACGTTTTCCCGATTTACGCTATTCTTTGTGGTATTATCGAACATGGTGAACGCGATCGTGAATCCCGCATATTGAAACCACCCACGCCCGCTCCACCTAACCCGTATGGTGCTTGGCTCCGCTCCTCTGCGGGATCTCGCTTCTTCTCTCCTAAACAACCTCGTCGAACACATAATCCTCATAACCAATCACCACGCTCACCCTCCGACCATGCACACAACCCCACAAACAATTCATCAAACAATACCCCAAAGACATACATTTCCCTTCCGATCCTATGTCACCATTATTCCTTATTCTCCTCACATACAATCACGTACCTCCCATTTACTCTCATCTAGGGATGTCAACGGCGGGGCGGGTGGGAGCCATCCCCATCCCGCCCCGCGGGATCTCGCCTTCGATTCCCGCCCGTTTCATTTTTTTATTCTTTTGCAAAAAAAAAATATTTTTTAAAAATAATCATTTTTAAATATTTAAAATGTATAAATTATATAAAATAACTAATAAAACACTAATTAATAAAACAAATTAAAGATTTTGTCATTTTATTATATTTAATATGAATATATTTATAATATATTATATATATTTAAAATATTATATTATATATTAATAATTCGGTTCCCCACGGAACGGCGGGATCCCCAGCGGGGCGGGAGTATGATCCCCGTCCCGCCCCGTCCCCCGCAACGGAAAAAAAATCTCCATCCCCCCCGCGGGGAAAATTTCGGGGAATCCCCGCCCCATTCGGGCGGATCTCGCGGGAACGGGGATTCCCGCTCCACTGCCATCTCTACTCTCATCCATTGCTGCTTCCAATTCCCACACTTTGCTCTCATCTCCCCAAAGAAGCCACTACCTCGACAAGTCATATAATCACCTATCTCATGATAAATCCTCTCCCTCACCAATCTCTCGCCAACATCCCACAAATCCCAAAATTGCAAATAAGTTCAAATAACTCATTACCTTCCCCTCACCAACACCACTCTTTCCCCGTATCTATCTCCAATCCCCTATCTCACCACCCCAGTCTTCTATCTCTCCCTCGAAATCTCCTCCGTCTAACCCTTACTAAAATCCCCTTCCAGATCCCTTCTTAGCTTGATGGCCTGATGGACCTTGATACCCCGACCAGAAAAATTGCAAAAACTTCCTTCGGATAAAACGACAAGATGCCTCTTCCTCCTCCAAACACCCTTCAAAGCCCGACACCAAAAAACGTAAACTCTCTACCATTTTCCAAAACATGGGACCTGTTGATGACATACTAATCGAATTCATTGATAAAAAAAGTAAACCCTCTCCGAAATCAAATTCTCGTACCCTCGTTGAATCACCTACTCCAGCGATCTCTCCCTCTGATTTTTATCCAACGGCGGAGATTGGCGCAATTGTCCAGTCCCGCCGATCACCATAAGTCTCCTATGTTGGAACTGTCGGGGCCTGGGGAACCCCCGAACAGTTCAAGAATTGCGTGATTTCACGCGAATGAAATCCCCCCACATTATCTTCTTGTCCGAGATGAAATGTGGCATCTCGAAAGTGGACAAAATAAAAACTCAACTCACTTTCAATGGATTCAGTGTTCCCTCCAGGGGCAGTTCGGGCGGCCTCGCACTTTTATGGCGTAAAGGTATCTCGGTTGTTCTCCGTGGTTACTCGGATAGATTTATTGATTTTGACTCTGAAATTCTTGGGGAAAAATTCCGCATTACTGGTGTCTACGGGGAGCTTGACGTCTCGAAGCAACGCCTTTTTTGGAATCAATTCACATCTCTCAGCAATGATTTGTCCACCCCGTGGCTCTTATTGGGTGACTTCAACGAGGTATTATCTCAAGATGAATTTATGGGTCCCGGTCTTCGATCTAACTGGCAAATCGATCTCTTCAGACAATCCCTCCACTCTCTTAACCTTCATGACCTCGGATTCAAAGGCCCTAAATTTACCTGGCACAGGCTCATGAACTCACCCCACACCCAAAGGGCTCGGCTTGACAGGGTTGTTTGCAACCCACATTGGCAAAATCTTTTCCCTTGGAGCTCGGTTACTCATCTAAATATATATTCTGACCACTCGATGCTACATGTCTATATCAGCAAAAGAGACCCTCACTCCCTCCATAAAAGACGCCGTAAGATTTTCAGATTTGAGGCTCTTTGGGTTAAATCAAAAGATTGCGAGCAGATTATCCGTGATAATTGGAATTCAAATTTCGATAACTTACCGGAGAAATTGACTTATCAAGGCTTTCGCTTACTTCGGTGGGGAGATAAATCTCACGGTAATCTATCCTCCCGGATCGCCCACCTCAAGAAATCCCTCTTTCGACTCCAAACCAGAACCATTACAGATACAACCCGAAATCTGATCACGGATGTTAAAAACCAGCTGGATTTCCTTCTTGAGCAAGACAATATTAAATGGAAGCAAAGAGCCAAGCAACATTGGTATGTTGAGGGGGACCGAAATACCCGCTTCTTCCATAATTACGCCAGTAAAAGAAAAGCCATAAATCACATTGATTCCCTCCTTGATTCATCCGGCTCCCCACAGTCATCCCCCGAAGCCCTTCAGCAAATTATCACGGACTATTTTGGTGCACTTTTTTCATCGGCTAATCCCCCCGAGAGCAATATAGAACAAGCCCTTCAAAGAGTCGCGCCAAAGGTGACACCAGAAATGAACCAGGCCTTGATTGCACCGTACACCGAGAAGGAAATTATTTCGGCTCTCAAGCATATGCACCCGTTCAAATCCCCGGGACCCGATGGTATGAGCCCTGTCTTTTTTAAGAAATTTTGGCATATAGTCGGTCCCAATGTTCTTTCGTTCGTCCTTAATTTTCTTAATAATGGGGTTTTTGATAATAAAACCAATTTCACGCATATTGTTTTAATCCCAAAGATTAATAAACCGGTGCTTGTCTCCCAATTTCGTCCCTATTAGTTTGTGTAACGTTGTTTACAAATTGGCTTCCAAGGTTATTGCCCTTAGATTGCGAGATACCCTCCCCCGTGTTATTTCTGAATCTCAATCTGCTTTTATTCCCGGACGCCTTATCACTGATAATATTTTGGTTGCTTATGAGATTCATCACCACATGCGTACCAAACCCCCTAGCCGAACCGGACTTATGTCTATTAAATTAGATATGAGCAAGGCTTTTGATAGGGTGGAATGGATCTTCCTCCACAAAACTCTTCTAGCGCTTGGTTATGCCCCCCAATTTGTTAATTGCATTATGTGTTGTGTCAGCACCGTTTCTTTTTCTTTCTTATTAAATGGCTGTGAATTTGGTTCTCTTTTGCCCAAGAGAGGTATCCGACAAGGTGACCCCCTTTCGCCTTATTTGTTTATAATTTGCTCGGAAGTATTTTCTTGTATCTTACAGGGACCTACAACGAGTTAACAAAATTCAGGGCATCTGTATATCTCGGATTGCACCTAATATTTCACATATTTTCTTCGATGACACACTTTTACTTGGTCAAGCCACGATTGAAGAAGCGGACATATTTGTTACGCTATAAACCTCTACGAGCAAGTCTCCGGCAAATAAATCATGAAAAATCTGGTATAGTCTTACTTCTCAGTAATGTTCCACATGAATTGGCCAATTCGATTTCTACTATTCTTGGTATCAACCTAGTAGCGGGTCACAACAAATATTTAGGTCTACCGTCGATTTCGGTCGTAACAAGAAAGAATTATTTTCAAATATAAAAGATAGAATCGCAACGTATCCAAAGTTGGGATAACCATTCTCTCTCGAAAGCCGGAAAAGAGATCCCCATCAAGTCTCGCTTACAAGCAATGCCGATTTATGCGATTTCTTGTTTTCGACTTAAGGTACATTTATCATCAATTACATTCTCTTATCGGCGCATATTGGTGGGATAGCAAGCCGGGGAAAAAGAAAATTCATTGGGCATCTTGGAAAACTCTCTCCACGGCAAAATCTGCAGGTGGGCTCGGCTTCAAGGATCTTCGCATTTTTAATCTCGCAATGCTCAGTAAACAAGCCTGGCGTCTCCTTACTCAACCATCATCCCTTCTTGCTCGGCTCCTCCAAGCAAAATACTACTCCTCTACTTCTTCCATGGAAGCCAAACTTGGGAATCGTCCTTCGTGGACTTGGCGTAGTATCTTAGAAGGCCGTCGGGCTCTCTTTGTTGGATGTCGTAAACAAATTATCTCGGGTCGTACCATAAAAATTTGGGGGGGTAGGTGGATTCCCAAACCATCCTCTTTCACCCCTTCCTCTATCCCGTCGGACTTACCCCGAGATGCGCTTGTTAATTCCCTTATTGATGAAACATCTCGCTGTTGGAAAGTAGAGCTGATCAGGACGTTTTTTGCTGCTCCAGACGCTGACTTAATCCTCTCAATTCCTATCAGTTCTAGCTCTCAAAATGATAAATGGATATGGCACCATTCCAAATCTGGTAAATACTCAGTCAAGAGTGCCTATCATGCCATCCTCGACAACCCGGGATACTTTACGAAGAAGCACCCGACGCTCCTCTTCAAGTAGAGGCCCGACCAGATTTGGCAAAATGCGAAAACTAAAGTTCCAGCACGTGTTCTCCACTTTTACTGGCGTCTCATGACTAGTTCGTTGCGCTCCCCATCGAACCTTCAACGCCGGCGTCTACCGACCTCACTCTCTTGCCCGTTTTGCCAATCCACGAACATGTCGCTCTCGCATTTATTCTTCTTCTGTGGTCTTTCTAATAATATCTGGTATCTTGCAAGCCTTCAGGATATTATTCACACATTTGCGCACCCATCGGCGGACATTTGGGCAAGATCACTTGTTGAGAATTCTCCTACCCATATCAGTAAACTTATTATGGCACTATGCAATGCCATTTGGCAAGCACGCAATCAACAAATCTTTGAGGATGAGCATTCCCACGCACATATTATTGTATCCAGCATCTCACACATGCTTCAATCATACCACTCAGCACATTGTTGGCCAGAAAGAGATTCGATTTCTCATCACTCGTCCATCTTTGGTTCGTCTCCAATAAGTTTCCACATCTTCTTTGACTGTTCCATATCCTCAGTTAAAAAGACAGTGGGTGCGGGTGTTTTCATCAAAAATGACAAGGGTCAATTCATTTGTGGTTGAGCAAAGCATTTCGACGCATCTCAAATCCTTTGATCGCTGAGGCTCTCGCTCTCAAAGAAGCTCTCCTGTTGACCCAAGACAAAGGTATCCTAAACGCCCCAATTATGGGTGACTCTGTATCTGTCCTCTTGGCTGCCAAAGGAGACATCGACATTGATTCGGACTGCTAACCTATCCTAGCCGATATCCAAGACCTTATATCTAGCTTGCCTTCTATTAAGTTATTTTGGATTAATCGTTCTTTTAATATTGTTGCGCATGAGCTAGCTTATTTTGCTAAGAATGCGTTGGTTGTAACTAATTTTTGACCGAACCTCCGGGTTTCCTTTCTCAATTGGTCTTTGCCGGCGATTTCCAGAATAATATATCTAATTTCCCTTCAAAAAAAAAAGCCATAGATGTTGTCTTATGGTTGTTAGTCATTGTTGCATAAATGATAAAATTATATTAAAACCGATGAACGTTACGTAGTCGACGCCCAACACCGATGTAACGAGGAATATTCCCGATCGTTGGGAGCATCGGGAATACTCCCGACGCGAAAAATGATTGAAATGTCTACTTTTCATGTGTCATGTTGCACCAATTTGTGCATTTCCTTGATTTTTTTTTCTTATTTTGATTTAATAATTTACCATAAAGATCAAATAATTTAAATATCGGTGTCAGGTGAGTTTGCATACAATTTTGCAATTAAGCTCAACTTGTGAAGAAATTGAACAATTAACAAATTAGTTCGCAAAAAGATAAAATATGTGAAATATTTTGATCAAATCTAAAAATAACATAATTTTTCTAATAGTACAAAGGTTACGTACAACTGATAATCTAACGAAAGTCGGAGAATTATTAATGATTCAACAAATAAAAGTGGCAGAGGAAGTGAGCCTCAACAAAATAATACATAAGTGAGATACATTATCCGAAGTACGGTCATTATTTAATATCTTATTTTTAATTATTGGCATTATGTATCTTTTTTGAATTATTAATAGTTTGTTTTAAGTCAGAACAATAATATATTATTCATTAATTATTACCACAATCATTTTGTTTATTAGTTAATCTTAGTAGTATCATAACAAATTTATATTGGGATCAACATTGTGCTCTAATGACAAAAGTTTATATTTTCGGGGTAATTGATCGAGTTCGATCCGAGTGTGAGTGCCTTTCCCTATTATACCCCAATATACTAAATATAACATATTTCTATTAACAAGATACATATGTATTATTGTTTCAAAGTAATTGCTAATTGAGCTGAAAATAAATTGTCCTTATGGTACGTCTATGCTAAAAATACATTTCAGTTTGATCAATTATTATTTGTTTTAATTAGAATTGATTATTTTATTATTATGTTTTGAATTATTAATTATTATTATTATTATTATTATTATTATTATTATTATTATTATATAATCAGATCAAGGAGAAGCATGGCTAAGTTTCCAAGTATCAACAAAATTCCGTTTTCTTATGGCCCTGTATAGAAAATTTCAAGCCGTGAATAGAAAAATTAATGTAGTAGTCTAGGCAATCGGAAAGATACAACCACTTTAAGAAGGGAAAAATATCAAATACATTTACTGATCATGCTCGAATGAAGAATGCAATTAAATGGGAAAAGGAGATCATATGAAAGAAAGTCATATAACCAAAATATTATTGAGGTTCAAATTTCAAGTGCGATGAAGGCAATTTTTGCAATATCAAAAACGAATATGCAAATTAAGAAATTGTCTAATTTAAGTAAGAAAATGACAATGGCAATTACCATGATTAAAAAAAGGTTGAATATGATTTGTGGAATAATTTTGTTTGCTTATTTTACTGACCTCCATAGGATAAAGCTCTATAACAACTTCATTTCAGTTTTTTGGCATGAGTTTTGGGTCCACCATATATTCAATGTGTTTCATCTAATAAATTTCATTTCATAAAATACAAGTTTTTAATCTTGAAGATTGTCCTTCAAATCAAGCTACATTTTCCAATATGAATGATATTTATAATAAAACTAAACTAAATTAAATTAGCAAAACGTGCACCTTACTAGTCTTTTAAAATATTGAAAAAATAAAATGTTTTCTTCCACCAATATATATGGACTAAACTCTCCCCATGAGTGTTGATGTTTGGAATATAAAGAAGCACATTCTATCACTATAAGCTGGCTGACTTAAGATTAGTACATTGCTCATTGAGAAGCTATTTTCTTAATTGTGTGTGACAATTAAATGTAGGGACAATAAATTAAAAAAAAAAACCTAAGGTTTGGGCTAAATGAAAAGGAAACAGAGTGCAGGAAGAAGTGAGCCAAGTAAAGGAAATGATAATCAAGTTAATGGAGATATGATGAGTGTAACTCACTATTTTATCTTCGTTTAACTTAATTTTGATAGTTTTTGAGTTGTTATGTGCATTTTATTATTATTTTTAGTATCCATTTTTGCATGGTAGAACATGAAGTGGAACGAGACGGATTTAGCAAAGAAATCCGCATTTTCTTGTTTTCTTTAGTAAAAAAGAAGAAAGAGAAATATGGATAAGAGAATATTGCTTAGTGCCTACATGCTTTGCCCGCTTGAAAATGAGAAGAAAATAAGAATTGAATAAGACAAAGAATAGCACTGAGGCGCTACAAATCGGATTGAGATTTTCTATTCCATTGCATCGGATTAAGGATACATGTCCAAGATGATATCACAATTGTACACGTGTCTTTCTTCCAATATGTGGAATATGGAGTGGAACATGAAGAAAAGGTGGAATAGATCTCATCCCCTACAAACCGTGCATAGGCGCTATATCGTGGATTGTGATTTTCTATTTCACTTTTTCTATTTCACTCTTTATTACATATATTGGATGAATGACACGTGTATGTACATGATGATGTCACAATTGTACACGTGACATTCTTCCAATATATGAAATAGGGAAAGTGGATCGAATTGGAGATCTCATCGCATACGCTTTCCTAGTTGGACTCAAATACATGGAAAGAAAGATAATTTCGATATTATTCCATTGGGAAAAAGACTTTTGCATCAAGAAACATAGCGAGGTAAAACGAAAGCCAAAATTTGCGTGAGACGGTCTCACGGATTTAGATCCGTGAGACGGAGTCCTTACACAAAGTTTTAAAGTTTTTTTTTTCGATTTTATTTTTCTTAGGGTTCATATTTATTTTTTTAGGGTTTATATTGTTTCTTGGGTTTTTTTAATTGATTTGGGTTTTTAGGATTTTTAGTTTTTTTAGGGTTTATTTTTTATTTTTGGATTTATTTTTGTTTTTCGGGTTTATTCTTCATGCTTCATATTTTTAGGGTTTATTTTTGTTTCTTTATGGTTCATTATTATTTTTAAATTTATTTTCATGGTTCATGTTCTCAAGACGGAGCCCTTAGGAGGTTCGTCTCACGGATTTAGATCCGTGAGACCGTCTTACAAGAGACATGCTCAAAACGAAAAGGAGAAAACCCGACGAATCAAGGATTCTCGACAAGGTGAATAACCGAGAAACGAAGGATTGGAGAACACCACTCAACCCAAAAACGGATTCTAAACTTTGTTAAGATTTCTCCAAATTCTAGTTTTCTTTATTTTTCTTCTACCTTTTCTTTTATCATGTATATGATCTTTGTTATGGTGCTTAAGAGTTCTATTTGTTAGAGTAGTGTGCCCTCCACTCCAATTAGGATTGGATTAATCCTACTTGTAAAAACAATTTTATTGGGAATTATATTAATATAAATGCATTTTTATTTATCTTATGTTTAGCATTTATTATTTAATTGTTCATATGATAAAGTCCTTAGATCATTTTAAGCTATGGGGCATGGTTGCGCATTTGATGTTGATCATGGAACATGCCTCTAAGGCTTTTGTCTTAAAACAGTTCCAAGTCAAATGATTTTTCAAGATAGGACATTGAATAACCCCGTAAGACTTATGCATATGATGCATGCTCGCGAGACGAGAATGTTACATTCCATTAATATTAGCGTTGAGACGCAAATGCATATATGTGGGTGCTTGTTGGCGAACAAGTTCACCGAACATGACCCAATGTAAATTCTTATATGGAAACTTTGATTGTCGAATAAGAATTTTCATATTGCAATAGTACACGATTAATCCTCGTACTTGAGGCACGGCAGAGCTTTGTGTCTATCCCCGCAATACTTTGATTTATGTTTTGATTGCTTGACAATCACAAAGGGGTATCTTGGGTATTGCTTGATGTACATGGAGGTTTGTCTATGACCAACATAGAATTCAACACTTGTCTTTTGACAATGGAATTTCCCGTGTTTTCATAGTTTATTATTAAAAGACCCTGGCCAAAGCATGATGAATTTGATTCATAAAAGAATTACTAGAACTTGAAATGGAATCACAATTATTAAATCAATTGAGTTTTGATATATCCATGCCCAAAATTTAATCGGGAAATTAGTTATCGAAAGGATTGTACATGTATATAATTGTGATTGAAATAGATTTACTCGCTATTTCATCTAATACTAGGTAATTATGCTACTTTCTAGATGTTACCATGATTAGTAAAAGGTTCTTGAAATTAAAGAGTTAATTTAAAGTATATTAATCAATATGATTAATTAGTAGAATAAATTATTCAAAGTTACAAAAGTATAAGTCTCATTGCTAGTGTTAGTCGTGAACCTAAAAGGGTCACACATAATTTTATTTTTTGATATTTCCAAATTGATAAATTCAATAGTTGAATGCAATTAATTAACATAGATTAATTAATTAGGGTTTTAATTTAATTCTATAGTTGAATTAAATATTTAATTAAATAATTTGATTGTCTAATTAAATCTAATTTGATTAGAAATCCCAACAAAAGGAATAGGATATATTAATTAGTCAATTGGATTGATTAATTTGGGCTTTGAGAATTAACTAATTAATTAATTAAATTCATTAATAAGTTGGACTTTGAAATCAAGCCTATATATAATCTAGTAGGTCTAATTGTAGAAGCCACTAAATTATTGGAGATAAATAAATAATGAGATTGATATATATATATATATAATATAATATATATATATATATATATATATATATATATATGGATTGGATCAAATGAGGCCACATAATTAGAGTAAGACAGTGTGGACAAATTATGTCCAAGGGATTTTAATTTGGCTGATTTAGTGGCCCTTTTTTTTTATTTTAAATCAAATAAGGGCATGTTGGTCATTTTTTATTAATAGTTTTCACTCCCAAATGGTAACTTCCCCTAAATCCGTTCATCTCTCCCACACAAATCCGTCAAGTCGGTCTTATTTGGTGGTGGAGGTTTGAACATGAGGCTCTCCGACTCTCTAAGATTCCCGTTGCAACCCCTTCGTCAAGGCTCTCCGTGGCTCTCTCGAGTTGATGTCTGCCGCGGTCTCCTTTTGGAATCTCTAAGAGCGTGAAGATCTCCGGATGCGTGTGAGAGCTTCCCATCAACTTCAATGGTGGTTCTCAAAAATTGCTAATGGGCCCTCGATTTCGGAGCGAGATATAATTGAGTCCTCATGGTTTAATTGCGATAAAATTTCCGGTTTCTAAATCTTCCAGTCTCCACAAATAAATTACACAAAAAATAATGTTTCTATGGGAAAAAATTAACATCAACGGATTGGTGAAAAAGACGATGATGACATGGAAAAAATGAATGCCTACGAAGAGGCAATGAGGATTACTTGTATACTTAGATGTTTTTCGATGTATACTTATATGTGTTTTGTTGTATAAGTAGTTAATTTTTTATGTATGTATTTATGTTACTGTATACTTATGTTTTTTGTTGTATACTTATATGTGTTTTGTTGTATACTTATTTTTTTGTTTGACAATTGTAATATGCAGTACAAATATGTTAAATATACAACATAATAGTGTTAAATATACAATACATTAATGAGCGTGATTTTCTCTCTCTTTATAACTAATTTACTTAATCCACGGTCCCCATATGTTAATGAGCGTGATTCTCTCTCTCTCTCTCTCTCTCTCTATAACTCGATTCCTTAATTCACGGTCCCCACATGTTTTTGTTTGACCATTTTAATATGCAAAGAAAAATTATATAAAACATACATTAAAATGGTATTAAGTATACATCAAATATATGATATATGTACAAAGATATCTTTGTATGGCATAGCACATGTTTGATACATGTTTTTATCTTAATTTTGATGATTTGATTTTGTCACCAAAACAATGTCTTTAAAGGTTGTCCGAATACTCCTAAATGATTTAAAATAGTTTTAATATTTTTCAAGTATTTCCTCAAGTTTATTTTTGATAATATTGGACAACACTTTTAATGATTTTATGTCAATGAGTTTTTACGTCTAAACAAGGTTCCTAAATGTTGTCTAAATACTCCCGATTGGTTTAAAATGTTTTTACTAAATTTTCGGAGTATTTCTTGAGTTTTATTTTCAACAAAAATTGGACAACATTTCTGTCTCGTGGTCGACCGGTCGGCCCTAAAGGGCAACCCGTCACCAAGATGATTTTTGAAATAGAAAATGAGACGGAAGGAAAACCAGGGCGGTCGACCGATCGCCCAGGGGTCGAGGTACTGCAAGTTCGTGTTGAAACAGTTCAGACCTTGCATTATTGATTTAGGGGGACCGGTTGAAGCAGGGTCGACCGGTCGAAGCTATGTCGACCAGTCGCCTGTTGAAATTTTCAAAGTGCTCTTCAAATTTCTTATTTAAATGCGACCGGTCGCCTGCTGCTTTGACAAAAAAAATATGACCGTTTGACAATGGACACATTTCCTTAAATTGTGGGATTGATTTCTAACAGCTATATTCTTGATTTTAATTGTATTTTTCTGTAGATTTTCAATCCCCAAGAGGAGCCTATGCTCGATCAATCATCTCCTATAAATAGAGGAAGTTTTGGAGCAACAAAAACAACAATTGAGATACAACACAACAAGATACACTTCAAGCAAATACTTGGTCTTTCATTGTTATTATTCTTGTTGTAAATTTGCCTAGCTTATCACTTTCACATCCTTGAGAGGTCTAGGCTATTCTTGATTACACTTTGCACTCAAATTGTATTATTCATTATTGAGTTGTAATCTTGATTTTTGGTTATCATTCAACACAAGATATCCTTGTGAGTGTTCTTGTGGTAAGAGCACACTTGGATGATCTAGGTGATAGGTGCAAGAAGATTGTGGTGATCTTCTTATTGAGGTGTTGAAGAATTTGGTATTCTTCAAAGTTGAAGATTGTGGTAATCTTCACAAGGTGCCGTTGAAGGAAGATTGTGGTGATCTTCAAAGGGAGATAGTGGTAATCTCCAAAGGTGTTGTTGAAGAAGAGTGTGGTGCTCTTCAAGGTGTTGTAAGTTGAATTTGTATTAATTTTGGTAATTAATAAAATTCTTTTTCTTTTTGAAATCCATCCCTGATATCTTTGGGGTGGTAGAGGATTAGGCCCTAGGTGGGTTGAACCTCTTTAAATCGACGTGTGTTGTTTACATTCCGCACCTTTATTATTGTCTTTGAGCTTTCGGTTCGAAAAAGAGGGTAAAATCGAAAAGATGGAGATAATCTATTCACCCCCTCTAGATTATCGTAGCCGCTTGGACTTACAATTGGTATCAAAGCCAAACTCTTTGGCAAGCTCGTTTCACATCGCGAGTGAAGAGAAACGATCGTCGGCTACTGACGAAGCTCATCTATCCGCACCTCCACCACCAAGCCACCTCTATTTGATTCCAAAAATTTTATATTTTGGAAAGAAAGAATGGAATGCTATTTACAAGGTTGCGGGTTTGATATTTGGAACACCGTCATAAATGGAGAATTCATTCCGATGAAAGTTACACCACACACCTCCAAAGGCCTCAAAGAGCTAAATGATGAAGAGAAGAAAATCATCTCCTTAAATGGTAAGGCTCTAAATATTTTGCATTGTTCATTTACTAATTTGGAACATGAACATATTGTAGGAATTCGATCGGCATATGAAGTATGGAAAAAATTAGAAGCCATCTATGGAGTATTTGCAAATGAAAGGAGTTAAACAAAAGCATCTACTTCTCAAAGGGATACAAGCTCAAATTTAGGAACAAACCTCTTACAACTTCCAACTATGAAGAAGTTGAATATTGTTTTATGGGCATCGAGAAGAAAACGATGTATGTCTTAAACCCTCTACTTCCTATGATATTGTTAATCAAAATGATTATAGTGATTTGCAAAATGATTATGATGAACTTCAAAATGAATTTCCAAGCTTACTTGTTAAATACAAAAATTTGAAAAAGGAATTCAATGTTTTGAAAAATGATAAGGATACTTTATTTACTTCCTATGAATCACTATCATGTGCTCACACCACCACACTTGACAAGGTTAGAAACCTTGAAAAAGAAAATAGTACTCTCGTTGAGGATATTAATTGCATAAAAAAGGATTTATCTAAATCCAACTTGAGTACCGATGAAATTGTTGATTGTTGTGATAATTCAAACTAGAACTTGATCATAAGGTTAATATTGTCAATCATATGAAAAAGAATCAAGTCTCTAAGCATGTTGGTCTTAATGCTCCTAGAATTATTACATGCTTCTATTGCGGTAAAAAGGGTCATACAAACTAATACTTGTCGGGCTAGAAATAGCTCTAATCATAATTGGAGACCTAAAAGTCTCAAAGCTAATCCTAAAGGACCCAAACACTTGAGGGTACCACAAAATAATGTTTTATTAGGTACCCAGTCGAAATAATGATCGAAGAAAATTCATACCGCCAAGAAGGCATCAAATGACCATTTCATTTGATCAAAGAAAGAGAAATCACTTTCAACAAAGTCAATTTCCAAGAAGAGGATACAATCAAAAATGGGAAGAACACAATCCTTGGAAATGGCAAAGACATCATCAACAAGATGATTTTCAAAGAAGAAGAGACTATCAACAATGGGAAGGTAACAAACATTGGAAATGGAGTAATCAAAGAAGTCATCATCAACAAAGTGACTTCTCAAAGGGAAGATATCATCAACAATGGGAAAGACACAACCCATGGAAACGGGCGAATCGTAAACCGTATCTCCCCATTTATATATGCATTTTATTTTAATTCTATGCATGTTTTTATTTGTGTCTTAATTGCAAAATGAGTTTTCATGCATTTATTTTTTAATTTAGGTCTTTAATATATTTGTGAGTTTCAAAATGTTTAAAAGAAGACCTTGCATGATATTTCTAAAACTCTTGTGCATTTAATTAGACCTATGTGGTTTATTATCTCTTTTGTATTTGTGTAGCATAAGTTTTTGATATCTCCTATCTCTTGCCTACACTTGTGTCTTTGTGCAAATTTTGTTTAAGAATTGTGTAGGATATTTATATCTCATATTCATTGACTATTTCATCATAAAGTTTCTTAAACTATCGAGGTACATTCACTCGTATTTTTCTTAGAACTCGATATTATGCTTATGCACATATCTTTCAAGATATTTCATTTTAACCCCTTAAGAGCCCCTAAATGATTTTGCAAATATTCTCTTAAAAAGGGCACTACTTGTTAAGTCTCGATTTTCTCGAATATATGTTTTCCCGAAACCCGTATTTATTGGACTTGATCCAAAATTATCTTTTTGCAAAGTTTTAAAACTTTTGGGGTGAAAAATTGAATTTTGGAAAATGCGGATAGAAAAATTGCCTTTGGGGCGGTCAAAGCCAAAGGGTCGACCGGTCGCTCCGAACGTCGGCCGGCGCCCAGGAAATTTCTCAACTTAAAATCGTTCTGTCTTTAGTTTCAAAACAGACGCAAAAATCCCCCAAACCCTTAACAAATGAAAATTTCATCCCCTTCTCCTATATTCCTCAATTTTTCATCATTTTCACGATTCTTGTTGCTAATTCTCTTATTATCACAAGAATCCTACATATATAGCTCCCCCAAAGAATTCCACCGGTTAAAATCCCATCTCCAAGCGTAGAAGGGGCGGAGAGGGTTCGTCGAGAAATCGGCAAGAAGAAGCCGAACAAAGGGATATCCGAGCGCCCAAAGAAATGTAGCTCAAGAAGGTGATGATGTTCAAAATCCCGTTCTCTCTTGGGCCCAAATTGCCGAACTCATGGAACAATTTCGCTCCAAAATTGCCGTTGGGCGAAAGGTAAAAATCTTTTATTCCTCAAGCTCCTCATTCCCACAATGTTCTTAATTTCATCAATAAGTATGCGGAATGGTACTATGAGGATTCGGGGATGGGAGGAAAATCTATTGCTCGGACTAAAATTTGTCGTTTTAGTTCATTTACAAATGAATATCCTACCATTAGAGGATTTTTTGAGGAGCAAGGTTGGATGTATTTATGGGAGCATGCTTATGTTTTGTATGATGATGATATTATCCAACATTTTTATGCTAATATGTGGGTGGAATATGATGTTGAAAGGAAGCCGATAGCCGTAAATTCGCTTATAAGGGGTCGTCATTTTAGATGGACTCCCAATGATATTTGCCGGCTTTTACATGTTAGAGAAGGTGGTTGGGACTATTTCTCTTGTGGGACTTGGAATGATGAAATGTTGGGGGTGTCGATGAAAGAAGTTAAGACGTATTTGGGAGTATGGCCAAAGTATTCTTTATTGGCAATGACACTTGAGCATCGTATTTTATCGGTCATTGTCGCATATTGCATTTGTGGTAAGTCGGGAAAGATGCCTAGCAACATGGATTACTTTTTGACTTATAAGATTGCTAGGAGGGAACCACTTAACTTTGGCGCCATACTTATTCAATGTCTAATTGAGTCCATCACTCAAGGTAATAAGAAGTTGGTTATGGGAAATTGGATTTGTAAACTTCTTATTCAATCGGGACTACCTTCGTCGGAGTGTAACTCGGAGGTGTTTCAAAATGACTTTGACATTGATAACATCTCCCAAATAGTCACGATGCGCAAGAATATGGACATCCGACCAACTAAAATGGCTAGAGGAAGAGGTCAAGATTCCCCCGATCCTAATGACTACTTTGATGACGCCGAGGCCGCAAGATTGGCGGAGAAAGGTGAACCGAGCAATCCGGAGGGTAATACCGGTGCTCAACCGCCTAGGAGGTATACCCAAGCCGAATTTGATGAGATGAGGGCTTTTCATGAAACGAGGTATGAGGCTTTGGAGCAAAAGACCTCCAAAATGCAAAAGTCTATCGGCAAGTTGAAGAAATTCATCAAGGACTTTATTCCCGGATCTTGCTTCTCCTCGGATGAGGAATGATGTTCCCCACCCCTTTTACTTTCTAGCATTTTCATTCATGTTGCTTTGTATTCTTATGAACCTTTGTAAAACTCTTTTGCACTAATGATATTTGCTTGTTTTCTTAAAAGGGTTATAATTGCGAGTTGATAATGACTTGTGGATGATCATGGTATTGATGGAGTATTTGATGGTAAAATTACTCTAATTTAGCATATTGTTTGATAATTGGTATGAAGTACTTGATGGTAAAAGTGCTTCTTTTAAATGCTTTGATCATCATGCTTAGATGGATATGTTGGAACATTTGATATATCTTACATGTCTTGTTTAAGGCATGACTTGTATAATTTGATGGATGCTCTAATTTTTGGCATTTGTAATGCCTTGATCCGTTTTGGCTTATAGTATCTCAATTGGGTTGAACCCTTGAGAATCTCTTTGTTGAGCCTCTTATTTGTTGAACAAATGTTGCATATGATCTTATTGAGCTTTGAAATGAGGATGATTGATGATTGTTGGCTTGAAACATTTACAAGGACTATATACAACCTCTTTTATTTTTCACGCACACAAGGTGTTCGATGAAATGTCGCAATGAAACTTTCAACTTTTACATGATTCTCTTGCTTCAAAATGTCTTAAAATCTTTTTGAAATCATGTTTTTAGCTAACTAATGAGCTTATGGATTTCTTATGTTACAATTCTCCCATTTTCCTTGGATTTTAAGCATAAATTGCTCAATGGTTGATAAACCGTCTCGTTTTTTGCACTTTGATATATTTGTATGATGTTTCTATCATCCTAACATTCTTTTTGATGATTCCAAAGGGGGAGAAACAGGATATTGGCTCATTAGCTCAAAGAAGCTCATAAAAGCTTGTCATAAAAGCTATAAGCTATGGCTCATAAAAGCCATAAGTTGTGATTCTTTTTTAGTCCAATTGTTGCTTGATGGACTTATATAATTGTTTAATGATGTTTTGTGACAGGGGGAGCTTATAAGCTCTTGAACAAATTGTAAAAGCTAAAGCTTTTAGCTTATGGAAAATTGCTTTTACATTATTCTTGATATGCTTGTTGATAGGGGGAGCTTGTGCTTATTATTGAAAATATTTACTCCCTACTTGGTTGCTTTAATATTTTTGGAAATTTTGGTTGCTTCCAAACGGTCAAATATTTTTACCGGAAAATCATTTCTAAAATTGCTCTCTTAGTTTGTGTAAAAATTGTTTTGGTTTGTAATCATCAAAAAGGGGGAGATTGTTTGATACATGTTTTTATCTTAATTTTGATGATTTGATTTTGTCACCAAAACAATGTCTTTAAAGGTTGTCCAAATACTCCTAAATGATTTAAAATGGTTTTAATATTTTCCGGAGTATTTCCTCAAGTTTATTTTTGATAATATTGGACAACACTTTTAATGATTTTATGTCAATGAGTTTTTACGTCTAAACAAGGTTCCTAAATGTTGTCTAAATACTCCCGATTGGTTTAAAATGTTTTTACTAAATTTTCTGAGTATTTCTTGAGTTTTATTTTCAACAAAAATTGGACAACATTTCTGTCTCGTGGTCGACCACCGGCCGCCCTATAGGCAACCCGTGACCAAGATGATTTTTGAAACAGAAATGAGATGGAAGAAAAACCAGTAGCGGTCGACCAGTCGCCTCAGGGTCGACGGCACTGCAAGTTCGTGTTAATGAACTTGGACCTTGCATTATTGAGTTAGGGGACCGGTTGAAACAGGGTCGACCGGTCGGCCTATGTCGACGTCGAAGTCGCCTGTTGAAATTTTCAAAGTGCTCTTCAAATTTCTTATTTCGTGCGCGATCGCCGCCTGCTTTGACAACAAAAATATGACTTTGTTTGACAAAGACACATTTCCTTAAATTGTGGGATTGATTTCTAACAACTATATTCTTGATTTTAATTGTATTTTTCTGTAGATTTTCAATCGCCAAGAGGAGCCTATGCTTGATCAATCATCTCCTATAAATAGAGGAAGTTTTGGAGCAACAAAAACAACAATTGAGATACAACACAACAAGATACACTTCAAGCAAATACTTGGTCTTTCATTGTTATTATTCTTGTTGTAAATTTGCCTAGCTTATCACTTTCACATCCTTGAGGTCTAGGCTATTCTTGATTACACTTTGCACTCAAATTGTATTATTCATTATTGAGTTGTAATCTTGATTTTTGGTTATCATTCAACACAAGATATCCTTGTGAGTGTTCTTGTGGTAAGAGCACACATGAATGATCTAGGTGATAGGTGCAAGAAGATTGTGGTGATCTTCTTATTGAGGTGTTGAAGAATTTGGTATTCTACAAAGTTGAAGATTGTGGTAATCTTCACAAGGTGTCGTTGAAGGAAGATTGTGGTGATCTTCAAAGGAGATTGTGGTAATCTCCAAAGGTGTTGTTGAAGAAGAGTGTGGTGCTCTTCAAGGTGTTGTAAGTTGAATTTGTATTAATTTTGGTAATTAATAAAATTCTTTTTCTTTTGAAATCCTTCCCGGATATCTTTGGGGTGGTAGAGGATTAGGCCCTAAGTGGGTTGAACCTCTTTAAATCGACGTGTGTTGTTTACATTCCGCACCTTTATTATTGTCTTTGAGCTTTCGGTTCAAAAAGAGGGCAAAATCGAAAAGATGGAGATAATCTATTCACCCCCTCTAGATTATCGTAGCCGCTTGGACTTACAAAGACATGCGTGATTTTCTCGTGATTTCTCTCTCCCCACATGATGCTCTCTTTCCCAAAAACTTATTCCATATATTTGAACGGTCCCCACATATTTGTTTTGACAATTATACCATTATTTTGCCTTAATTAAATATTTAATGTAATTTTAACCCCTATTTATTTTTGCCATTGATATAGATAAAGGAGGGTTAAGATGAGTCCACATTGTCTCACTATAATATGTGGTCTCATTGGATCATCCCCCTATATATAAAGGGTAGAGTTATATAGGACCCAAGCATTATATGAGCACGTAGAACCAAATCTAGACCACGATCTACCTATTTCAATGGCTAATATCCTGCTTTTAATGTTTATAAAAATTCGACAAATTAAAAATGGGGGCAAATTAATCCACTTAAAATCCAATGAAAATCTCATGAAAACAGGAGTTACTCACAATTTGTGTCATTTTATCTTTCGGATCCCGATCATAATCTCGATAACCCAATTAAATCCCATGAAAATAGGAGCGATTACCACAATAGGACCGGTTACCTGCAATTGTTTAGAATGTTGCTTCGTTATACATAAACAATTGCTTGTGAATATGAAAAATGTTGCTTACTTATTTACTATATTTTGCATTCTCACATTAAATATAGTTTGCTTTGAATAGAAACTGTGATGTTATGCAATAAAACAATATGCTTATATAATATACTCATAATGTTTGTCTAACGAGTAATTATTGCATGTTGGGAATTTATTGTTTAGATTTTGATGAATGCCATGTAAAACTTAGATTAGAAGGTTGGCACCCCATTTTCCTTGTATCTTTCATTGTAATAGATAGGGATGGATGAGCTGAGTCAAGTCGGTATGCCTGGAAATACAAGAAGTCAATCAAGAAGTGAATTGAAGACTCATTGAGGAACAACCGAGTATGGCCAAGATAGAAGATTAAGAATTCAATCAAAGACGTAACAGTGAGGGACAATGTGTGAAGAGTCGATTAAGTCAACTCAAGAGGCCAAGTCACAAGTTGAAGTGACAAATGAGTCTTTCAATGATTGGAGCGCACTCAAGTCACCTCGGGAAAAAAAAGGCAACAGAAAAGAGGAGTTAATCAAAAGAATCCGTTGCCGTAAGTCAAGAACAATACTTAAATAAGTAATACACCCATACTACCAGGTCTTAAAGTGCTCAGTCCCCGAAGCGTGCAAAAGGAATAAACCAATGGGAAGCACTCAGAGCTCGTGTCGAACCCGAAAAGATGGACATTCATTTAATACGAGGAAAGGTCTACATCTCAAGATCAAGACCAAGAAAAGACAAGCCAACGAACACAAGTGACTTTTGAAAATCAGTTGATTCTTGTATCTCTTAAACGGGCGGTGAGAAAATCATTTTTTTTTGAAAGTTCACTATAAAAGGCCGAGGAATCTCATTGAGAAAAGGTTACTCGAACCACGAACGAGCAAGCATTATTCAAATCAGAATCTCGCAAAACATTCTCAAGATATTCAACCAAAATCCTCAAGCCTAAATCTCGAAGGAAATCAATCCAACACAAAGTCAGAAGGAAAGACAACTTCAAACTGTTGAAGAGGAAACTTTTGAAAAATCAAAAGGGGTCTACTTTCCAAGGAGGATTATAGGAAGGTTCAAGGTCGAACCAAGATCAAGTTATTGGAGGGCTTCGTGATCAAATCCAAGAAGCTTGAGAAAGTGAGTTGAAGTAGCAAGCGGTACCGCCTGTGAAGAAGTTCCGAGTCGGACGAGAAGCCACTGTGTGACCAAAGCATCTCTAGATCGAGTCCAAGGAGTCAAGTCACCAGTATGATCAAGACTTGTCTCTGGACGATAACCACTTTGTGAATTAATCATTACTTAGTGGATTCCTCCAAGAGTTGGAGAAGAGAGGATTAGTATAATTACCCCATCTTCGAACCTCTATAAAAATTACTTGTGTCATTTACATTTCAAAGATGTTTACATTTACGCACATTCATCTTATATCTCGCGATAATCGCCATCCAACCGATAAATAACTAAGTGCTAAAATCAAGTGTTAAAACAAAGTTAAATCAAATTCAAGGGTGTTAAGTCTTCCGCTTGAAAATCTCATCACACCAAGTTAAGGTTTAGACTAAACAACTGATTTATTCTATCAATAGCTCTATCGAGTCTATTGAGTGGCTAACTCTACGATTGACTAACTTAGTTGTCCCTCAAAGACCTAGTGTATTAACTCGTAATACTTTAAAAGGACTAAAATCGAAAAGTAAGTAAGGTTAATTCAAACCCTCTTCTAAACCTTACTTACACCCTTTGGGACCTACATTGCATATGGAACACCACTAATGTGTGTTTGTATTTAAGAGATAACAATTTGAAATTTTTGTTTCTTGACGTATTAAGTCTCGCTTGTGTGTGCTTGTTTTATCGCTTTTTAGCAAATTGTTCAAACCAAACAAATTGCTTATTCAGTCCATATGTTTTATCGCTTATGTTAGTTTGTTTTACCGATTTTTTGAGCAAATTGTTCAAAGCAACCAAGCAAATTGCTTATATAGTCCATATGTTTCTATCAAGTTATTGACGTATTATGTTACTTATGTATGTTTGTTTTAGAGCTTTTTGAGCAAATTGTTCAGAACAAAATAAATTACTTATTTAGTCCATAGGTTTTATCGCTTATTGACGTATTACGTACTACTTACATATGCTTGTTTTATTGTTTTTTGATCAAATTGGTCATGATACCAAACAAAAAAAAAAGTTGTCCATATACTCAACTATGAATAACACAACGTATGTTATACCAAAAAAAATGAACATTCATCAAAACAAATACTCAACTAACTCAAAATATTCCTATAGCAAACTACACATGCACATCAACTACTCAAAACCAATCATTATTATAAATTCAAAACAAATACTACAATATTCAACCATTTGATCAAAAATAAAAAAACATAATCGTTTCGTTATAATCCTATATCGTTCCAAAAAACTTCTTAACCTCTCCCAAATTCAACTCCATATGCTCATTCTTATCATCCAAACAAATTGCAATTGCATATTTCCTTGTGACCTTCCTTTTCCCACTATCTTTTGCCATTTCCAAACCAAAATCTATCCAAAAATAAAAAAGCACCAAATCAACTATATGAAAAAATAAGCGAATATAAAGCATACATGAGCATTAAAACAAGCATATATAAACATAATTAAAAACATCAATGAGCAAAGTCAAAAAGCATGTTTAAAATATATATATAAAAAAAAACAAATCCAAGTTTAACCATATTTCACCAATTAATATAAGCGAGAATATAAAGCATACATAAGCAAAAAAACAACCATATATAAGCAAAGTGAATATAAGAGAAAAAGCAATCCTATTTAACCCATGTTTCACCAATTATTTTAAGCGAGAATATAAAGCATACGTAAGTAATTAAACAAACTTGCATAAGAATTGCTAAAAACCTCAATAAGCGATTTCAAATATATAAAAACGTAGCAATCCTAATTAACCTCTATTTCCCTATTTTGTTTTTTCAATTAAAACAGAACACTCCTAATTAATCTCTATTTTCCCAATTTGTTTTACAATTAAAAACCTTATTAACTAAAAAACAAGAAAAGAGTCTACTTAAGCAAAGTTGAAAAAAACATAGAGATAAGCAATATTCGAAAATCAATAACCAAGCACATCATTCGATCATTCAAAGAGATAATCACAATTTCAAATTTTTTTCAATCACGGTGAGGTAATCACAATGTAAACTGTGAATTTGTGTGATATTAGGTGTCAAAGAAATTAGATGTGAATTCAAAGAAGTAATCACAATTTCAAAAATTAGATATGAATTCAAAGAGCCTACCTAAGCAATATTTGATGTGCTTGCTAACATCTAATATCACACAAATCACAAAAATCTCTAAAAATTCACAATGAAAACTCGAATGTATGGATTATGATTACCTCTTTGAATTCTTATCCATGTATAGATTATGATTACTTATCACACAAATCACAATGAAAACAAACCATAAAGGGCTTAACCTAAATATTCTCGGAAAAAATTTAAATGAAGAAGAAAACAAAACTTTTTTCCACGGTGTGGCGTAGATATGGTGAAAAAAACTCAAAGGAGAGGGTGACGTTGGAGATGGTGTCGTTCGGACCAATTGGATACCAATTAGAGATGGTGTCGTTCGGACCAACCGAGACCAATCGGAGATGGTACCGCTCGCACCAATCGAAACCAACTTTCTTCCGATTTTTGACCGAGATGGAGTTTTTTTGAGTGAGAAGATTTTGAACTTTTTCATTATTCAAGGGGGAAGATTTCAAGAGAATCACGTTGAAACCGATCCCTTAATTGTAGCCACTACCAAACATAATTTCTTTCCTAATAACTCGGTATAAGATGAATTTACCAAAAAGTCCTTTTGTCCAATGAATTAACCATTAAAAAAATGATAAAAACTGTTTAATCTAGATCGTTTAAAAAATAACTCAGCGCCCCAAATTTGGTTTCACATACTCACGCAACTTATGTGGACTCACTGAGATCTAAATCATATATATATATATATACATGCTCAAAAAAGAAAATCATATATATATATATATATATATATATATATATTGAAGAGAGATAATAAAAAAAAAAGAGTTGCGGTGGCCGTGAGTTTTAAAGAAAGCTTAAAAGGTGTTTTTGATTTCCTTTTCAATCTCTTCTACTACTCTCTTCATATTTATATTCATAGTAGTTGATGATAATTAATTGATAATTATTATTCTACTACAATTAATCTCATATATCACTAGTTGATTGTGAGATTAAAAGTTCTATTCAATTATCATTTTGAAGAAGGGAATAAATTTTACGAGTGAAAAATTTATTCCGGTATCTACAATCAAAATGTGGACTCGAAGTTTTGGTGATTTCCACGAACCGAAATTGATTCCTTCTCAATCTTCACTAAAGGAGAAGACTCTACGAGGTAATTTCCTTTTATCACTTACTTAATTAAAATTTATTTTCTCACACGATAACAAAAATACCGATCGTTACAATTGCTACATGAACTTACGGGGTTAATGTTTATTATGATGAATGCACTTGTTTTAATTAGATTAAATTTTATAAATTTCCATTGTGTGAACCCCCATGACATAGCGAACTCAACAAAGGTGGTATTAGAGCCACGGTTTGCAATATCGTTATCGATTTTGAATTATTTGATGTTTATTTTATAAATATGTTATAATTATTAAAATGTGTTTTAATAATTATTTTGTGTGCGATAAAAGATGTTTTATCCGATTTATGCATGGGATAAATTGAATTACTGTGATTTCTTATGAAGACAAATGAATGAATCACGATTTTACCGACTCTGCTTTGTGAAAAGGGTATTAAATCTATAATTTCTGAGTTTTGTTTTTAATTTGCAAAGATAGTATTCAGTTTGATGGGTTTCAAAGTTTGGTTAATCAATCTGATAATGTTTGCAAATGTTCAAACACTTTTGAAGTTTACGGACATAGTCCAGATTATTATGGTTTTTAATTTCCAATGAATTTATAAGTCGTGATTCGGTAATTCCAACAAAGTTTTATAGTTTTGATATTCAGATTTTCATGATATCAAATTGTTAATTTCAAAATTAATAAATTTATTTTTATGAATAATCAAAAAAGATTTATCCCAAAGTTAAATCGGCACATAAAATTGGTAAATTTATATGTTTTAAATTCATGTGATGGATGTTTTAGCATATTATTTAGGGATGATCATGAGCCTATGACCAATGTGATTGGATGTGTTTTATTTCTTTGGTTGTTTTTGAGCCTGTGAGCTTCTTATTCTATTTTTGTAAGTTCTTTAAATTTTCGCATTGTGTGTAGACTAGGTGGTAAGGTTTTCATTTATTGTAATTGGAAGATGTTCGAAGCTAAAGGTCCACGTCTGTGTGTGGGTAGATTTTTACAAATATAATAGAATAGGAGAATGAAGGCTCATGCATGTATGGGTACATTAATAAAATATAATAGAAGTAGTTCTATTTATTTTGTCCCTTAAATTGACCACGACCCATTTTTGGCTCAAATGGGTCGCATAGTCCGGTCATGATCATCCCACCGCTTTTCCATAGGATATATGTTAGATTTATTTATGTTTTTTGCTTGTGCTCATATAATAAATTGCGTCGGATAAAAACTCACCTAGTAATTAGGTTGATGAGGTCTTGAAAAGGAAACCCCAAGTTTTTGAAACTTAATAAGGAATTTAATTTTAATTAATTCCATATCTAACAAAATGGACAAGTTATATTGGACATATAGTTTCATGCCTTCCATCAAAGGTAGTTGACGCGTCGACGATGCTACCACACTTGGTCACCGGCCATGAGTCGTAGAGTGGCCTTGTCTTTGAAAGTTGTGATCCCTACCAAGCATTGATATGTTCGTGGATGGACTCGTCTTTATGTTGGCCATGAGTCGTAGGACATCTTGATGCTCCATCTACATGAAGGTTTGATGGGTTATGTTTGACCCTTAGTACAATATTATAGGCTCATAAAATTGGGGTATATGGGAAACATGAGGCGAATAATCTTGAGGTTGTATAATGATACAATTATAAAAGAGTTGACTACCAATGGAAATATCTCACGGGCTCATAAAATTGGGGTGTGAAATGTTCTGTTGGGCTTCAAGCTCTTTAAGAAAATTAGATTTTTCGAATTTGATCATGGGGTTAAAATTTTTTGAATAAAATAGTGGGAGACATTTAATGTTGAAGACCTTATATTGAATGAATATATTTTTCATAGTTTACTCATTTTCTACTTCGTTTAGTTTTGTAGATATCTCTACTAAAAATGGCTAAAAAGCCACTTGCATCCATACTTGAGCAAGACAAATTAACTCGACCCAAATTTTGTCGATTGGTTGAGAAACCTAAAAATTGTCCTTCGATTTGAGAAGAGGGCTTATGTACTTGACAAAGTGTCTCCTCCACCTCCCGAGGATAAGACATCGGATGCCTGGGAGAATATCTTCGTCATATAGATGACAATCTCCGAGTGCTCGGTGCTATATGTTAGCATCGATGTCAAATGAGCCGCAGAGCGAGAATGAAGGTTTAGATCATGCAACCGAGATCCTCATTCGCCTACAAGAGTTGTCAACTTTAACATGCGATCCATGGAGACTAGTCTCCCGAATTGGTGAACATGTTAAAGACGGTTGAATCGACTATCAAAAAGGATAAGCTTGTCTTGCTTGTTGGATCCACTTCCTGGATCAAAGGCTGCAAAGTCTAAGAAAAGGAAATGGAAAAGAAAGGGTTCCTCCAAACCTAACAAGAAGGCAAAGGACAATGGTAAGAAAAAGATTAATTCTCAAGCCAATGATAAATTCCATTATTGCGGTAAATGGGAGCCTTTGGAAGAGAATCGCAAGGAGTACCTTGCGAGCCCTGAAATTTTCGTATATATTTTATTGAAGTTAACTTATTGGTTAATGATGCTTCCTGGGTATTGGATACCTAGGTTGTGGTTCACACATTTTCAATGACTTGCGATAATGACAAGAAGTAGGAAGCTTGATAGAGAGGAGACAATCTTGAGAATCGGAATCAAGCAAAAGTAGGGATGGCAATGGGGCGGTCCAGGATGAATTTGGCCAAACCCGGACTCCGCCCCGAAGGAAAACATAAATCCGGACCCGCCCCGCCATGGGACCCACCCCGCCCGTATTGGGCCCAGACCTAGTGGGTTGAACCCGTCGGACCCGTATTAGAATTTACCCAAGTTCCCAATCAAGTAGTCGCCCAAACGTTTTATAAATTTTGAAATGTATGCTTGACTTACTTCAGAGGTCACTTGTGAATTGAATTAAATTGTCATTCACTCACAATAATTATACGAACTCAAATCAATTAATAATTTAATAGTTATACAAACAGAGTACTATGGTTTGGAGAAAAAATTTGAGACCGAATTTGTCAAATAAATAAAGCGGCCACCGGCCATGGAAAAGATGTAGCTTCTCGGAGAGGCGGCGGGCCCAACGGCGATCGCGTGGGCACTCCAAAATGGGCGACGGCCAACCAACGATCGCGAGTGGGAGTGACGGAGTGAGGCGGTTGAGAACCCTAAGGCGGATTAAATGTGCAAACAAGATTATTAAAGTGCTTAACTTATGGGGGCCGCCAAGTTAACATGTTGACTAAATAATTTAAAATTTGACTTAATAATTGTATATACGGGGCGGTCCATACGGACCCATTACCCACCCCGAACCCGCGGGTTTTTCTTTGATCGGTCCGCGACCCGCCCGGGACCCATTTGACCGGGTTTAAATCCGCCCCGAACGAGGCGGGTTTAATGTGAAGACGGGTTTTGACCCACCCCATTGACATCCCTAAGGAAGAGTTGTTGCATTAGTTATAGAGAGCCGCTTATCTAGCTTTAGAGAATGGTTTTAATTTATATTTGAACATTGTCTTTATGTTCCTGATATTATTAGAAACATTAATTATGTTCATGTTTTGGATAGAGAAGGTTTTAAATTTGTTATTGAGAATGTAAGTTGTTTCATTTTCAAAGATTCTCGCATTTATATATTCCGGTTATTTGACAAATTATTTGTACGATATTGCTCCCCATAATCCTATACTCACAATTCAACAAAGTAACAAAAAAATTAGACAATCATAGTTCTTTCACTCTTTGGCATGCTAGATTAGGTCATATATCCGAGAAGAGGATACAAAAGTTGGTAGAAAAACTCAACCTTAGGGGATGGTAGAAAAACTCAACCTTAGGGGAGAGCAAAAATTGCCAACATGTGAATCATGTCTTAAAGGAAAAATGACCAAATCACCATTTGTTAGACAAGTGGAGTGAGCCAAAATCTATTGGATTTGATCCATACGGATGTATGTAAACCACTAAGTGTTAGTGTACGAGGGAACTATCACTACTTCATAACTTTTACCGACGATTTTTCTAGGTATGGTTATATATACCTTATGAGGCTCAAATCAAGCTTTTAAAAAGTTCAAATAGTTCGGATATGAGGTGGAGAAACAAATTGGTTGTAGCATTAATATTGTTCAATCGGATCGAGGAGGCGAATGCTTGAACACCGAGTTTACGGATTATTTAAAAGAGAATGCCATTCTTTCACAAATGGACTCATGTTGGTACTCCACAACTCAATGGAGTTTCGAGCATAGGAATCGAACATTGTTAGACATGGTTAGATTAATGATGAGTTTCACTACATTACCTCTTTCATTAAGGGCTATGCATTAGAGAGTCTTTGCATATCTATTGAATAGGATGCCATCTATAGTCATGCCTAACACACCATACGAGATGTGTGGCAAGACACCCTCCTACAATTACCTTAAAGTATGGGGTTGTGTTACTTATGTGAAGCAACAAGTGGGAGATAAGTTAGATGTGAGATCTACTTATGTAAATTTATGGGATATTCAAGACGATGCAGTATGGTATTATTTCTACGATCCTCCGGAACAAAAGGTGTTTGTTTCGAGGAATGCTACTTTCCTTAAAGATGAAATTTTTCTAAAAGGAATGGTGGAGTAGTAGAACTTGAAGAAATTCAAGAACCACGAGAATTTCCCAAATGGTGCCATGAGATAACAAGCCAATTGCCGGACCATCCGAAGAGGCCGAGAGGTCAACCTTTTGTTAGAAAACAAAGAAGATGGACTCATTTTGAATAAAGATCCAAGAAGTAATGATGCTTAAATCTATTTGGATACTATAAGTCATATCGACATATTATGATTGCGAGATATGGAAAATGGATGTGAAGACTACTTTTCTTAATGGAAACATTAAGAAATAAATCTATACTGGCCGCCAGAGGGGCTTCATATCCAATGGGGAGCGAGCAAAAGATTTGCAAATTCCGTAAATCCATTTATGGACTCAAACAAAGCCGAGGAGTTGGAACATCCAGTTTGATGAAACGATCAAAACATTGATTTTCACAAGAACCCAAATGAACCGTGTGTCTATAAGAAGGTAAATGGGAGTGCGATTACATTTGTTGTGCTCTATGTTGATGACATTCTACTTATTAGGAATGATGTAGGCATGTTGAAATCAACGAGGACTTGGTTGTCTAAACAGTTCTCCATGAAGGACTTGGGAGAAGCATTTTTTATCCTAGGGATAAAGATCTATAGAGATAGATCTCGAAGAATGATCGGACTATCCCAACCAATGTATATAGACAAAGTGCTAAAACGTTTAGCATGGAGGAATCCAAACGAGGGTACCGTCAATAAGTTATGACGCGTTTTACTTTCTAAGGCTATGTCTCCCAAAACACCTGAAGAAAGGGAAAAATGTATCGCATACCTTATGCATCCGCTATTAGGAGTAAAATGTATGCAATGTTATGCATTAGTCCCGATGTCGCACATGCTCGAAAGTGTCACGAGGAGATATCAATCTAATCCGAGGAGATGATCATTGGAAGGCCGTTAAGATGATCCTTAAATACTTGAGAAGGACTAAAGATGTCTTTTTAATATATGGAAATGGAAAATTGAAACTAGAGGATTCACCGACACTAGTTTTCGATCGATATAGATGATTCAAAGTCGATGTCCGGATATATATTTACCTTGAATGGATGGGCGATTAGTTGGAATAGTTCTAAATAAGAAACAACCGCGAGACTCTACGATCCGATCTTTGAATATATAGTTGCATTAGATGCTTTGGATAGGAGACTTCATCCAAGGGTTGGATGTTGTTCCATCTATAGTTGATCCAATAATGATTTATTGTGACAACAATGGAGCTAGGGCGCAAGCAAAAGAGCGATCTCATCAAAGATCCAAGCACATAATGAGGCAATACCACCGATCAAAGATATCATTGTAGGGGTGACAATCTTCGACACGACCACGAAAAACAAGACCCGAACCTAATATGATATAAGCGGGTTAGGGTTGACCTATTTATTATTCGGTCATTATCGTGTCGACCTAGTTAACCCGAATAATAAATGGTCAATTTTGGGTTGACACGAAATGACCTCTAAACCCGTTTAAAGAAGAAAATTAAGCATTATTTTTAATATTTTTAATATTCTATATATAAATAACCCAAAATTCCAATTTTATCATAATAAATAGAACGTTTATAAGGTTGGAAAATATACAAGTCATTTTGGGTCGTGTTCAAGTTACCCGTGTATTAAATATTGAAGTAAATAATTTAATTATCTAATTAAATCTAATCGATTAGAAAGCCCAACAAAAGGAATAAAATATATTAATTAGTCAATTGGATTGGTTAATTTGGGCTTTGCGAATTAATTAATTAGTTAATTAAATTCATTAATAAGTTGGACTTTGAAATCAAGCCCATATATAATCTAGCGAGGCCTAATTATAGAAGCCCACTAAATTATTGGAGATAAATAAATAATGAGATTTATTTTGATATATATATATATATATAGGGATAGGGTTATTAGAGTTCGGGGTCCCTAGGTAAGAACATAGGGACAAATCCAATCCATTAGTCTCTTTCAATCTATGGTTGATATTAAATTATTTTTTATCCTATTTATCCTATAAAATATAATCCTTAAGGGTATATTAGGAAAAAAGTGTTAGATGATATGGACGGTTACCCAATTAATTTGGGAAAGATTTGTGATTTTCTCTCACCTCTACAAACCATGTTATTCACGTTCTTCATCTCTCCAAACAGATTTTGACATCTTCTCTTTCTCTTTCATCCGAAATACGCAAAGCTTCCACAAAAACCTGTCTTCTCCGTTGAAAAAACCTAAAAAGGTTAATACCTGTAAAAAAGTCTTGAATATGGAAGCACATATGCATGTTGGTGAAGGTGAATGTTCATCACCATTGGATTCAACGGGTACATAAAACTCGAACATATTTTATGTAGCAAATCATTTTTTTTTAGTGTTTCCATTGCATTTGTTAAAACTTAATTCGATATTTTGGTAATTGTTAATGTTATGATTATTGGTAATTTTGTTTTTGTCGCACAATGCAAAAATCCGGTGTTGTAACAACTGCGAAAGGCAACACCTTCCTAGCAGAATGGGCTCATATCTTGCCGATTCTTTGTTTTTTTTTATATGGCAATTGGTCTATTTCTAGTAGCTTGTTGATTATCCGAGATTCTTTATCTAGAAATATTCATCCTATTTAATTGTCTTTTAAACTCATTCCTTATGTATTTGTTCTTACACATAAGGAATGGTTTTATCTCTTCTTTGTTTACCTTTTATAACTTTGCTTTGGAAATCGCATGTCACTTGATTTCAACCAAGAAAGGATCAATCTTGCCTTGTGAGGATTGGTTTTCATTCTCTATAAAAAGGAACTCGGTGTTTGAAGAAGATTATCGAGAAAAATACTCTTTGAGCTTATTGTTCTTCTTCAAGAAACATTTGTGTTATAATTAAGGTCTTCGGAGAAGACGGTGAAGATCTATGGTGTGGATCGACTCAACCGTTCAAGGGATTTGAGAGGTTTTTGGAAGAATCGATCAAGAATATTAGTTTTATACAAGTGTTGGTGTATAAGATAAAGAGGGAGTTTTTATGCTTTACGTAAATCCAAATCGTATTTGTAATAACTGTTTGTTTTCTAATATTGGATTGTTTCTTCTCTAGGTGTGGCCTCGTGCATTAAGATTGAGGAATCTAAGCACGTAAAAAAAATCCCCGTGTTATTTTTATTCCGATGTGTACTTGTGTTGTTTGATTCATGTTACAACATTAACATACAACACCGTAAGAATCTTTTTGTTTAAAGTATTAGGGCACCGTGATTCTATCAATTGGCATCAAGAGCCTTCCACTAATCCTTATTAGTGTGATCCTGATATTTTTTATATGTTGCTAATATGGACAACTATCGTGAGGGAAGCTCTATTTCTCGACCACCTCTTCTCATTGGAACAAATTTCTCCTCTTTGGAAAGCCAAAATGAGAGCATTCATCAAATCAGAGGGTCAACGTGCTTGGAAATCCATCCTGACTGGTTGGACACCACCTACTGAAGTTGTTGATGACAAAAGTGTTCCAAAAAATGAAACTCAATGGACAACTGCTGAGGACCAACTGGCAAATTCGAACTCAAAGGCTCTCAATGCAATCTTCGATGTAGTCAATGAGAATCAATTCAAACGATATCTCGTGTGAAACCTCAAAAGAAGCATGGGATATCCTACAAGTTGCCTATGAAGGAACTGAAGGCTCAAGAATGTCTAAACTCCAAATGCTTACTTCTAAATTTGAGAATCTTCGAATGAGTGAAAATGAAACCATAAGTGATTTTAACACTAAACTCTGTGATATCTATAATGAGTCTTTTGCTTTGGGAAAGAAACACTCTAATTTTAAACTTGTTAAGAAAGTTCTAAGGTCGCTTCCTAAAGGTTTGCTTACAAAGCAACAGCC
This sequence comes from Rehmannia glutinosa, assembly GCA_016081115.2. Taxonomy (NCBI): domain Eukaryota; kingdom Viridiplantae; phylum Streptophyta; class Magnoliopsida; order Lamiales; family Orobanchaceae; genus Rehmannia; species Rehmannia glutinosa. The sequence goes on from CM071924.1 coordinate 4,951,019, forward strand.
ATTGAAGAATCAAAGGTCCTTTCAAAATGAAACTTGATGAACTAATTGGGTCTCTTCAAACCTTTGAGATGAATCTTGAAGAAACCAAGAAAGAGAAACTCAAAGAAGCAAGTTACAAAAAGGAGAAAAGCAGGGAGATTGCTTTTCATGCTGAAACATCAGATGAAATAACTCTTGAAGCAGGAAAAGAGATTCAGGAATCCCTTGAGTTGATTACCAAGAACTTTAGCAAAATATTCAAATAGGGAAACAAGGGAAGTAATTTTCCTAGAAATGGAAAGAATTCCGAACACAGAGAAAACAACATGATGGTGGAAAAGGCATAAAATGTAGGGAATGTGGAGGTTTTAGAGCGTATTCAAGCCGAATGTGCAAACACCTTGAAGAAGAATGGAAAATCGTTCACTACATCTTGGAGTGAAGATTATGAACCAGAAGATAATGAAGAAGAATAAAATGCGAGCAATCAAGTTGCCTTCACTGTGACTAAAGAAGAGGTTGGTTGTAATCAAACGCACCCCAGTGCTACTTCTGGTGTTACAACACCATCCAGGTATAACTCTAACTTTCCTTTCACTGAAACATGTCTAAACTCTGTACTTCTTTAGAGAGATCAATTCAGATCTTTTGAGAGTTCCGAGGATGAGTTCGATCTAGATGAGGAGTTAAGAAATGAAGAGCTAAGAAGGATTTATCAAAAATGCTTGACAAATGTGAAATAGTCGCAAGACGAATCTGATTCTGGAAAAGAAAGTGGTGTCTCTTATGCTGAAAAAGGGACACTCAAGTGTGAAGTTGTCAAGCTTGAAAGACTTGCCACAGATAGAAAAGAAGAACTTGCCAAGGTAAAGAAAGAACTCGAGAGATGACAAATTCTATCAAGAAACTCGAATACGAGGCAAAGGGAGATTAGATGAAATTCTATCTCAAGGAAAATATCGACAAGATCGAAAGGTATTGGCTTTGGTTCTAATTTTAACAAAAACGTTACTAAGAAGGAGAAAAACTCTAAAATTGCTTTTGTTAAAGAAGGAACATCATTTAGTCAAATTGGGAAAAGAAAGAATGACTTTGTTCCTATATGTCATTATTGCAATCATCCTGCCATATAAGACCTAAGTGTTATCATCTTGAAAACACACTAGGCAAGGCAGGTACAATCGCAAGTGTTCCAACATCAAAAAGAAACACTTTTCGTTTTAAAATAAATTTATCAAACAAACCCAAGAAAATCCTGGGTTAGGAAGGATGAATTTTCTTGCTATGTTGTGCACACTTCTTTGAAAGCCAATGTGACTCAATCATGGTACTTTGACAATGTGGTTGTTCTCGTCACATGACCGGAGAATTTGAAAAACTGATCAATTTGAAAAACATGAAAATGGATTGGTTACTTTTGGTGATGGTGCTAAAGGGAAAATTTTGGGAAAAGGAACCTTGAATGTGTCTCTTCTTCCTTCTCTCAAAAATGTTTTATATGTTGAAGGATTAAAATCCAATCTTATTATTATCAATCGACTTTTTACGATGATAATTTACTTGTGAGATTTGATAAAAATGTGTGTGGTGTTTTTGATAAAACCGACAAATGCATTTTGAAGGGTAACAATGATCTTCTTATAATTGTTATCGATGCAGAATGACTCCAGTGTTACAACACTAAGTGTCATAACACTAACTTGACCGGGTTTAATGATGTTAATTTGACAGTAATGTTGATGATCGAAAGAATGCTCCTGGAGGATGTGTCTACCTTGGTAACAATTTAGTTTCGAGTACATGAGGAAAAAGTTGTGTATCCCTATCCACTATTGAGTTTGAATATACAAACTTTTTGTTCTCAAATGTTGGGATGAGACAAGTGTTGATCGACTATGGGGTTGAAGAGAAAACTCTTACCGCTGACCGTGTGATAATTCAAGTGCCATAAACATATTTAAAAACCCAGTGCAACACTCTAGAACTAAACACATCGATATTCGCCACCATTTTATTAGGGACTTGGTTGAGAATAAGATTGTTACCATTGATTTTGTTACCACTGAGAATCAAATTGCTGATATTTCACCAAAGCCCTAGACTTTCAAAGGTTTAATTACCCGAAACAGTCTCCGGTGTCCTGTTTCTCTGAAAGCAGTGGGGTTTCAATGTTGCAACACCATATGCATCATCTCTTATTCTTAATGTGTTGCAACCTCTTCTTGATCTTATTCTTGTGCATTAGACATTTCGCATTTTTAAGATCATTCATTGGCTTATCTCTACTTTATTGATGTGACTCAATTGAGTACTCTTTTGATAAAACTCTTGTCTAAAAACAATTGTGGATCAAATTGCAAACAAATGATTTTTCCCATGTGAAAGATGTATTTTTTTCGGGCCTTTGACGGAAAAAAGTTGCCTATACATTGTGTGTGAAAGCTATTTAGTTGTGAACTATTCTATGTTCTTGTTGGGAAATTTATTGTTTAGATTTTGATGAATGCCATGTAAAACTTAGAATAGGAAGTTGGCACCTAATTTTGTTGTAAACTCGCATTGTAATAAATAGGGGGTGAAGGTCAAGCCGAATTAAGTCGGCTATGCCCAAACATGCAAGAAGACAACTGAGACTAGAAGGAAGACTCACGCAAGACAAATGAGTATGGCAAAGAAGAGAAGACGGAACTCTATCAAGGAGCAAATGAGATGCACTGAGTGGAGTATCACCAAGTCAACTCAAGAAAAGCCAAGTCTTAAGTTGAAGTGTCGGAAGAGTCATCCAATGATTGGAAGCTGACTCTAAGTCACCTGGGGAAAGCAAGGAAATGCAATCAAGTCGAGATAATCAAAAAGATCCGTTGCACTGAAATCAAGAGAATTACTTAAACAAGTAATATCTCCATGCTACCTTTCTCGAAGTGCTCAGTCCCAGAAGCGTGCAAAAGGAATAAACCAATGGGAAGCACTACACCGTGTCAGAACTCTGAAAAGGTGAAGAACAATTCATACGAGGAAATGGCAATTCCAAGGACTGCAACAAGACAAGCCAACGACCACAAGTGACTTTCAAAAATAAGCCTATCTCTTCAACGGGCAGATTTTTGAAAAGATCACTATAAAAGGCTGAGGAATAACTCTGAGAAGAAAGAGACGAAATTACACAGGTTACCTTGACCATACAAGCAAGAAAGAAACATTTTGTAACCTGAAATATTCTCAAGTTATTAAACGCTCAATCCTCAAGCCTACACTACGAAGAACATCAATCCAACACTCACCTGTGAAGGAAAGATAACTTCAATCAGTTGAAGAGGAAATTATCAAGAATCAAGGGGTCTACATTCCACGAAGGATTGTAGGAAGGTTCAAGGTCGAACCAAGTCTTGAGCTTTTGGAGGGCTTCGTGATCAAATCCAAAGAGCTTGAGCAAGTGGGCTGTAGTAGCAAGACAATTGCCTCAATGAAGAAGGCGAGTCGTGCGAAAAGCCACCGAGTGATCAAAGCGTCTCCAGATCGAGTCCCAAAGGATCAAGTCGGTTGTGTGATCAAGACCTGTATCCGGACTGTTACCACTTTGTATACTTGATCAATACCTAGTGGATTCCTTTAGGAGTTGGAGAAGAGAGGAGTAGAAGAATTACCCCATCTTCGAACCTCTATAAAAACTTATCGTGTCATTTACATTTCAAGACTTTAATTCCCGCATCATATTTGTTTAATTCTCACGACATATTTGCTATCCATTAGATAATTTCTAAGTACTAAATCAAGCTTTAAATCTCTACTAAACCAAACTTAAGGGTGTTAAGTCTTCCAATAAAACAAACCACGCTTGAGTTAATTTAGACTTAACAAACTGAGTTATTCCATCAACAAATCGCTTGAGTCCGTTGAGAGACTAACTCTACTTGATTAACTAAATTGGTCATCCACCAAGGACACAAATGTGTAGTATCAACTCAACTTTTAAAAGGACTAAATCAAAAATTTGGTAAGGTTTATTCAACCCCCTTCTAAACCTTACACTTACACCCCTTGGGACCTACAAGTGGTATCGGAGCGGTTGGTTCATTGAGCCTTCCGCACCGTTCTTGAACTAGATCTCCAAATTTTTCAAAGTCCGCTTTAGTACTTAAACTTTCAAAACTCTTTTTAACATTAAAATTTATTATCATGGAAGCAAATTTGACACGCATCCCTTTGTTCACAATTGAAGAATTTGATGATTGGAAAATTCGTATGTGCTCATCTATCAAAGATTATATGATGAGATGTGGATAGTGATAGAGGATGGGCCATCAGAAATCTTAAAGGTGAACACACAAATGTAAGAAGAATTGCAAAATGAAAGTGAAGAGGATATAGCTCCCGGACCACTATGATCGAAAAACCAAGAGCCGAATGGACAAATGATGACAAAAAAAGATATAACTTGGACAATGTGGCCAAGGACATTCTTTACAAAACCTTGGACAAAGCCATGTTCAATAAAGTCAAATCATGCAAAACGGCTAAAGAAATCAGGGACAAACTAACATTGATTTGTGAAGGCTCGAGCAAATCAAAGAAAACAAATTATCAAAATGGTTGTACGAAAAATTTGAGAACTTCAAAATGATCTCGAGAGAGAACCTAGATCAACTAGACAATGCTCGATTCACGTAAATCACCAACGAGTCCAAGACTTGGAAAGGAATATACACGATGAAATGTGTATGAAGATCCTAAAAAGTCTCCCACTAAATGGGAAATGAAGGTCATGGCACTAAGACATTCCATGGACCTATCGAAGACCTCCAACCATGAACTATTCTCGAGATCTCAAAGCCTACGAATTTGAGTGAGAAGAAAAGATCGAAGAGACAGGATGTACCCAAAACAAATTTGCTCTAATTGTTAAGGATGGAAAGAGAGCCGAGGTCAAAGAAGTCATTGACCCAAGAAAAATAACCCTACTAGTAAAAAGGTTCAACAAGTTCTTCAATAAGAACTACAAGAAAGGCAAGGGTGAATCCTCCGAAGACACTCGGCTCCTTCCAAGTCAAGGAAGATAGGCCAACCAAGAGAACAGATCATCAAAAAGTGAATATCAAAGGGTTGACAATCCAAGAATGGAAAGAGCGATCAAAAGGTTGAATATCTATCTTTGACTGTAGTAGGGCAACCAGGTCACTATGCCATTGATCGCCCATATCCTCGTAGTCAACAAATACAGAATGAAGAAAAAGAAAGGTCTTCGAGAAAGAAGACAAGAAAAGAAAAAGGCAATGTTGGTTTAAAAAATGCTTTGAGTCAAAAGACACAAATGATTCAGAGCAGAAGTCCGACTACTCAAGTGACTCAAGAAGAAGAAGAAGCCCGATCCTGCTTGATGCCCAAGGAACAAGATCAACTCCCACCAAGAAGATGAGGTACACTCAACTCATCAAACTCGATTCTAGTGATAGTGACTGACGACACACACACCTCATCACCCACTCGATCTTTATGATTCATTAGGAAAAATGATGAAAGATTTTGAACACATTAAATCCTCACACACACTACTAAATGAGGAAAACAACCTACTCAAGAGCCAAAACTCACAAATGACTAAGGAGCCGAGTACTCTAAGTCAAATAGCCGATGAGAATGAAAGTTTAAAGGCCGAAAATGCCAAGCCAAGCTAATAAATTGCCGCCATAGAAAAGAGGGAGAATGACCTCAAAATGTGATTGCCTCATTCACTAAGGCATCTAAATCATTGGATGATCTTATTATGAGTCAAAGAGAATGTGGAGACAAGACAGCTTAGGATTTAATTCCACTATGCTATGTCAGGCTCCCAGTGAATTTGGAAAGGGGATCTTCAAGCAATGAAGTATCTCAAAAATCCAAAACTCCAAATGGTGCACACACTTAATCCAAAGCACAATTACAAGCAAACTCGGCTTTGGTTATAAAGGAAAAGGAAAACAGCCGATTGAGTGCGCCGAAAGGACAAACTAAGAAAAGATTCAATGAGTTCTCAAAGAAACTCCAAACAGAAAATACTCAGAAGAAGAAACAGAGCTACCAAAACCCTTAAAATCTATAAAAAAAAAAACATATGATGGGAATGGTAGAAAATATCCAAGCCAAGCCGATTGGAATGATGTGAACTATCAAAGATAGACTTATGGAATATAAGCCCAAATGGCAAGGGCCTATAACTCAAAGAAAGGCCATTCCAAAAGAATAAGAGCTTTCATCAAGACACATATGCACCTAGGCACTACACTCGTGAGACACCACAATTACCCAAAGAAGGCGATTGCTAAAACACATACACAGCATACAGACAAAAGAGACAGATTGTATGAACCTAGAATCCCCAAGCAATTTGCCAATATTAATTATGATTATGGTATGCGATAGATGGCAACCCCTTAGAGTCAAATCGTCTGGCTATAAGTTGGTTGGATCATCTTACAATTTAACCCCTCGGACCTGCATACAAGTATGGGTACCTAAAACTTAATTTCCTTGATTGCGGGTTCAAGGAACAGTGAGTGCCAAGGAACCTGGTACATGGATAGTGGCTTTCCGGACATATGACAGAAATAAGAAAAATCATCCAAATTCAAGGAAGTTAAAGGAGCAAAAGTCATATTTGGAGGAAATGAAGCTCCAGGAGAAAAAAGAGGCATTGGATCCATCAAGAAAAATGGATTAGAAATCACAGATGTTGCATATGTTGAAGGACTCAACTTCAATTTGCTAAGCATCACCAACTCGTGACAAGGGCTATAATGTTGGATTTAACATGGGTATATGCCAAATCAAGGATACTCTTGAATCGAATGAAGTTGTGTTGCAAGGATGCGCAGACAAAAGAACATGTATGTAGTAGATTGGTCAACCGCTACACCCAAGACTGCCTATTAGCAAAAAGCACAAATTTGAATCAAGTTGGTTGTGGCACAAAAAAGCCGAGTCACCCGAATTTCAAAACGATTAACAAGCTTGCCGAAGTAATCTTGTGGAAAGACTTCCGCACTCAGATACAAAAAGGAGAGTATATGTGTGACGTGTCAAGAAGGAAAACAGATCAAATCATCATTCAAAGAAAAGACCGCCCATCTTCAACAAGAATATTACATCCGCTACATATGGATCTATTTGGCCCAAAGGGAACCAAATAGCATAAGTGGAAAGAAATACACCTTGGTGGTAGTAGATGATTACTCAAGATATACATGGACTATATTCATGTGTAAGAAGAAAGAAACTCTACAGAAACTACCACAAATGATGAAGAGGATTCAAAATGAGAAGAGCCAAACCATTATCAAGATAAGATCGATGGCAGGAACCGAGTTTGTCAATGGGATAATAACTCAAGATTGTATTGAAAATGGCATTGGTCATGAATTATCCGCAGAAGGACCATGATAGTCAAGCAGGGTTACCAAAAAGATTTTGGGTCAAGCAATTAACACAAATTTTTGCTACACTCAAAACAATGGCAAAGACAATCTAAAGGCTTTCGATGCTAAAGCCGATGAAGGTATCTTCTTGGGATACTCAAATTTAAAGCAAAGCCTACAGAGTATTCAACAAAAGAACTATGGTTGCGGAAGAATCCATTCATGTGGTATTCGATGAGCCAAATGTAAATGGAGAAGACATTGAAGAGTCACCGATAAGTCAATCATCCAACCATACGTAAGAGTCCCTTTTGTCAAGTTCAAGTCGAATTATAAACTCGAAGAAGATGAGATAGTCAATCTCAAAAATAGCTGGAAAATTTGCAGCTAAGTGACTACGAGAGAGCTAATCAAAGCAACACAAACCGCAAGACGATCAATCCACTAACTTACTCCAACTCGATGTAAGATGGCCGAGAGACCATCCACGAACTTGTCATTGGAGATATAAGAGAAGGTGTCAAAACAAGATCCGAACTCAACAAGAAGCTATGTTCACATGCTTTATCTCGCAAATAGAGCCCAAAGATGTGTTACAAGCATTGATGACACACATTGATTCAAGCTATGCAAGAAGAGTGAATCAGTTTGAAAAAAAAAAAAGTATGGGAATTAGTTCAAAGACCCACCCATCAAAATGTTATTGGCACTAAATGGGTGTTCGTAAATAAGATGAACGAGGAAGGTTCGGTGGTAAGAAACAAGCAAGACTAGTAGCCAAAGGATATTGCCAAGAAGAAGGAATAGATTTTGATGAAACATTTGCTCTTGTAGCAAGATTGGAAGCAATAAGGATGTTTCTTGCCTATGCAGCCTCACAAGAATTTCATTGTATATCGATGGATGTAAAAAGTGCACTCCTAAATGGTTTATTGGAAGAAGAAGTGTATGTTGAACAACCTCCAGGATTTGAGCGAAAGACTCTTGGAGATAAGGTATACAAACTCAAGAAAGCTCTGTATGGATTGAAACAGGCACCTTAACATGGTATGATACCTTGTCACAATTCCTAATCGAAAATGGATTCACAAAAGGAAAAGTAGATAGAACACTTTTTAGAATTCGTGACAAGAAGAGTATCGCTTGTTCAAATATATGTGGATGACATCATTTTTGGATCCACAAACAAAGAGTCGTGTGAAAAATTTTCAAACCTCATGCAAAGTAAATTTGAAATGAGCATGATGGGAGAGTCGACATTCTTCCTTGGACTCAAGTGAAACAACTCAAGGATGGAACCTTCATAAGTCAAACAAAATACACCAGAGATTTAATGAAGAAATTTGGTATGGAGGAGAAGTCTTCTCGTGAAAATACCAATGAATACATCATCAAAATGGACATGGATGCAGATGGCAAGCCTCAGTAGATCAAACAAGATATAGAGCACTTATTGGATCATTGCTCTATCTCACAAAGAAGCATGCCGGACATCACCTTTGATGTAGGTGTATGTGCGAGATTTCATCCGCTCCAAAAGAGAGTCACATGACAAAGAAATGCTAAGAGAATATTGAGATATTTGAAAGGAAGCCAAGAAATTGGCTTATGGTATCCAAAGGAAGGTGGATTCAAGCTAATTGGCTATTCGACTCACTGACTATGCCGATGCAGAGTTGACAGAAAAGCACCTCGTGCACATGTCAAATGCTTGGAAACAGTGATTTCCTGGTTTAGCAAGAAGCAAAATTCAATAGCCACCTCTACAGGTGAGCAAGAATACATACTGCCGGCAACCGGCTTTGTACTAAGTCCTATGGATGAGACAAAGAATCGAGAGACTATGAAGTTGAGGAAAAGGAAATTCCAATCATGTGTGATAACACAAGTGCAATTGCAATCACTCAAAATCTGTGTTGCACTCAAGAACAAAGCATATCGATGTCGATATCACTTCATAAGAGATCATGTTGAAAGAAGGACATCATCTTGGAATATATCTCAATCGATAAACAATTGGTGACATCTTCACAAAACCATTATGTGAGTCAAGATTTGAAGAACTCAAGCATGAGTTAGGGTTAATTGAGTGAGCCGACACTTAAGAATCAAAGAAAAGAAATGGAACACAAAAGGAAAAAGAGTCAACTCACAAATCAACTAAGTAAATCACCAGACGGAAAGACAAATATACCGAGTTAGGCGACAAAATTGAGTCACTAAGAGAACTCAGAGAAGAAGAGTTAAATCACCGTGAGGAAAAAAGTCGAGTCAATTATGAGCAAAGTGACAAAAACGCAATGTTTTTACTAAGTGGGAATGTTTTTAAGAATGACGTCAAGATAATGATGATGTGTACAGACAAAAAGTCGCATACCAAGCTTATGATTGGATATAAATGCTTTGCCTCATTAAATACGAGACATTAAATGCTAAATCGACGTGCAAAATCTAAGCCGTTGATTTCGATCATATTTCAAAACCACCCACACGCCCTTTCATAAACCATACTTAAGCTTTATTTCTTCTCTCTCATATTACCAAAACCGTTCATTTCTCTCGTAAGCAAAGGCAAAACTCTCTCAAAACCCTATCTATCTTCAAATCAACCTCTAAGTTTTCTTCGGTGAAATCCGAAAAATGGCATCAACCTATGATTTTGTTAAGTTAGGAAAGCAAATCCACACCGGGTCTAGTGTGGATTTCGACGGATGGTGAAACAGGTCCGACGACACCCTATTAAAGAAAATTGCCGAGAAATTGGAAACATCCGGCCGAAACCGCTTTCGACGTTGGAATATCCGATGACCTATGTGGAGGAGGTCGCACGATTCTATGTGAACGCCGAGATTCACGATAGAGGGATAAAGTCATTTGTTCACGGAAAGAAGTTCACCATCTCTCGCCAAGGATTTGGGCAACACCGCCACTACCGACGGAAGGAGCATCGAAATCAACGAAGTTGATGTAAACCTGGCCGCTTCTTGGAAGGAAATAGCCAAGCCCGACTATCTTGATAAAATAGTCTACACAAAGAAACAAGAGGTCTGCCAAGGAGGATTACCACAAATCGTTGGACATAGTTGCCAAATGTATAGACATCAAATTTGGCGACTTTTGACCAATCACAAAACAAAGTTGATCGTAATGGCCGCGATCATTGAAGAAAGGAAAATGAACTCAGGGCTGAGTTTGTCTACAAAGCAGACTCGCGAGAATGTAGGAACAAATCCTTCAAGGAAGATGGTGCATTTGGAGGATCCCTAGGATATGGCCTCAGTGATTGGCCGGTGATGGAGGTGAAAGAGTCCCTCTTGGACATGGAAAGGCGTTCCATGTAAATAAGAGGATGTTCAGATCAAACCTCTCTCGGCGCAAGAAGAGAGCCTACGCCAAGAGAGCGACACGAGTGAGGGGGGAATCACCGACCCTCAAGATACGCTTGTTTCCTCTCCACCAAAGAAGAAAGTCGCCTGCAAATGCTAAGAAGACGATGCTCCCGCAGAAAAGAAAACAAACCTCTCCGCCCTACAGCTGAGTCACTCCGCCCCGCAGCCGTGTCTCTTGCCCAAAAGAAAGCGTCGAGAAGGACTCTCAAATACCTTCTCCGATCGTCAAAAGAGGAGAACGATAAGCCAAGACGGCTCACTCGGAAGAAAACACCAAAGACATCGCCCCGCCGCCCAAGACTCGGAAGAAACTCTTTCGAACCGAAATCCCTCCGGTACAAACTAGAGACGAAGAAGAATCATCAAGCACTCCGAGCTTGAGAAACCGGCCGAGTCGCCCACTCACCGAGCAGACACTGAGACTGCCGGAGAAGTAGAGTCCCGGATATAATTGATGAAACATCTAAGTCTGTCGAAGGCGATCAAAAAGCAGAGGCAAATCAAGACACACCGTAGTCCGCGCAATTGAGACACAAGAAAGAAGGCGATAGTGATGTGATGATCCTATCCCCACCTTACCCGACATCCAAAATCGTCCTGCGTGAGTGGAGGAAGTGGAAATTGAGTCGATCTAGGAACAGTTCCAACGGCCTAAATTTATAGAAGAGGAAGAGGAATCTGAACTTCCTTGGAGTGACCACTGTGTCCAAGCAATCGGATGAAGAAATCGCACGAGATATCTTGCGGATCTTCAAGGACAAGGAGAAGGAAAAGACAGCGAGGATAAGCCGAGGCACGTGAGAAGCCAAAGATCTAACCTATCACCGCACCACGAACACACACATCATCTCCTTGATGTCTTATCCGACATGATGAGGATCCTGACTCGTGCGCTACGTAAAAGTTGCAAATGCAGCAAGCAATGCACGAATCGAGAATCCTTCACGAAAAAGATTGATGGAGGGACCAGGAGAGTCCTCCAAAACACACCGAAATTGATCCAATGGGAGTGGTTCAAAGAAATCGCCACCGTTGTTCTTCGCCACCACTTTGTTAGATAAATGTTTTATCAAGATTTTGATGATTTTGTTTTAATAAGATTTTATACCAAAATAATATTTTTATATGTTGTCCAAATACTCCTAAATGATTTAAAATGTTTTTACTAATTTTTGGAGTATTTCTTAGAGTTTTTAATTGGACAACACTTTTGATGGTTTTGTTTAAATTGGTTTTTACACCAAAACTATGTTTATAAATGTTGTCTAAATACTCCCAAATGATTTAAAATGTTTTTACTAATTTTTTGGAGTATTTCTTGAAGTTTATTTTTGAAAAAAATCGGACAACATTTCAAAGGGGAGGTCGGCCGTGCCGCAAAGTGGTCGGCCGTACCAAGATAAGAAACTTGAAATGAACTTACAGTCTTGAAAAAAATAGGGAGGGGGACCGGTCAAGGGTGAGTCGACCGTCGCACCCTAGAGCGACCGGTCGCACCCATCTCGACCTGGCCGCACCCCCCCTACAACCCCTACCTGGATCGCACTATTTTTTAAAAATGGTCGAAATCTTCAACAGGGAAACCGGTCGCCTATGTTAATTTTTGACAAAGAAATTCCAACCGTTGCAATCTGTCTGATGAAAAGATTTGTTTTTCAATTTTGTACAATATTTCTACATCTTGTGATCTTCTTTTTGTAGACAAAAGTGAAGATAGAGGAGCCTATGTTGGTGAAGCTTCCCTATAAATAGAGGATGAATTGAAGACACAATACACAAAACATACAAGCAAAATACACAACAAGAAATCGCAAATTGTTCAAGCTTTCATTTTTTCATTCTTGTTGTAATATCCTAAGTACTTTCACTTGCACATCTTTGAGGTCTAGGCTTTTGATTCTTGATTACACTTGCACTCAATCTTTGTATTGGTTTCATAGAGTTGTAATCTTGAGTTTTGTCCATCATTCAACACAAAACATCCTTGTGAGTATTCTTGTGGTAAGAATACACTTGGGTGATTTAGGTGATAGGTATTTGAAGAGTGTGGTACTCTTCAAAGGTGGTAAAGGAAGATTGTGGTAATCTCCTTGAAGGTGTTGTAAGAGGATTGTGGTGATCCTCAAGGTGTTGTATTAATTGTGGTAATTAATAAAATCTTTTTTCTTTTTGAAATCCATCCCGGAGATACTGGGGTGGTAGAGGATTAGGCCCTAGGTGGGTTGAACCTCTTTAAATCAACGAGTGTTGTTTAATTTCCGCATTTACATTCTTGTCATTTACTTGTTGATTCGAAAAAGAGGGTGATTTGCGAAAAATCGGCATAATCTATTCACCCCCTCTAGATTATCGTAGCCACTTGGACTAACAAGTGGTATCAGAGCCAAACTCTTTGGCTAAGCTCGTTCCGAGTAAAGAGGAAAGATCCATGGCTACGAATGAAGCTTATCTCACCACCGGCGCCTCCACCAACAAGCCACCACTATTCGACGCCAACAACTACGCATTTTGGAAAGACCGCATGGAGTGCTTTCTACAAGGATGCGCATTTGATATTTGGAATGTGGTTATTGAAGGAGTTGCTCAACCAACAACAAAATTGGAGGATGGTACCACTACTCCCAAGCCTTTCAAGGAGTATGATGAAAATGACAAGAAGGCTTTCTCTCTAAATGGTAAGGCCTTAAATATTTTACATTGCTCTCTTACCGCCACCGAATATAATCGCATAAGAGGCATATGGTCGGCACATGAAGTTTGGGAAAAATTAGAAACCATTTATGAGGGCACAAAGAAAGTAAAGCAAGCAAGAAAAACAATGCTTGTGAAAGACTTTGAAAATTTCAATATGCATGATGGTGAAAGCATATCAAAAATGGTGGAAAGGCTTGACAACATTGTCAATCCTCTTGTGGCTCTTGGAAAGGTCATCTCCGAAGAAGACAAGGTGACCAAGGTATTAAACGCCCTTTCCGGCTCATGGTCCGAAAAGGTGACGGCAATCACGGAGCTCAAAATCTTGAGACACTCAAGTTTGATGAGCTCATTGGGAATCTCCTCATTTATGAAGTATATCTCAAGGAGAGAAAAAATTCTCAACCATCCACCTCTAAATCGGGTACGCAAAATATTATTAAAGGCTTAGCATCTTCTTCTAATAATGTTTATTATGCTAGTGATGAGGATGATGAAGAAACGCGCTCTTGTTAGAAAATTTGCAAAATTTGTAAACAAAAATAAAGCAAGAAAGCCAAGAGACAATTCTTGCTTCAAATGCGGAAAATTCGGACACTACATAGCCGATTGCCCAAAATTAGCGGAAGAGGAACAAAAGAAGAAAAAGCCTTTTCCGAAAAAGAAGGCGTTAAATGCGGACGTCAAAACTTGGGATGAATTACTTGAAACAACCGACGAGGAAGGAGAATCCGAACATGGTCTTATGGCCATATACGATGAAAATACCGAGGTACGCTCTAATGCTTCATCTTCTTCCTAGTTGATGAATTACAATGTGATTTTGATGAATTGCAAAATGAGTTTTAAAATTTGATTGTTAAATACAAGAATTTGAAAAAGGAGCATAAAAGAGCTTAAACTAGAAAAGGATAAATTATTTACTTCTTATGATTCTCTTGATAAAGCTCATGCTATTACTCTTACTATGGTCCGTACTCTTGAAACCGAAAAACAAACGCTCACAAATGATATTGAAAATTTGAAAAAGGATGTGCATCGATTCAATTTAAGTATGGATAAAGTCACAAAAATTTTAGATGCACAAAGAGGTGAGCATTCTAAATTAGGACTTGTTATAAACCTTTTCAAAATGCTTTTAAGAAAAAGACCAAGGTCCAACCTTTGTACGTCTAGTAGTCCTCGTATTATTACTTGTTTTTATTGTGGTAAGAATGGACACTATGCTAGCAATTGTAAATTGAAGAATAATTTTAGCTATTATTGGAGACCTAAAGGTCTCAAGGCTAACCCCATGGACCCCAAAATTATAGGGTACTAAAAATAATTCCTTTGTAGGTTATAGGGGCTATAACAACAATGGAAGATTCAAAATGGCTCGTGGACAGCGGATGTTCACGCCATATGACCGGAAAGAGAGAACTTTTTACCAACATCAAGCTCCAAGAAGAGGGTATGGTCATGTTCGGCAATGGCAAAGGAAGAATTCTTGGAAATGGAGAAATTGGTAACTCTTCTTTCTCTCTTAGTAATGTTCTCTTAGTAGAAGGGCTTAAGTTCAATTTGATAAGTGTAGCCAACTTTGTGACTCAAATTATAATGTTGTTTTTAATAAAGAAAAATGCCTTATTTCCAAAAATGATAAAATTATTTGTGAAGCAACTAGAAAAGGCAATCTTTACAAAATTTGTACAAGTGATTTGGTTAGTCAAAATGTTTCTTGTCTTGTCGCCAATAATGATTTAACTAGCTTATGGCATAGGCGACTTGGACATGTTGGATACAAAAATTTGCAAACTATTTATAAAAACCAACATGTAAAAGGACTACCCAAATTCAATTTTGAAAATCTTGGCTTATGTGACACTTGTCAAAAGAACAAATTAGTTAAGAGTAGTTTTAAGCCCAAAATGAAATTTCCACTACCAAACCCCTACAAATGCTTCATCTTGATTTGTATGGGGATATTGGTACGGCAAGTCTAAGTGGAAAAAATTACACTTTTGTTATAGTTGATGATTTTTCTAGATATACTTGGGCTCTATTTCTTACACATAAAAGCGATGCGTTAATGAGTTTGTTAAGTTGTGTAGACTCATTGAAAATGAAAAGGAAGATACTATTAAGTCCATTCAAGTGATCGAGGTGGAGAATTTGACGGCGAAATTAGAATCTTTTGTGAAACCAAGGGATATAGTCATAATTTTTCGGCTCCAAGGACACCTCAACAAAATGGAGTAGCCGAAAGGAAGAATCGGACACTTCAAGAAATGAGTCGATCCATGCTCAATGAATTTTCACTTCCAAAATATTTTTGGGCCGAAGCCGTAAGTACCGCTTGCTATGTCATTAATCGAGTTTATATTCGTCCTAAAATGAATAAAACTCCATATGAGCTTTGGAAAGGAAGAACTCCAAATATTAGTTATTTCAAAATATTTGGATGTAAATGTTTTATTTTGAATACTAAGGATCAATTAGACAAACTTGATCCTAAGGCCGATGAAGGAATATTTATGGGGTATTCAATCAAAAGCAAAGCATATCGAGTTTACAATAAGACTAGTGGGGTTGTTGAAGAATCCATCCATGTCAAATTCAATGAAGCTTGGTGTTGAAAGAATACCCAATGATGAAAGTGATGAAGAGGATATCGTTGAAACCATTGTTCAAGATGAAACTCAAAATGATCAACCTTCAAGCTCAAGTGTTCCTCAAGAAGATAAAGGTGATACTTGAATCTTCCCGTAGCATTGAAATTTAAGGAGATCACCCAAAAGATCTTATTATTGGTGATCCCCTGATAAAGTAATGACTCGAGGAAAATTTGCCGAGAAAGCTCTTATATCTCAAAAAGAGCCTAAAAATGCTAAGGAAGCCATTAAAGATGAGGATTGGTTTTTAGAAATGCAAGAGGAGTTGAATCAATTTGAAAGAAATGATGTATGGGAATTAGTACCTTGTCCTCCATCTCAAACCATTATTGGTACAAAATGGGTATTTCGAACAAGCTCGATGACCAAGGCAATATTGTTCAAACAAAGCAAGGTTAGTAGCTAAAGGTTATTGTCAAGAACAATGTATTGATTATGATGAAACATTTGCACCGTAGCACGTTTAGAAGCTATTTGTATTTTACTTGCCTATTCTTGTTTTAAAAATTTCAAGCTTTACCAAATGGATGTAAAATCCGCATTTTTAAATGGTATTATTCAAGAAGAAGTCTATGTAAAACAACCTCCGGGTTTGAAAATTTTTAGGCCTAATGATGTTTATAGACTTAAAAGGCCTTATATGGTTTGAAACAAGCACCCCGTGCATGGTATGATAGACTTAGCTCTTTTCTTTTGCAAAATGGTTTTACAAGAGGTAAAGTTGACACTACTCTCTTTGTTTTTGAAAAAGGGCAAGATTGCTTATTAGTGCAAATTTATGTTGATGATATTATTTTTGGTGCTACTAATGAATCCTTGTGCAAGAAATTTTCTAAGTTAATGCAAGGTGAATTTGAAATGAGCATGATGGGGAGCTCAACTTCTTCCTGGACTTCAAATTAAGCAATGCCAAGAATGAATTTATATTTCTCAATCAAAATATACAAAGGAACTTTTGAAGAAATTTGGCATTGAAGAAGGAAAAACCGTCTCTACCCCAATGGCAACAAACGTCAAGATTGACAAAGATGAAAAAGGCAAGTCGGTTGATGAATCCAAATATAGAGGTATGATTGGTAGTTTACTTTATTTAACCGCAAGTAGACCGGACATTCTTCATGCCGTATGCCTATGCGCTCGTTTTCAAAGCAATCCCAAAGAATCTCATTTAAGTGCCGTTAAAAGGATTTTTCGATATTTAAAAGGCACTATTCAATATGGTTTATTTTATCCAAAGAATGAAAATTTCTCTCTTAAAGGTTATAGTGATTCAAACTATGAGGGAAATATTGATGATCGGAAAAGTACTTCCTGGATCATGTCAATTTTTAGCGATTGCCTAGTATCTTGGTTTTCAAAGAAACAAAATTGTGTTTCACTTTCAACGGCCGAAGCGAATATATTTCCGTGGCATTTTGTTGTACACAACTTCTTTGGATGAAACAAACTTTAGCGGATTATAAATGTTCTTTTGAAAATGTTCCTATCTTTTGTGATAATATATCCGCTATAAATATTGCTCAAAACCCGGTTCATCATAACCGTACTAAAACATATTGAGATTCGACATCATTTTCTAAGGGATTGTGTCTCAAAACGAAAAATTGAGATATCTTTTGTACCATCTCAAGATCAATTAGCGGACATTTTTACTAAACCGCTATCTTCCGAGACTTTTGCATCGATCTGAGCTTGGTTAGGCATAATGCATATTGAATGAGGCTTACGTTTGCATTTTGCACGTTTTTAAAACTTAGGGCGAAAAATCGGATTTTTGGTTGAAAAATCGGATTTTGGAAAAACGACAGACATGTGAATGGTTGAAAGGGTTGAGGCAACCGTCGCCCTCAACGTCGACCGACGCCCTCAACCTCGACCGGTCGCCCTAAGCATAAAATTGGATTAAAATGGTTCTGTCTTCACATTTGCAACATTAACATATTTTGGCCATTTTTCGTCCCTTTTGCCAAATTTTCATATATTTCATTCAAAAATGGTTTTCATGCATTTTTTTCACAACATGGATATTATATAGGGATAACGTTTTTAATCAACCCAAACTATACGGGTTTTTACACTTTGCAACCCGAACTTTGAAAAGTTACTGATTGCAACCTAAACTTTACAAAATTATACACTTTGCATAAAATTCGGTTTTACCCCGGTTTCGGAAAGTTGGTTTGTAGTTTACACTCTAAACTTTAAAGTTGTTACACTTTGCAACCTGGACGATAAATTTCATTGCATTTTCTTTGATTACTCCCAAAGGTCTTGCGATCCCTCGAAAATGGTATCGAGCCTAGGTTTATTAAGAACTTTTAGTTAAATTTATTATATTTATGTAATTAACAATTGGTGAGGAGAAATTACTCCGAGATTATGGATCCGGACCGATGTCCGAGATGTACCCTTACAGACATATCGTCAAATATTGACGATGTATGCACAAGAACACCTTGACCAGGTTTCATATTGGGAATACCAACATGAAGAAAAGGAATAGGCGAGCCGAGCGACGAAATCTTAAGGCAATGTAAAATGCGAGAATATTATAAGCGATTCGGATGCTTAACCGAACCTATATGTTCACTTGATGAACCTTCAAGAAATGGTTCATGAAAATTCCCATCGTAACAATGATTCCGATGGAGTACCGGAGTGGAACGAGATACTTCCGGATAAATCTAAGATCTCCGAAGATCTTAGAGAAATCGAAGACGGTCGCGAATTATGGCAACCGCCATATTCATCTACCGACAAGTTCATCGATCCGAGAACTGTATGGAGACGATGGTGAAATATCGAAGGAAACTCTTGAACTCCTTCATGATATTCAGAAACGAGTCAAGAACCTGGAGGACAGGCCGAGTTCATCCAGAGGAAGGAAACGTATTGATTTTGGGACGGTACCCTATTTACACCAAAAGGGGAAACCAACCGAAGTTATACGAAAGATGACAGATGAGGAGAAGCTCATTGCTCTAATCAAAGGAAAATCCATCAAAAATTAAAAAGATGGATATGGAAAAGATGAATCTTAAAGATCTACACGACCTGGCGTAATCCTTCATGCGGGATTAGGTATTGTAGATTTAAAGATGAACGCAGCGAGAATCGGCTTTGGTTACCTATTACCCACAATGTAGACCAATTCCTCCACCACCGCCACCGCTTAATCCTAACGTCGAAGAAAGCGGGTTCGCATCATGGAGCTCGGGGCGAGAGGATGCCACATCTTTGGGATTTCACGACAGAAGTGATCCACTTTCGGACGGGAGGTCGAAACCTCTTGCGGGAACTGACAACCTACCGGAAGGCGAATGTTTATCGACGCCTTATGGAAGATCGCACCTTGACCCAATACATCCGTATGGGTTGATGTTAACCGGACATCCCATTTTAAAACAGAGAAGTTCTCATTGATGAATGGGCTTGACTATGAGAATTTCAAAGCGGAACCCTCGATCTTACAAAGGATTCATTCATTTTACTCCTTGAAATGAGTCTTGAAGGATCGGTGAAGATTGCCTGGATATGACCGATGCGATCACGAAAAGTTCGGTCACATCGGGGAATCACTTAAAGGAATTGTCGATGGTATGGCAAAACTATTCAAAATCCATTCATCGGCACGGTTATTTCGAGGATTAGAGGATGAAAAAAGAAAGAAATATAAACAACCCCTCTATAGCCTTGAAGTTCTTGGATATTTGTCATATTGACGAATATATCAAGTTGTTCACCGAATACAGTGGAAATCAAGATTGAGGAAAAAGAAGCTGCCAAATGACTATTCTTTGCCAAAATTCCGAGTCCCCTGGAGAGAAATGCTTATCGGGGAATACAAGGGTGGAGTCAAGTAGAAACCGTGGCGAAAAATGTCTTTCCTAAAGGCCAAGTTATCCGAATGGTGCTATCAAAGCGGCTCTGCACAGAATTACAAGAGATTAAGAGGAATTAACAAAGCGGTTCCTCTATGTTGCGTGGATAATGATATCCCAACAATTGTGGGAGGTCAACCAAGGCGGCACAAGAAGAAGAAGAAGAGAAGCCATCCATACCGCCGAGGAAGCAACAACAAAAGAAGCAGTCTTCATGGAGACCTAGAAGGTTAAGTCAAAACAAAAAGCCCGAAGTTATAAATCGGGGCAAAGACCCGGTAAACAAGCGGGGAGTAGAGCCTCATCATCGGGTTCTAATCAAGCAAGTACCAAATAAAAATCCAGGAGAAGAACTTTGGGCGTGCTCACACGAGCTAATGAAAGTTTCAAAGATTGTAATTGCTGGACATGCGGAGCAAGAGGGCATATCTCAAACGGATTGCCCAGGACAATCAAAAACAAGGAGTCGATATTCGAGGCCACAAAAAATCGAAGAAGCTGCATGCTATTATCGAGGATTTAATACGGTGTATCAATTTGAGGATATTCCCTCGGATGAAAGCATCTATGAAGAAGAGATCTATTCTGATGATGGAAGTGAATCCGATTGAGAATCGTGAGTGAAGAAGAAATTCTTCAACAAACGGTCGGGGAGGATATGTCGATTTTCTCTCTCACACTACGGTGTCTCATAAGACTCTTATGAGAATCATGAAGGAAGATCCAAAGCTTCAAATCTATGATGGATTTACAATCGGAGCGATGGAAAAGGCTCGATAAGATTGGTTTCATAATGAAAAACACCAAATTATCCACGGGGGTAACAACCGGAGAATTTGCTATTCCGATGGAGTTTACCGTAACTCTGATCGAGATGCGATTGGTCCTCAAGAGAAATACAAGAGATCAAAAGCAAAGTTAAAAGAGAAGTTGCAAATACACTCTCATGGATTCATATCGAGCCATAAGAGTAATTATTAAAGCAACATTCAAAGAAGGAATAGATTAGCCTCTTAATCTTGCTATCTTCGACAAGCGAATCTCGCATCTCAAGGATTCATGCCTTGGAGCGATTCTGAGAAAATTTGTATGCGGGAAATTGGCATTTAATGTCTATCCTAGAATTGCATACAATTTGGGAGATCGAGACTTGATGAGAGTCCTAACCCTTCATCAAGATTTCAAAAGAGTCGATTTGATGAAAGAAGGAAGCGAGGCCTTACTCGATCACATACAATATTTCCTATGCTCTCTCGAATACCCATCATTCCGAAGTATTCTTGAGAAAGGAATTTATTGAAGTCCCAAGAATCTTTGAGGACTTTGCCAGGGTGGTGTTACGAGAAATCATTGAATCTCCGACTATTAAGGAGATTGATATGATAATTCAAGATCAACCATCTTCAACAAAAGTCGGAGTCTCGAGTTGAGCCTAGAAGGATGTCTTTCCAAAGCAAGACGAGAATGGTGAGTAGCGATCGTTGGGAAGAAAAGGAGACCAAGTACGCTGATTCAGCGCATCCCCGATGTTTTTAAAATGGCGAGAGAGCTGAAATGTCCGAAGGATGGCGAGAGGTTGAAGTAATATTTGACATCACTCAAAAGGATAACATTTTTCCTTGTGATGTTCTATATTATCTCCAACAACCAATCGTTGGAAGATATCAAGGAAGCCTGAAGATAGGAGAAATTGGGCTTACTATCACAGAGGAGTTGCGGGAAAATCCCGAACAATTATCTGGGAATTGAATTTCTTGAGGATCATAAGCCTTGGAAAAGATTACAAGACGGAATGGAGTTCACGATGGCGAATAAAAGATACTGAATCGAGATGACCACTAGTCCATTCTCCATATACATTTCTATTGGAATGTTATATGTCAATACAAAGCCGAGTATTTATTTGCCTATATTGATTCAGTGCTTTAATATGTCTTTAAAGCGGATGTTTTTCCTAAAGAAATTGGAGAAGATTTACCAGCTATTGCGGAAGAGATTTCTCTAAAAGGATTCTTATCCTTAACAAGGGAATTAAACAAGCGAAAATAATGATCGGAGGCGCGGGTAGTACCCCATGGTACAAAGTAAAGACGCCACCAATCTATTTCCATGATCACAGTGCAGATATTTTGCTAGGAAACAATTTCCTACAAACATTCAAGCGATTCACACAAGAGAACGAGACGAGAAGACTTATTTTCACAACCTTATGTGATCATAAGATTATTGTCCAGAGATCGGAAGCATTTTACGAAAAATGCCTATTAATTTTCGCAGCAAGCGTGGTGATGAAGCCAAACTTCGCAATCCAAAAATGGCGGATCGAAGGAAATTTGGTGAAGCTTTATTATCCTATAGACAATTTGGTTCGATCGGAAGGATCGGAAGATATGGGATAATAACTTGTATTCATTCAGTACAAGGAGAAAGAACGAGTCACTCCAAGCCATTGCGAGAATTATGGATGAGTCTAATGGAGAATCCGCAGTGATGTAACCATAGAGGAACAAATATCACTCGAGGATATCAGAAGAAGATCGAAGGAATTACAATGAAGATCCTTTGGCTTGGTGGGATAAGAACGAGCTTAAAGCTTCCTTAAAGGTTAAACCGGAAAGGAGTACGAGTTCGTAAGATTCAAACCAATCCTTATGAACCGGAAGATCGTAAGGATATGCACAAGATACTTAAGGAACATCTTGACCTTAAGTTAATTTCACCAGGAGTTTCTCCATATACAAAGATCCGGGATTCTTAGTCGAAACCATGGAGAAATCAAAAGAGGAAAGCCAAGACTTGTTATTAATTACAAAGGGATTAATAACATTTTGGAATTCGACGGATACTATATCCCAAGTAGAGAAACATCCGTTAATCGTATTAAAGGTGCCAAGATATTCTCAAAGTTCGATGCAAATCTGATTCTACCGGTCAAGATGGATGAAGAAAGCAAGAAGTTCACAGCTTTCTCTACACCACAAGGACATTATATTTGGAGCGTGATGCCTATGGGATTGGCTAACGCACTTTATATATCAAAGAAAGATGGATAATCTATTCAAGGATTATTTCGTTTCATGTTCGTGTACATTGATGATATTCTTATCGCATCAAAGAACATGAAGGAGCATCTCAAACATTTGGAAATATTTTGGATGTTTGTCACAAAGAAGGATTAGTGCTTTCGGAAAAGAAGGCGGTAATTGCAACAAGACAGATTGAATTCCTCGGAATTGAAATCGATGAATGGAATTATTCTCTGAGAATCATATTGTGGAAAAGATACAGGATTTCGGATACACTAAAAGATAAGAAGCGGCTTGAGTTTTTAAGGAGTTGTTAATTTTCTTTGGAATGTTTATTAACAATCTAACATACTACGGGAAGGTGTTTAGCCCATTACTTAAAAAAAGATCGCAGATTCAAATGGGAAGTCGAACATCAAGAAGGAATTAAGCAACTTAAAGAAGTTTGTAAAAGCTTCCAAAACTTGCGATTCCCAAGACGAGGATGAACTGTTCTTTACACATATGCCCATGATGATTGGTGGCGTGATTCTTACTAAGGTCACACCAAATGAAGAAATGCCATGAGATATTGCGGTTTATTCACCCCTAGTGAAGCAACTTCGGTGGCATATTAACGAAAAGAATTCTTCGCAATGATCGAAGGCTTTTAAAAAATGGCCTCTATTTTTACTTGGCTAAAAAGTTTACTTTAAAAATTGATAATTCAAGTGTCAAGGCTTTTCTTCGAAAAACAAAATTGAATCAAAACCGAGAAAAGGCTCGATTACTTAGATGGCAAGTGAATGTCAATATTATGATTATGATATTGTCATTATAAAATCTCATGAAAATATTCTTACTGATTTCTTGACACGAGATGGAAGGACGCGTTCGGCGAGGTCCTTAACGAGTAAGACATCTCGGGAAAACCTGGAGAGTCTAGAACGAGATTTTGGGGCGTTATGTCTCAATGCGAGAGTTGTTGGGCGACTTCAACAGGCTGACCAGAAATCCGTTTCTAGTCAAATACGAGCATGCCAGATTCGCTCAAGACAATTGTTCTTAGCGGGCTGCAAGGCCTCTCTTCCAGCCGCATCTCTACGGTGCAAAAAGGGCCGAGAGAGTACGGGGCTCTAACCCGGGGTTATGGATTCAAGTACCATAATCACAAGTGTTGCGGTGATGCATCCCTTGAGGGTGTACAAACGTAACGAATGTTGAAGCTCCTGTGTCAACCCGAGTCTTCAAGTCAACCCAAGACCCTGGGGGTAAAGAGGGAGAGTTGAACCTTAGGCCACAGATGGGCAAATCTAAGGTTCAAACGACGAGATTAAGATTTCTCCTATGCGGTATATCGGAGGCAATGGAGAAACTAGTTACAAGACAAGGTATTAACCTTAAAAAAACAATGGTTGATATCTCGGAAAGTATCCCGCAGTTTGGATGAAACCAGAAGTCATCCAAATGAAATGGAATGGTATACTTTTGGAGCTTTGGCTTCAATTTATACCGTGTCACCAGGATTCCTAGAAATTTCAAAATTACCGAAATGGATTGGGGAAGCGATTTACGAAACCTGGGCCAATAATCCACACTTGGCCGAGGCGATATTTTGGAATTGTATTTTTTATCATGCAGCTCTGAACCAAATAAGAAAAGGCTTTAATGAAGCTTTTCATTTCATCAAGCTAAGAAGACCGGATGGAAATGCTTTAAAATACATTAAGCGGCTTCAGGAAGAAGGACTAAACATGTTAGTAGGAGCATTTTAAGACGCAGAAGCTTCTACCGCATTTACGAGCATGGGTCTTTGGGTTTGTCTAATCTGAAATGGACAAGGTCAAATATCCATTCAAGTTCTTCCAAAATTCGGCAAATGGATCTTTCCTTTTGAATTCGATGATTTGGATCAACCACGGGTTTGCGAAGAACTCTTGAGACCAAAAGAAGAATTCTGCGGAAAACAAGATTCCAAGCAAAGAAACTTACCGGAAATTCGTAAACATAGCGCATGTTGGCCGATGGGTCGACCGGATCATCAAGCATGCCCGAACAAAAGGAACCCGAGTTTGGGAAAGGATTCACCCAAACCCGACCGACAAGATCATGCGGTGGAAAGGATAAGGGCCCGACTCACAAGACGCGTTATCCTCGGGGACCACATAAACCAAATTTTTAAAAGATTCCCCGACAAACATCACATGGGTGAGTCACGCGAGAAAAAGAAAACCACCGGGCGAGGCAATAATGTGGGATATAACGTATGCTTGATGACGTCATATATATTAGCAAGATTTGAAGTCCGCCTTTGAAGTCCTGGACTTACCTCTATAAAATGCAGGATTTGAAGGAAGGCGAGGACATCGAACATTTTCCTTAGTTTTCTTACAATAAAATCTGAGTGAAAAGTTGTAATATTTTGAGTGTTTTAGTTTTAAGTTTTATGTATTTTTAAGTGCAAGCCTCATACATGAGAGGCTAAACAAGTATTCTCCTCCCAAAAGGAGATTACTAATGTAATAAATTTTTCTTTAAGTTCTTAATAAAATAAAGGCTGGTTTGTTCAACATGTGTTCATGAAGTACTATTGATCAATTCCCTTTGAAGAATTACTTTTACGCCTTGGAGTAGGAAACGAACCAAGAGTTGTCTTTGGCCGGTTTACGAAGGAGTCGGATAACTTGCCGATCATCTTCCCGAGGGTGAGGTTGAATGCAGTGAGGAGTGTTCATCAAACGATCTGGGGGCGATAATTTTCCGATCGGTGGCGTTGCGAACCACTTAACCCTCTTTGTTTGGTCAAAAGAGGTATGAATTTTAAGGGATTTATTAATTTTATGGAAGCATGTTGGGCCCGATATGGTCGTAATGGACTATTTTCATTTTCGATCTAAAGACCCAATTTGTATACGGATAATTACTTGAAATAAGATCGGATATAAGTATGTCTTGGTGAGTTTATAGGTTGGAAACCGACATGATCCATTTAAAACCTCTGAATAGAGACTGGATCTAAGTAGGTGTAACAATGCCACGAACAAAACAAGTTCTGAGAAAAATCGGGTTTTATTTCTCGAAAAATCCGAAAAACAAATTGATTAGAGAGTGAAAACTTTTTGATTATTGTATAATGCAATATATTTATCCTTATGGAGCAATCGCACAAATTAGAGTTTAAAGGGATAACTAGAACTATTGTTATTAAAGAATAAAATCTAGGGGCAAAATGGTCTAAAAGTTGCAAAGAGTAATTATTTTCGTAGTTTAGGATGCAAAAGGTTAAAAATAAAAGTCTAGGTTGTGAAGTGTAAAAAGGGGTAAAGTTGAGGTGGTTAAAAATAATTATCTCTATTATATATCATGATTATCATCATTATGACTCATCTTTTCCGATCAAATGGTAAGAATTCTACTCCATTTGCTCAATTGGGTTGAACCCTTGATTTTTTGACTTGTTTGCAAAATTCTTGATTCTAGTTTCATATGAATGTGATGAGCTTAATATCTATGATGTATTGAATGTTGTTTGCACTTGAATTGGTGATGAAAATTTTTGGCTTAAATAAATTTCAAAGGCGTTATATACTTCTAGTTTTATTCGACGACGCCAGTGTTCGATAAAATGTTTCAATGAAAAATTCATCACCTACGTGATTCTCTCGATTTGAAAAGTCATATAAGTTTATAGAGATCATGTTTTATCAATCAAATGAGCTTTTACAAGTCAATTGATCAACTTTTCCCTTTTACTTGGAATTTAAGCTTCAATTTTCAATAAGCTCGATAAATCGATAAATTTGCGCACTTTGATATGAATATATGATGTTTTTATCGTGCTAACATTCTTTTTGATGATTCCAAAGGGGAGAAACAGAAAATGCTCATACGCTCAAAGAAGCGAAAATAAGCTTGCAAGAAAAAAGCTATAAGCTAGGACTCTTGAAAGCCATAAGTGAATAATGCTTAGTCCATTTGATGTATTGTGGACTTTTATGCTTGACTAATGATGTTTTGTGACAGGGGAGCTTATAAGCTCATGGAATTCAAGCTTAAGTTGTGAAAGCTAAGCTTTTAGCTTTTAGTTGTTGCTTGTATACTTGTTCTTTATATGCATGTTGATAGGGGAGCTTGTGCAAAAATGATTTTAAAAATCTTTGCTCCTATCCTTGTGTGCTTGTACTTATGATGTATCTTGTTTGTAATTGATTGTTGTTTTAAGACCGGAAAATTTGTTTGGTTTTAAAATCGACCTTCTAAAATTATTTTGGTTTGTAATCATCAAAAGGGGAGTTTGTTAGATAAATATTTTTATCAAGATTTTGATGATTTTGTTTTAATAAGATTTTATACCAAAACAATATTTTTATATGTTGTCCAAATACTCCTAAATGATTTAAAATGTTTTTACTAATTTTTGGAGTATTTCTTAGAGTTTTTAATTGGACAACACTTTTGAAGGTTTTGTTTAAATTGGTTTTTACACCAAAACTATGTTTATAAATGTTGTCTAAATTCTCCCAAATGATTTAAAATGTTTTTACTAATTTTTGGAGTATTTCTTGAAGTTTATTTTTGAAAAAAATCGGACAACATTTCAAAGGGGAGGTCAACCTGTCGCCCAAAGTGGTCGATCGGTACACAAGATAAGAAACTTGAAACAGAACTTACAGTCTTGAAAAAGAGGAGGGGACTCCAAGGGGCGAGGTCGGCCGGTCGCACCCCACCTCGACCGTCGCACCCCCCCGCAACCCCTACCGGATCGCACTATTTTTTAAAACGGTCGAAATCTTCAACAGGCAATCGGTCGCCTATGTTAATTTTTGACAAAAAAATTCCAACCGTCATGATCTGATGGCAAGATTTGCTTTTCAATTTTGTACAATATTTCTACATCTTGTGATCTTCTTTTGTAGACAAAAGTGAAGATAGAGAGCTATGTTGGGAGCCTATGTTGGTGAAGCTTCCCTATAAATAGAGGATGAATTGAAGACACAATACACAAAACATACAAGCAAAATACACAACAAGAAATCTGCAAATTGTTCAAGCTTTCATTTTTTCATTCTTGTTGTAATAGCCTAAGTACTTTCACTTGCACATCTTTGAGGTCTAGGCTTTTTGATTCTTGATTACACTTGCACTCAATCTTTGTATTGGTTTCATAGAGTTGTAATCTTGAATTTTGTCCATCATTCAACACAAGACATCCTTGTGAGTATTCTTGTGGTAAGAATACACTTGGGTGATTTAGGTGATAGGTGTTTGAAGAGTGTGGTACTCTTCAAAGGTGGTGAAGGAAGATTGTGGTAATTTCCTTGAAGGTGTTGTAAGAGGATTGTGGTGATCCTCAAGGTGTTGTATTAATTGTGGTAATTAATAAAATCCTTTTTCTTTTTGAAATCCATCCCTAGATCTTTGGGGTGGTAGAGGATTAGGCCTAGGTGGGTTGAACCTCTTTAAATCAACGAGTGTTGTTTAATTTCCGCATTTACATTCTTGTCATTTACTTGTTGATTCGAAAAAGAGGGTGATTTGCGAAAAATCGGCATAATCTATTCACCCCCTCTAGATTATCGTAGCCACTTGGACTAACACACTTCCCACTCACTCGGAAGAAGGAATTAAAGGAATCGCGATGAAACCGGGTTAGTGGGGACCCCGATTGAGCCAACCCCTAATGAAGGTGTCTTACCACTGCCCAACTACCGAACACTCGGAGAAACAGCCAGTGTTTGGAGACGAGTGACCCCATTCCAAGTCACTCACCGGTGCGCCACCGGGGGGAAACTCCTCCACCGCTGCAGCGGCAGGTGGAGAATGCTGCAGATGACTCCACGACGAATCTAGGAGGCGAAGTGGAGAAGGAACAACCACAAAGTACACAAAAAGTTGTCATCAACGGCTCGGCGATTGAGACTGCCTCACTCGAGGTGTCAAATCGCTCAAAGGCTAATGACGATCTTGATGCGATGCGAGAGGCACGAAGGAATGTACAGGAGTTAACACTGGGCGATGAAAGTGCAATCCATGGGGTTGAGACTCCAATGGATGCCACCACAGAAGACCCTAAGACAGTGACATCAAGCGAAAGAGAGGTCCAAGACCTCGCTGCAGCTTGAGATTGCAGGAGGTAATGAAGGCCCCGGGGAGGTTGAGACTTCCCGGGTAAAGAAGCTGAAGTAGAGAACATCCCTCCCGCTATCATTGATCCATCCGAAAAAAGGAGATAAGCGCTTTCATGATTCCCAGGATAATCCCGATGTAACCTTTACCGGATCGAAGGCGGCGAAAAAAGTTCGAGTCATCCCCATGACAGATCCAAAAGACTTCAAATGCGGATGTTCCCGGCATGAGCAAACGATCTCATCATCGTCCGATGACGCTTGATAAGGCCGAGACCATCCACTCAATTGAGAAACCACTGAGACCAACGAAGGCGTTGAGACACCGAGGCTCACAAAGGGGTCCACTTCACAAAAGACCCCAATCAAACAGTCCACCGCACAGGCTCCCCAGCTGCAGCAGTTCGACTCAAAAGGAACTTCACTCGCACCTCTCATCATTGAACAAATCCCGGTTGGCCGTGATGATTCCTTTGTAGAATCATTTCCTTTCTCTCGGAGGTACCCGACCTCCCTAAAGAGTCGAGAACGAACTCGCACGCTTCCATAGACCAGCTCCTGTCATTCCGTCAGGTACCATCGTTCAGTGACTATGACTTTGACGCTGCATGGCCATCACCGCAACGGAAGAAACAACTCGAAGTTCGGGAGGTGTTCAAAGCATTATTTGCTGAAATTGAACGGATGGAGAGGCACCAGGCCTCTATGGACATGCGGGACAACAGAGATGCCAACCTTATGCTGACTTGAGAGGCATAACAATCGAGATCGAGGAATGGTGGCAATGGCTGAAGAAACAATGCGTGTGGAACAAGTTAGATACTTCAGGACATTGTTCAACAAGTCTGGTATGGAGAGTCGAGAATGTTGATGCAAAAACGAAATTGAGAGAACACATTGAGCACATGCATGAAGCTCACCGCCGAGATAAAGGCTGCTGCGTGAGCAAAATAAGAGTGATCTCCAGCGTATGGAAGAAAACATGGATAGAAAATTCAGCCTTCTCATGGCTGAGATGAAGCTAATTTCAGCAGAGTCCAACGCTACTTGCTCAATTTCATGCCGCATCAAATGCCCACACTCGAGCGAGAACTCCGGCTATCGCAGGCTCGACTTCCCGCTTGCAAGATGTTTCCGGTGTTCCTCTCTCCTTTGATGATGCCAAAAAGGGGAAGAGGAATACTTTAAAGCGCTAAAGAGATCTCGAAGGGTGAAAAGGAGGAAGCAATGTAAAGGAAAAGACAAATGAGAAGTGTCAAAACAAAAGAAAGGAAAGTCTGTTGAGGAGAAGGATCGAAAGATGTGACCTTGATGATTGCACAAACCCCCAACAAGGTCTTGTCATCACGGTGATATTATCGCGGAAACTCCCATGACTCGCCACTCCAACACTCTGCTATATCTATGGTGAAAAAGAGAAAGACAATTGAAGCGGGGATGGAGGAAGTGGAAGGAAGAATGGATGCCCGAGTTATGAACATCTTGAAACAACATGGAGGCATTCCGGTGAGAGCGAGACACTTATGCCATCTCGGATGTCGGGACCGAGCCACGATCGGTTGATGAATTTAAAACGCTCGCATCTCGAAGGATACTTTGCAAACATGTCTATGGCTCGAGCTTGGGACTGTCTTTGGGAAAAGGGTCTCACGTTATGTGAAGAAGGCGACAGACAAAGACTACCTGGTAGTCACTCTGCTAGTCACTCCGCCGGTCACTCACCGGGAAAGAAGAAGACCCCAGTACAATACACGCCCAGAGGTAGAGGAAGAAGTAGTGGTGGATGAAGAGGTTTTAGACCTGGCCTCTACCCAAAAACATTGAGTACGTAGATCCAGGCAAGAAAGGAGGGATCTCTTGGGCTGGTCTTGACCAAGTAGCCAATTTGCAAGTGGCTAAAAGTAATCTTTTGTATGCGAAAAGAATAGAAGAAGAAAATAAAAGACAAACTCAGCTATGGGAGGAAAGACAAGAGAGATTAAGAAGAGATGAAGGGCTGCCCGAAAGCATATGAAAAGAAGAAGAAGGCGGTGGAGATGAGAAAAAGAGAAGAAGACCGAAAGATGACAGAACGAGGAAGATGAAAGAAGGAGGGCGTGAAAGGAGATGAAGTGTTCTTGCATCCACCCCTTCATGTATTTTACTATGTAAATACATACTATGTAAGTCTTCCGCAATAAAGTCAAATTCTTTATTTTATTGTAGACAAATGTTTGCTCGATACACCCCATGCAATTTGTGTAAAAGAACAAGAATGTTATGATCAATAAAAGAATTGATTCTACGCATACATTCTATGTGAATGCACTATCCATGTATCTTTGCTATTTACATTTTGAATGTTTTAAGTTTTGGCATCATCAAAAAGGGGGAAATTGTTGGGAAATTTATTATTTAGATTTTGATGAATGCCATGTAAAACTTAGAATAGGAAGTTGGCACCCCATTTTGTTGTAAATCGCATTGTAATAAATAGGGTGGTCAAAAGGTATTAATTAAGTCACTATGCCCAAACATGCAAGAAGACAATGGAGACTAGAAGGAAGACTCATTTTGCAAGACAGTGAGTATGGCAAAGAAGAGAAGACGGAACTCTACTAAACGAGCGTGAGATGCACGGTGAGTGGAGTATCGATCAAGTCAACTCAAGAAAAGCCAAGTCTTAAGTTGAAGTGTCGGAAGAGTCATCCATGATTGGAAGGCGACTCTAAGTCACCTGGGAAAGCAAGGAAATGCGGTCAAGTCGAGATAATCAAAAAGATCCGTTGCCGAAATCAAGAGAATTACTTAAACAAGTAATATCTCCATGCTACCTTTCTCAAGTGCTCAGTCCCGAAGCGTGCAAAAGAAATAAACCAATGGGAAGCACTACACCGTGTCGAACTCGAAAAGGTGAAGAACAATTCATACGAGGAAATGGCAATTCCAAGGATCGCAACAAGACAAGCCAACGACCACAAGTGGCTTTCAAAAATAAGCCTATCTCTTCAACGGGCAGATTTTTGAAAAGATCACTATAAAAGGTGAGAAATAACTCGAGAAGAAAGAGACGAAATTACACAGTTACCTTGACCATACAAGCGAAAGAAACATTTTGTAACCTGAAATATTCCCAAGTTATTAAACGCTCAATCCTCAAGCCTACACCACTCTTTCCCGTATCTATCTCCAATCCCCTATCTCACCACCCCATCTTCCATCTCTCCTCGAAATCTCCTCCTCCGTCTAACCCCTTACTAAAATCCCCTTCCAGTCCCTTCTTAGCTTGATGCCCAGATGGACCTTGATACCCCGACCAGAAAAATTGCAAAAAACTTCCTTCGGATAAAACGACAAAATGCCTCTTCCTCCTCCAAACACCCTTCAAAGCAAGACTCCAAAACGTAAACTCTCTACCCTTTTCCTCGAACATGGGACCCGCGATGACATACCAATCGAAATCATTGATAAAAAAGTAGACCCTCTCCGATATCCGATTCTCGTACCCTCGTTGAATCACCTACTCCATCGATCTCTCCCTCTCGATTTTTATCAACGGCGGAGATCGCGCAATTGTCCGATCCGCCGATCACCATAAGTCTCTATATGTTGGGCCCTGCCGGGCTTGGGAACCCCGAGACAGTTCAAGAATTGTGTGATTTCACGCGAATGAAATCCCCCACATTATCTTCTTGTCCGAGACAAAATGTGGCACCTCAAAACCTGGACAAAATAAAACTCAACTCAATTTCAATGGCTTTGTGTTCCTCTCCGAGGGGCCGTTCAGCGCCTCGCACTTTTATGGCGTAAAGATATCTCGGTTGTTCTCTGTGGTTACTCGGATAGATTTATTGATGTCGACTCTAAATTCTTGGAGAAAAATTCCGCATTCTCGGTGTCTACGGGGAGCCCGACGTCTCGGCGACGCTTTTTTGGAATCAATTCACATCTCTCTCGATGATCCGTCCACCCCGTGCTCTTGTTGTCAGGTGACTTCAATGAGGTATTATCTCAAGATGAATTTATGGGTTCGGCCTTCGATCTAACGCAAATCGATCTCTTCAAACAATCCCTCCGCTCTCTTAACCTTCACGACCTCGGATTCAAAGGCCCTAAGTTTACCTCGGCACAGCTCATGAACTCACCTCACACCCAAAGGGCTCGACTTGACAAGAGGTTGTTTGCAACCCACATTGGCAAAATCTTTTCCCATGGAGCTCGATTACTCATCTAAATACTATCTATTCGACCACTCGATGCTACACGTCCATATCGGAAAAGAGACCCTCACTACCTCCATAATAGACGCGTAAGATTTTCGATTTGAGGCTCTTTGGATTAAATCAAAAGATTGTGAGCGATTATCCGCGATAATGGAATTCAAATTTCAATAACTTACCGGAGAAATTGACTTATCTGCGCTTTTGAAGCTTACTTCGGTGGAGAGATAAATCTCACGGTAATCTATCCTCCCGGATCTCCCATCTCAAGAAATCCCTCTTTCGACTCCAATCCAGAACCATTACAGATACAACCCGAAATCTGATCACGGATGTTAAAAACCAACTGGATTTCCTTCTTGAGCAAGACAATATTAAATGGAAGCAAAGAGCCAAGCAACATTGGTATGTTGAGGGTGACCGAAATACCGTTTCTTCCATAATTACGCCAGTAAAAGAAAAGCCATAAATCACATTGATTCCCTCCTTGATTCATCCGGCTCCCCACAGTCATCCCCCGAAGCCCTTCAGCAAATTATCACGGACTATTTTGGTGCACTTTTTTCATCGGCTAATCCCCTCGAGAGCAATATAGAACAAGCCCTGCAAAGAGTCGCGCCAAAGGTGACACGAAAATGAACCAGGCCTTGATTGCACTGACACCGAGAAGGAAATTATTTCGGCTCTCAAGCATATGCACCCGTTCAAATCCCCGGGACCCGATGGTATGAGCCTGTCTTTTTTAAGAAATTTTGGCATATAGTCGGTCCCAATGTTCTTTCGTTCGTCCTTAATTTTCTTAATAATGGGGTTTTTGACAATAAAACCAATTTCACGCATATTGTTTTAATCCCAAAGATTAATAAACCGGTGCTTGTTTCCCAATTTCGTCTATTAGTTTGTGTAACGTCGTTTACAAATTGGCTTCCAAGGTTGCCCTTAGATTGCGAGATACCCTCCTCCGTGTTATTTAAGAATCTCAATCGCTTTTATTCCTGACGCCTTATCATTGATAATATTTTGGTTGCTTATGAGATTCATCACCACATGCGTACCAAACCCCTAGCCGAACCGGACTTATGTCTATTAAACTAGATATGTGCAAGGCTTTTGATAGAGTGGAATGGATCTTCCTCCATAAATCTCTTCTAGCGCTTGGTTATGCCCCCCAATTTGTTAATTGCATTATGCGTTAGGTCATCACCGTTTCTTTTTCTTTCTTATTAAATGACTGTGAATTTGGTTCTCTTTTGCCCAAGAGAGGTATCCAGGCAAGGTGACCCCTTTCGCCTTATTTGTTTATAATTTGCTCGGAAGTATTTTCTTGTATCTTACAGGACCTACAACGAGTTAACAAAATTCAGGGCATCTCGTATATCTCGGATTGCACCTAATATTTCACATATTTTCTTGGCCCGATGACACACTTTTACTTGGTCAAGCCACGATTGAAGAAGCGGACATATTTGTAACGCTATAAACCTCTACGAGCAAGTCTCCGGCAGCAAATAAATCATGAAAAATCTGGTATAGTCTTCTGTCGTAATGTTCCACATGAATTGGCCAACTCGATTTCTACTATTCTTGGTATCAACCAAGTACCTGGTCACAACAAATATTTAGGTCTACCGTCGATTTCGGGTCGAAACAAGAAAGAATTATTTTCGAATATCAAAGATAGAATTTGGCAGCGTATCCAAAGTTGGGATAATCATTCTCTCTCAAAAGCCGAAAAAGAGATCCTCATCAAGTTTATTTTACAAGCAATGCCGATTTATGCGATGTCTTGTTTTCGACTTCCGGATACATTTATCGTTGAATTACATTCTCTTGTCGGTGCACATTGGTGGGATAGCAAGCCGGGGAAAAAAGAAAATTCATTGGGTATCTTGGAAAACTCTCTCCATGGCAAAATCTACAAGCGGGCTTGACTTCAAGGATCTTTGCATTTTTAATCTCGTAATGCTCGGTAAATAAGCCTGGCATCTCCTTAATCAACCATCATCCCTTCTTGCTCGGCTCCCAAGCAAAATACTACTCCTCTACCTCTTTCATGGAAGCCGACTTGGGAATCGTCCCTCGTGGACTTGGCGCGATATCTTACAAGGCCGTCGGGTTCTCTTTGTTAGATGTCGTAAACAAATTAATTTGGGTCGTACCACAAAAATTTGGGGGGATAGGTGGATTCCCAAACCACCCTCTTTCACCCCCTCATCCATCCTGTCGGACTTACCCCGGGATGCGCTTTTTAACTCCTTATTGATGAAACATCTCATTTGTTGGAAAATAGAGTTAATCGGGACGTTTTTTTGCTCAGAATGACTTAATCCTCTCAATTCCTATCGAGTTCTAGCTCTCAAATGATAAATGGATATGGCACCATTCAAAATCTGTAAATACTCCTCACAAGAGTGCCTATCATGCCATCCTCGACAACCCGGGATACTTTACTTTTAAGCACGACGCTCCTCTTCAAGTAGAGGCCCGGACGGTTGGCAAAAATGAAAACTAAAGTTCCAAAGACGTATTCTCCACTTTTATCGGCGTCTCATGACTAATTCACTGCCTCGCCATTGAACCTCCATCGCGGAGTCTCCCAACCTCGCTCTCTTGCCCGTTTTGCCAATCCACGGACATGTCGCTCTCGCATTTATTCTTCTTCTGTGGTCTTTCTAATAATATCTGGTATCTTGCAAGCCTTCAGGATATTATTCACACATTTGCGCACCCATCGGCGGACATTTGGGCAAGATCACTTGTTGAGAATTCTCCTTCCCATATCAGTGAGCTTATTATGGTACTATGCAATGCCATTTGGCAAGCACGCAATCAACAATTGTTTGGAGATAAGCAATCCCACGCACATATTATTGTATCCAGCATCTCACACATGCTTCAATCATACCACTCAACACATTGTTGGCCAGAAAGGGACTTGATTTCTCATCGCTCGTCCATTTTTGGATCGGCTCCACTAGGTTTCCACATCTTCTTCGACGATTCCATATCCTCAGTTAAAAAGACAGCGGGCGCGGGTGTTTTCATCAAAAATGACAAGGGTATATTCATCTGTGGTTCGGCAAAGCGTTTCGACGGCATCTCTAATCATTTGATCGCTGAGGCTCTCGCTCTCAAAGAAGCTCTCATGTTGACCCAAGACAAAGGTATCCTAGACGCCTCAATTATGGGTGACTCTGTATCTGTCCTCTTGGCTTCCAAAGGAGACATCGACATTGATTCGGACTGCCAACCTATCCTAGCCGATCCAAGACCTTATAGCTAGCTTACCTTCTATTAAGCTATTTGGATTAATCGTTCTTTTAATATTGTTGCGCATGAGCTAGCTTTTTTTGCGAAGAATGCGTTGGTTGTAACAAGTTTTTGGACTGAACCTCCGGATTTCCTTTCTCAATCGGTGCTGGACGATTTCCAGCAATGATATATCTAATTTCCCTTCAAAAAAAAAAAAAAAAAAAAGCCATAGATGTTGTCTTATGGTTGTTAGTCATTGTTGCATAAATGATAAAATTATATTAAAAACCGATGAACGTTACGTAGTCGACGCCAACACCGATGTAACGAGGAATATTCCTGACCGTTGGGAGCATCGGAATACTCCCGACGCGAAAAATGATTGAAATGTCTACTTTTCATGTGTCATGTTGCACCAATTTGTGCATTTCCTTGATATTTTTTTTTCTTATTTTGATTTAATAATTTACCATAAAGATCAAATAATTTAAATATCGGTGTCAGGTGAGTTTGCATACAATTTTGCAATTAAGCTCAACTTGTGAAGAAATTGAACAATTAACAAATTAGTTCGCAAAAAGATAAAATATGTGAAATATTTTGATCAAATCTAAAAATAACATAATTTTTCTAATAGTACAAAGGTTACGTACAACTGATAATCTAACGAAAGTCGGAGAATTATTAATGATTCAACAAATAAAAGTGGCAGAGGAAGTGAGCCTCAACAAAATAATACATAAGTGAGATACATTATCCGAAGTACGGTCATTATTTAATATCTTATTTTTAATTATTGGCATTATGTATCTTTTTTTAATTATTAATAGTTTGTTTTAAGTCAGAACAATAATATATTATTCATTAATTATTACCACAATCATTTTGTTTATTAGTTAATCTTAGTAGTATCATAACAAATTTATATTGGGATCAACATTGTGCTCTAATGACAAAAGTTTATATTTTCAGGGTAATTGATCGAGTTCGATCCGAGTGTGAGTGCCTTTCCCTATTATACCCCAATATACTAAATATAACATATTTCTATTAACAAGATACATATGTATTATTGTTTCAAAGTAATTGCTAATTGAGCTGAAAATAAATTGTCCTTATGGTACGTCTATGCTAAAAATACATTTCAGTTTGATCAATTATTATTTGTTTTAATTAGAATTGATTATTTTATTATTATGTTTTGAATTATTAATTATTATTATTATTATTATTATTATTATTATTATTATTATTATATAATCAGATCAAGGAGAAGCATGGCTAAGTTTCCAAGTATCAACAAAATTCCGTTTTCTTATGGCCCTGTATAGAAAATTTCAAGCCGTGAATAGAAAAATTAATGTAGTAGTCTAGGCAATCGGAAAGATACAACCACTTTAAGAAGGAAAAATATCAAATACATTTACTGATCATGCTCGAATGAAGAATGCAATTAAATGGGAAAAGGAGATCATATGAAAGAAAGTCATATAACCAAAATATTATTGAGGTTCAAATTTCAAGTGCGATGAAGGCAATTTTTGCAATATCAAAAACGAATATGCAAATTAAGAAATTGTCTAATTTAAGTAAGAAAATGACAATGGCAATTACCATGATTAAAAAAGGTTGAATATGATTTGTGGAATAATTTTGTTTGCTTATTTTACTGACCTCCATAGGATAAAGCTCTATAACAACTTCATTTCAGTTTTTTGGCATGAGTTTTGGGTCCACCATATATTCAATGTGTTTCATCTAATAAATTTCATTTCATAAAATACAAGTTTTTAATCTTGAAGATTGTCCTTCAAATCAAGCTACATTTTCCAATATGAATGATATTTATAATAAAACTAAACTAAATTAAATTAGCAAAACGTGCACCTTACTAGTCTTTTAAAATATTGAAAAAATAAAATGTTTTCTTCCACCAATATATATGGACTAAACTCTCCCCATGAGTGTTGATGTTTGGAATATAAAGAAGCACATTCTATCACTATAAGCTGGCTGACTTAAGATTAGTACATTGCTCATTGAGAAGCTATTTTCTTAATTGTGTGTGACAATTAAATGTAGGGACAATAAATTAAAAAAAAAAAAAAACCTAAGGTTTGGGCTAAATGAAAAGGAAACAGAGTGCAGGAAGAAGTGAGCCAAGTAAAGGAAATGATAATCAAGTTAATGGAGATATGATGAGTGTAACTCACTATTTTATCTTCGTTTAACTTAATTTTGATAGTTTTTGAGTTGTTATGTGCATTTTATTATTATTTTTAGTATCCATTTTTGCATGGTAGAACATGAAGTGGAACGAGACGGATTTAGCAAAGAAATCCGCATTTTCTTGTTTTCTTTAGTAAAAAAAGAAGAAAGAGAAATATGGATAAGAGAATATTGCTTAGTGCCTACATCTTTGGCCCGCTTGAAAATGAGAAGAAAATAAGAATTGAATGCAGAAGCAATAGACTAGGCGCTACAAACTGATTGAGATTTTCTATTCCATTGCATCGGATTAAGGATACATGTCCAAGATGATATCACAATTGTACACGTGTCTTTCTTCCAATATGTGGAATATGGAGTGGAACATGAAGAAAAGGTGGAATAGATCTCATCCCCTACAAACTGGCATTTTTGCATAGGCGCTATATCGTGGATTGTGATTTTCTATTTCACTTTTCTATTT
Organism: Rehmannia glutinosa; assembly: GCA_016081115.2. Classification (NCBI taxonomy): domain Eukaryota; kingdom Viridiplantae; phylum Streptophyta; class Magnoliopsida; order Lamiales; family Orobanchaceae; genus Rehmannia; species Rehmannia glutinosa. The sequence continues at coordinate 4,990,280 of CM071924.1, forward strand.
CACTCTTTATTACATATATTGGATGAATGACACGTGTATGTACATGATGATGTCACAATTGTACACGTGACATTCTTCCCAATATATGAAATAGGGAAAGTGGATCGAATTGGAGATCTCATCGTACCACGGTTTCCTAGTTGGACTCAAATACATGGAAAGAAAGATAATTTCGATATTATTCCATTGGGAAAAAAAGACTTTTGCATCAAGAAACATAGCGAGGTAAAACGAAAGCCAAAATTTGCGTGAGACGGTCTCACTGTTTAGATCCGTGAGACGGAGTCCTTACACAAAGTTTTAAAGTTTTTTTTTTCAGATTTTATTTTTCTTAGGGTTCATATTTATTTTTTTAGGTTTATATTGTTTCTTGGGTTTTTTTTTAATTGATTTGGGTTTTTAGGATTTTTAGTTTTTTTAGGGTTTATTTTTTATTTTTGGATTTATTTTTGTTTTTCGGGTTTATTCTTCATGCTTCATATTTTTAGGGTTTATTTTTGTTTCTTTATGGTTCATTATTATTTTTAAATTTATTTTCATGGTTCATGTTCTCAAGACGGAGCCCTTAGGAGGTTCGTCTCACGGTTTAGATCCGTGAGACCGTCTTACAAGAGACATGCTCAAAACGAAAAGGAGAAAACCTGACGAATCAAGGATTCTCGACAAGGTGAATAACCGAGAAGCGAAGGATTGAGAACACCACTCAACCCAAAAACGGATTCTAAACTTTGTTAAGATTTCTCCAAATTCTAGTTTTCTTTATTTTTCTTCTACCTTTTCTTTTATCATGTATATGATCTTTGTTATGGTGCTTAAGAGTTCTATTTGTTAGAGTAGTGTGCCCTCCACTCCAATTAGGATTGGATTAATCCTACTTGTAAAAACAATTTTATTGGGAATTATATTAATATAAATGCATTTTTATTTATCTTATGTTTAGCATTTATTATTTAATTGTTCATATGATAAAGTCCTTAGATCATTTTAAGCTATGGGGCATGGTTGCGCATTTGATGTTGATCATGGAACATGCCTCTAAGGCTTTTGTCTTAAAACGATTCCAAGTCAAATGATTTTTCAAGATAGGACATTGAATAACCCCGTAAGACTTATGCATATGATGCATGCTCGCGAGACGAGAATGTTACATTCCATTAATATTAGCGTTGAGACGCAATGCATATATATGGGTGCTTGTTGGCGAACAAGTTCACGAACATGACCCAATGTAAATTCTTATATGGAAACTTTGATTGTCGAATAAGAATTTTCATATTGCAATAATACACGATTAATCCTCACCAAACTGAGAAGCACGGCAAGAAATTTGTGTCTATCTGCCGCAATACTTTGATTTATGTTTTGATTGCTTGACAATCACAAAGGGGTATCTTGGGTATTGACTGATGTACATGGAGGTTTGTCTATGACCAACATAGGAATTCAACACTTGTCTTTTGACAATGGAATTTCCTGTGTTTTCATAGTTTATTATTAAAAGACCCTGGCAAAGCATGATGAATTTGATTCATAAAAGAATTACTAGAACTTGAAATGGAATCACAATTATTAAATCAATTGAGTTTTGATATATCCATGCCCAAAATTTAATCGAAATTAGTTATCGAAAGGATTGTACATGTATATAATTGTGATTGAAATAGATTTACTCGCTATTTCATCTAATACTAGGTAATTATGCTACTTTCTAGATGTTACCATGATTAGTAGGTTCTTGAAATTAAAGAGTTAATTTAAAGTATATTAATCAATATGATTAATTAGTAGAATAAATTATTCAAAAGTTACAAAAGTATAAGTCTGCACAAGCTAGTGTTAGTCGTGAACCTAAAAGGGTCACACATAATTTTATTTTTTGATATTTCCAAATTGATAAATTCAATAGTTGAATGCAATTAATTAACATAGATTAATTAATTAGGGTTTTAATTTAATTCTATAGTTGAATTAAATATTTAATTAAATAATTTGATTGTCTAATTAAATCTAATTTGATTAGAAATCCCAACAAAAGGAATAGGATATATTAATTAGTCAATTGGATTGATTAATTTGGGCTTTGAGAATTAACTAATTAATTAATTAAATTCATTAATAAGTTGGACTTTGAAATCCAAGCCTATATATAATCTAGTAGGTCTAATTGTAGAAGCCACTAAATTATTGGAGATAAATAAATAATGAGATTGATATATATATATATATATAATATAATATATATATATATATATATATATATATATATATATGGATTGGATCAAATGAGGCCACATAATTAGAGTAAGACAATTATGTGGACAAATTATGTCCAAGGGATTTTAATTTGGCTGATTTAGTGGCCTTTTTTTTTATTTTAAATCAAATAAGGGCATGTTGGTCATTTTTTTATTAATAGTTTTCACTCCCAAATGGTAACTTCCCCTAAATCCGTTCATCTCTCCCACACAAATCCGTCGGCTTATTGTGGTGGAGGTTTGAACATGAGGCTCTCCGTGACTCTCTAAGATTCCCGTTGCAACCCCTTCGTCGAAGCTCTCCGCTCTCTCGGAGTTGATGTCTGCTGCGGTCTCCTTTTGGAATCTCTAAGAGCGTGAAGATCTCCGGATGCGTGTGAGAGCTTCCCATCAACTTCAATGGTGGTTCTCAAAAATTGCTAATGGGCCCCGATTTGGAGCGAGATATAATTGAGTCCTCATGGTTTAATTGCGGATAAAATTTCCGTTTCTAAATCTTCCAGTCTCCACAAATAAATTACACAAAAATAATGTTTCTATGGGAAAAAAATTAACATCAACGGATTGGTGAAAAAGACGATGATGACATGGAAAAAAATGAATGCCTACGAAGAAGGCAATGAGGATTACTTGTATACTTAGATGTTTTTCGATGTATACTTATATGTGTTTGTTTGTATAAGTAGTTAATTTTTTATGTATGTATTTATGTTGTTGTATACTTATGTTTTTTTGTTGTATACTTATATGTGTTTTGTTGTATACTTATTTTTTTGTTTGACAATTGTAATATGCGGTACAAATATGTTAAATATACAACATAATAGTGTTAAATATACGATGACATTAATGGCGTGATTTTCTCTCTCTTTATAACTAATTTACTTAATCCACGGTCCCCATATGTTAATGAGCGTGATTCTCTCTCTCTCTCTCTCTCTCTATAACTGATTCCTTAATTCACGGTCCCCACATGTTTTTGTTTGACCATTTTAATATGCGGTAAAATTATATAAAACATACATTAAAATGGTATTAAGTATACATCAAATATATGATATATGTACAAAGATATCTTGTATGGCATAGCACATGTTTGATACATGTTTTTATCTTAATTTTGATGATTTGATTTTGTCACCAAAACAATGTCTTTAAAGGTTGTCCGAATACTCCTAAATGATTTAAAATAGTTTTAATATTTTCCGAAGTATTTCCTCAAGTTTATTTTTGATAATATTGGACAACACTTTTAATGATTTTATGTCAATGATTTTTTACGTCTAAACAAGGTTCCTAAATGTTGTCTAAATACTCCCGATTGGTTTAAAATGTTTTTACTAAATTTTCGAGTATTTCTTGAGTTTTATTTTCAACAAAAATTGGACAACATTTTTGTCTCGTGGTCGACCAGGTGTCGCCTATAGGGCAACCCGTGCACTGAAGATGATTTTTGAAATAGGAAATGAGGCGGAAGGAAAACCGGGCGGGTCGACCGACGCCCGAGTGGTCGACCGCACTCGCAAGTTCGTGTTGAAACAGAACTTCAGACCTTGCATTATTGATTTAGGGGACCGGTTGAAAGCAGGGGTCGACCGGTCGGCCTATGTCGGCCGTCGCCTGTTGAAATTTTCAAAGTGCTCTTCAAATTTCTTATTTACGTGCGGCGACATCGCCGCCTGCTAACTGACAAAAAAAATATGACCGTTTGACAACGAGACACATTTCCTTAAATTGTGGGATTGATTTCTAACAGCTATATTCTTGATTTTAATTGTATTTTTCTGTAGATTTTCAATCCCCAAGAGGAGCCTATGCTCGATCAATCATCTCCTATAAATAGAGGAAGTTTTGGAGCAACAAAAACAACAATTGAGATACAACACAACAAGATACACTTCAAGCAAATACTTGGTCTTTCATTGTTATTATTCTTGTTGTAAATTTGCCTAGCTTATCACTTTCACATCCTTGAGGTCTAGGCTATTCTTGATTACACTTTGCACTTAAATTGTATTATTCATTATTGAGTTGTAATCTTGATTTTTGGTTATCATTCAACACAAGATATCCTTGTGAGTGTTCTTGTGGTAAGAGCACACTTGGATGATCTAGGTGATAGGTGCAAGAAGATTGTGGTGATCTTCTTATTGAGGTGTTGAAGAATTTGGTATTCTTCAAAGTTGAAGATTGTGGTAATCTTCACAAGGTGCCGTTGAAGGAAGATTGTGGTGATCTTCAAAGGAGATAGTGGTAATCTCCAAAGGTGTTGTTGAAGAAGAGTGTGGTGCTCTTCAAGGTGTTGTAAGTTGAATTTGTATTAATTTTGGTAATTAATAAAATTCTTTTTCTTTTGAAATCCATCCCTGATATCTTTGGGGTGGTAGAGGATTAGGCCCTAGGTGGGTTGAACCTCTTTAAATCGACGTGTGTTGTTTACATTCTGCGCACCTTTATTATTGTCTTTGAGCTTTCGGTTCGAAAAAGAGGGTAAAATCGAAAAGATGGAGATAATCTATTCACCCCCTCTAGATTATCGTAGCCGCTTGGACTTACAATTGGTATCAAAGCCAAACTCTTTGGCAAGCTCGTTTCACATCGCGAGTGAAGAGAAACGATCGTCGGCTACGAACGAAGCTCATCTATCCGGCACCTCCACCACCAAGCCACCTCTATTTGATTCCAAAAATTTTATATTTTGGAAAGAAAGAATGGAATGCTATTTACAAGGTTGCGGGTTTGATATTTGGAACACCGTCATAAATGGAGAATCCATTCCGATGAAAGTTACACCACACACCTCCAAAGGCCTCAAAGAGCTAAATGATGAAGAGAAGAAAATCATCTCCTTAAATGGTAAGGCTCTAAATATTTTGCATTGTTCATTTACTAATTTGGAACATGAACATATTGTAGGAATTCGATCGGCATATGAAGTATGGAAAAATTAGAAGCCATCTATGGAGTATTTGCAAATGAAAGGAGTTAAACAAAAGCATCTACTTCTCAAAGGGATACAAGCTCAAATTTAGGAACAAACCTCTTACAACTTCCAACTATGAAGAAGTTGAATATTGTTTTATGGGCATCGAGAAGAAAACGAGGTATGTCTTAAACCCTCTACTTCCTATGATATTGTTAATCAAAATGATTATAGTGATTTGCAAAATGATTATGATGAACTTCAAAATGAATTTCCAAGCTTACTTGTTAAATACAAAAATTTGAAAAAGGAATTCAATGTTTTGAAAAATGATAAGGATACTTTATTTACTTCCTATGAATCACTATCATGTGCTCACACCACCACACTTGACAAGGTTAGAAACCTTGAAAAAGAAAATAGTACTCGTTGAGGATATTAATTGCATAAAAAGGATTTATCTAAATCCAACTTGAAAGTACCGATGAAATTGTTGATTGTTGTGATAATTCAAACTAGAACTTGATCATAAGGTTAATATTGTCAATCATATGAAAAAGAATCAAGTCTCTAAGCATGTTGGTCTTAATGCTCCTAGAATTATTACATGCTTCTATCATTGCGGTAAAAAGGGTCATACAAAACTAATACTTGTCGGGCTAGAAATAGCTCTAATCATCATTGGAGACCTAAAAGTCTCAAAGCTAATCCTAAAGGACCCAAACACTGAGGGTACCACAAAATAATGTTTTATTAGGTAAATTAGGTACGAAATAATGATCGAAGAAAATTCATACACTAAGAAGGCATCAAATGACCATTTCATTTGATCAAAGAAAGAGAAATCACTTTCAACAAAGTCAATTTCCAAGAAGAGGATACAATCAAAAATGGGAAGAACACAATCCTTGAAATGGCAAAGACATCATCAACAAGATGATTTTCAAAGAAGAAGAGACTATCAACAATGGGAAGGTAACAAACATTGGAAATGGAGTAATCAAAGAAGTCATCATCAACAAAGTGACTTCTCAAAGGAAGATATCATCAACAATGGGAAAGACACAACCCATGGAAACGGGCGTAATCGGTAAACCGTATCTCCCCATTTATATATGCATTTTATTTTAATTCTATGCATGTTTTTATTTGTGTCTTAATTGCAAAATAAGTTTTCAAGCATTTATTTTTTAATTTAGGTCTTTAATATATTTGTGAGTTTCAAAATGTTTAAAAGAAGACCTTGCATGATATTTCTAAAACTCTTGTGCATTTAATTAGACTATGTGGTTTATTATCTCTTTTGTATTTGTGTAGCATAAGTTTTTGATATCTCCTATCTCTTGCCTACACTTGTGTCTTTGTGCAAATTTTGTTTAAGAATTGTGTGGGATATTTATATCTCATATTCATTGACTATTTCATCATAAAGTTTCTTAAACTATCGAGGTACATTCACTCGTATTTTTCTTAGAACTCGATATTATGCTTATGCACATATCTTTCAAGATATTTCATTTTAACCCCTTAAGAGCCCCTAAATGATTTTGCAAATATTCTCTTAAAAAGGGCACTACTTGTTAAGTCTCGATTTTCTCGAATATATGTTTTCCCGAAACCCGTATTTATTGGACTTGATCCAAAATTATCTTTTTGCAAAGTTTTAAAACTTTTGGGGTGAAAAATTGAATTTTGGAAAATTAGGATAGAAAAATTGCACTTGGGGCGGTCAAAACAGAGGTCGACGGTCGCTGCAACGCCGACGTCGGCCGCCCCAGGAAATTTCTCAACTTAAAATCGTTCTCTTTAGTTTCAAAACAGACGCAAAATCCCCAAACCCTTAATAAATGAAAATTTCATCCCCTTTCTCCTATATTCCTCAATTTTTCATCATTTTTCACGATTCTTGTTGTTAATTCTCTTATTATCACAAGAATCCTACATATATAGCTCCCCCAAAGAATTCCACCGGTTAAAATCCCATCTCCAAGCGTAGAAGGGGCGGAGAGGGTTCGTCGAGAAATCGGCAAGAAGAAGCGAACAAAGGGATATCCGAGCGCCCAAAGAAATGTAGCTCAAGAAGGTGATGATGTTCAAAATCCCGTTCTCTCTTGGGCCCAAATTGCCGAACTCCGGAATAATTTCGCTCCAAAATTGTCGTTGGGCGAAAGGTAAAAAATCTTTTATTCCTCAAGCTCCTCATTCCCACAATGTTCTTAATTTCATCAATAAGTATGCGGAATGGTATTATGAGGATTCGGGGATGGGAGGAAAATCTATTGCTCGGACTAAAATGTGTCGTTTTAGTTCATTTACAAATGAATATCCTACCATTAGAGGATTTTTGAGGAGCAGGTTGGATGTATTTATGGGAGCATGCTTATGTTTTGTATGATGATGATATTATCCAACATTTTTATGCTAATATGTGGGTGGAATATGATGTTGAAAGGAAGCCGATAGCCGTAAATTATAAGGGGTCGTCATTTTAGATGGACTCCCAATGATATTTGCCGGCTTTTACATGTTAGAGAAGGTGGTTGGGACTATTTCTCTTGTGGGACTTGGAATGATGAAATGTTGGGGTGTCGATGAAAGAAGTTAAGACGTATTTGGGAGTATGGCCAAAGTATTCTTTATTGGCAATGACACTTGAGCATCGTATTTTATCGGTCATTGTCGCATATTGTATTTGTGGTAAGTCGGGAAAGATGCCTAGCAACATGGATTACTTTTTGACTTATAAGATTGCTAGGAGGGAACCACTTAACTTTGGCGCCATACTTATTCAATGTCTAATTGAGTCCATCACTCAAGTAATAAGAAGTTGGTTATGGGAAATTGGATTTGTAAACTTCTTATTCAATCGGGACTACCTTCGTCGGAGTGTAACTCGGAGGTGTTTCAAAATGACTTTGACATTGATAACATCTCCTAAATAGTCACGATGCGCAAGAATATGGACATCCGACCAACTAAAATGGCTAGAGGAAGAGGTCAAGATTCCCCCGATCCTAATGACTACTTTGATGACGCCGAGGCCGCAAGATTGGCGGAGAAAGGTGAACCGAGCAATCCGGAGGGTAATACCGGTGCTCAACCGCCTAGAGGTATACCCAAGCCGAATTTGATGAGATGAGGGCTTTTCATGAAACGAGTATGAGGCTTTGGAGCAAAAGACCTCCAAAATGCAAAAAGTCTATCGGCAAGTTGAAGAAATTCATCAAGGACTTTATTCCCGGATCTTGCTTCTCCTCGGATGAGGAATGATGTTCCCACCCCTTTTACTTTCTAGCATTTTCATTCATGTTGCTTTGTATTCTTATGAACCTTTGTAAAACTCTTTTTGCACTAATGATATTTGCTTGTTTTCTTAAAAGGGTTATAATTGCGAGTTGATAATGACTTGTGGATAATCATGGTATTGATGGAGTATTTGATGGTAAAATTACTCTAATTTAGCATATTGTTTGATAATTGGTATGAAGTACTTGATGGTAAAAGTGTTTCTTTTAATGCTTTGATCATCATGCTTAGATGGATATGTTGGAACATTTGATATATCTTACATGTCTTTGTTTAAGGCATGACTTGTATAATTTGATGGATGCTCTAATTTTTTGGCATTTGTAATGCCTTGATCCGTTTTGGCTTATAGTATCTCAATTGGGTTGAACCCTTGAGAATCTCTTTGTTGAGCCTCTTATTTGTTGAACAAATATTGCATATGATCTTATTGAGCTTTGAAATGAGGATGATTGATGATTGTTGGCTTGAAACATTTACAAGGACTATATACAACCTCTTTTATTTTCACGCACACAAGGTGTTCGATGAAATGTCGCAATGAAACTTTCAACTTTTACATGATTCTCTTGCTTCAAAATGTCTTAAAATCTTTTTGAAATCATGTTTTTAGCTAACTAATGAGCTTATGGATTTCTTATGTTACAATTCTCCCATTTTCCTTGGATTTTAAGCATAAATTGCTCAATGGTTGATAAACCGTCTCGTTTGCGCACTTTGATATATTTGTATGATGTTTCTATCATCCTAACATTCTTTTGATGATTCCAAAAGGGAGAAACAGGATATTGGCTCATTAGCTCAAAAAGCTCATAAAAGCTTGTCATAAAAGCTATAAGCTATGGCTCATAAAAGCCATAAGTTGTGATTCTTTTTAGTCCAATTGTTGCTTGATGGACTTATATAATTGTTTAATGATGTTTTGTGACAGGGGAGCTTATAAGCTCTTGAACAAATTGTGAAAGCTAAAGCTTTTAGCTTATGGAAAATTGCTTTTACATTATTCTTGATATGCTTGTTGATAGGGGAGCTTGTGCTTATTATTGAAAATATTTACTCCTACTTGGTTGCTTTAATATTTTTGGAAATTTTGGTTGCTTCCAAACGGTCAAATATTTTTACCGGAAAATCATTTCTAAAATTGCTCTCTTAGTTTGTGTAAAAATTGTTTTGGTTTGTAATCATCAAAAAGGGGAGATTGTTTGATACATGTTTTTATCTTAATTTTGATGATTTGATTTTGTCACCAAAACAATGTCTTTAAAGGTTGTCCAAATACTCCTAAATGATTTAAAATGGTTTTAATATTTTCCTGGAGTATTTCCTCAAGTTTATTTTTGATAATATTGGACAACACTTTTAATGATTTTATGTCAATGAGTTTTTACGTCTAAACAAGGTTCCTAAATGTTGTCTAAATACTCCCGATTGGTTTAAAATGTTTTTACTAAATTTTAGGAGTATTTCTTGAGTTTTATTTTCAACAAAAATTGGACAACATTTACTGTCTCGTAAATCGACCGGCCTATAGGGCAACCCGTGCACTGAAGATGATTTTTGAAACAGAAATGAGATGGAAGAAAAACCAGTAGTCGGTCGACCGGTCGCCCTGGGGTCGACGCACCTGCAAGTTCGTGTTGTAACAGAACTTCAGACCTTGCATTATTGAGTTAGGGGGACCGGTTGAAACAGTCGTCGACCGGTCGGCCGAAGCCTATGTCGACCGGTCACCCTGTTGAAATTTTCAAAGTGCTCTTCAAATTTCTTATTTTACGTGCGACGTCGCCACGTGCTTTCACAACAAAAATATGACTGTTTGACAAGACACATTTCCTTAAATTGTGGGATTGATTTCTAACAACTATATTCTTGATTTTAATTGTATTTTTCTAGATTTTCAATCGCCAAGAGGAGCCTATGCTTGATCAATCATCTCCTATAAATAGAGGAAGTTTTGGAGCAACAAAAACAACAATTGAGATACAACACAACAAGATACACTTCAAGCAAATACTTGGTCTTTCATTGTTATTATTCTTGTTGTAAATTTGCCTAGCTTATCACTTTCACATCTTTGAGGTCTAGGCTATTCTTGATTACACTTTGCACTCAAATTGTATTATTCATTATTGAGTTGTAATCTTGATTTTTGGTTATCATTCAACACAAGATATCCTTGTGAGTGTTCTTGTGGTAAGAGCACACATGAATGATCTAGGTGATAGGTGCAAGAAGATTGTGGTGATCTTCTTATTGAGGTGTTGAAGAATTTGGTATTCTTCAAAGTTGAAGATTGTGGTAATCTTCACAAGGTGTCGTTGAAGGAAGATTGTGGTGATCTTCAAAGGGAGATTGTGGTAATCTCCAAAGGTGTTGTTGAAGAAGAGTGTGGTGCTCTTCAAGGTGTTGTAAGTTGAATTTGTATTAATTTTGGTAATTAATAAAATTCTTTTTCTTTTTGAAATCCTTCCCGATATCTTGGGGTGGTAGAGGATTAGGCCTAAGTGGGTTGAACCTCTTTAAATCGACGTGTGTTGTTTACATTCCGCACCTTTATTATTGTCTTTGAGCTTTCGGTTCGAAAAAGAGGGCAAAATCGAAAAGATGGAGATAATCTATTCACCCCCTCTAGATTATCGTAGCCGCTTGGACTTACAAAGACACATGCGTGATTTTCTCGTGATTTCTCTCTCCCCACATGATGCTCTCTTTCCCAAAAACTTATTCCATATATTTGAACGGTCCCCACATATTTGTTTTGACAATTATACCATTATTTTGCCTTAATTAAATATTTAATGTAATTTTAACCCCTATTTATTTTTGCCATTGATATAGATAAAGGAGGGTTAAGATGAGTCCACATTGTCTCACTATAATATGTGGTCTCATTGGATCATCCCCCCTATATATATAAGGGTAGAGTTATATAGGACCCAAGCATTATATGAGCACGTAGAACCAAATCTAGACCACGGATCTACCTATTTCAATGGCTAATATCTCTGTTTAATGTTTATAAAAATTCGACAAATTAAAAATGGGGGCAAATTAATCCACTTAAAATCCAATGAAAATCTCATGAAAACAGGAGTTACTCACAATTTGTGTCATTTTATCTTTCGGATCCCGATCATAATCTCGATAACCCAATTAAATCCCATGAAAATAGGAGCGATTACCACAATAGGACCGGTTACCCGAATTGTTTAGAATGTTGCTTCGTTATACATAAACAATTGCTTGTGAATATGAAAAATGTTGCTTACTTATTTACTATATTTTGCATTCTCACATTAAATATAGTTTCTTTGAATAGAAATCGTGATGTTATGCAATAAAACAATATGCTTATATAATATACTCATAATGTTTGTCTAACGAGTAATTATTGCATGTTGGGAATTTATTGTTTAGATTTTGATGAATGCCATGTAAAACTTAGATTAGAAGGTTGGCACCCCATTTTCCTTGTATCTTTCATTGTAATAGATAGGGATGGATGAGTTGAGTCAAGTCGGCTATGCTGGAAATACAAGAAGTCAATCAAGAAGTGAATTGAAGACTCATTGAGAACAACCGAGTATGGCCAAGATAGAAGATTAAGAATTCAACCAAAGACGTAACAGTGAGGGGCAATTGTGTGAAGAGTCGATTAAGTCAACTCAAGAGGCCAAGTCACAAGTTGAAGTGACAAATGAGTCTTTCAATGATTGGAGCGACTCAAGTCACAGGAAAAAGCGGTACAAAAGAGGAGTTAATCGAAAAGAATCCGTTGCACGAAGTCAAGAACAATACTTAAATAAGTAATACACCCATACTACCAGGTCTTAAAGTGCTCGATCCCCGAGCGTGCAAAAGGAATAAACCAATGGGAAGCACTTAGCTCGTGTCGAACACGAAAAGATGGACATTCATTTAATACGAGGAAAGGTCTACATCTCAAGATCAAGACCAAGAAAAGACAAGCCAACGAACACAAGTGACTTTTGACCGACACAGTTCGATTCTTGTACACCGGTGGAACTAGCTTGGGATTGAGACGAGAAAGGCCCGAGTGAGAAAATTTCTCTTAAACGATTTTTGAAAGTTCACTATAAAAGGCCGAGGAATCTCATTGAGAAAAGGTTACACAACCACGAGCGAGCAAGCATTATTCAAATCAGTAACTGCAAAACATTCTCAAGATATTCAACCAAAATCCTCAAGCCTAAATCTCGAAGGAAATCAATCCAACACAAAGTCGTGAAGGAAAGACAACTTCAAACTGTTGAAGAGGAAACTTTTGAAAAATCAAAAGGGTCTACTTTCCAAGGAGGATTATAGGAAGGTTCAAGGTCGAACCAAGATATCAAGTTATTGGAGGGCTTCGTGATCAAATCCAAGAAGCTTGAGAAAGTGAGTTGAAGTAGCAAAGCGGCACGCCCTGTGAAGAAGGCGAGTCGGACGAGAAGCCACCGTTGTGTGACCAAAGCATCTCTGGGCGAGTCCAAGGAGCAAGTCACCGTATGATCAAGACTTGTCTCTGGGCCGATAACCACTTTGTGAATTAATCATTACTTAGTGGATTCCTCCAAGAGTTGGAGAAGAGAGGATTAGTATAATTACCCCATCTTGAACCTCTATAAAAATTACTTGTGTCATTTACATTTCGGATGTTTACATTTACGCACATTCATCTTATATCTGTGATAATCTGCCATCCAACGATAAATAACTAAGTGCTAAAATCAAGTGTTAAAACAAAGTTAAATCAAATTCAAGGGTGTTAAGTCTTCCATTTGAAAATCTCATCACGGCCAAGTTAAGGTTTAGACTAAACAAATGATTTATTCTATCAATAGCTCTATCGAGTCTATTGAGTGGCTAACTCTATTTGATTGACTAACTTAGTTGTCCCTCAAAGACCTAGTCGTGTATTAACTCGTAATACTTTAAAAGGACTAAAATCGAAAAGTAAGTAAGGTTAATTCAAACCCTCTTCTAAACCTTACTTACACCCCTTGGGACCTACATTGCATATGGAACACCACTAATGTGTGTTTGTATTTAAGAGATAACAATTTGGGGGCTGTTTTTCTTGACGTATTAAATCTTTGCTTGTGTGTGCTTGTTTCTATCGCTTTTTAGCAAATTGTTCGAAACCAAACAAATTGCTTATTCATCCATATGTTTTAATGCTTATGTTAGTTTGTTTTACCGATTTTTTGAGCAAATTGTTCAAAGAACCAAGCAAATTGCTTATATAGTCCATATGTTTCTTCAAGTTATTGACGTATTATGTACTACTTATGTATGTTTGTTTTAGAGCTTTTTGAGCAAATTGTTCGGAACAAAATAAATTACTTATTTAGTCCATAGGTTTTACCGCTTATTGACGTATTACGTCTTACTTACATATGCTTGTTTTATTGTTTTTGATCAAATTGGTCATGATACCAAACAAAAAAAGTTGTCCATATACTCAACTATGAATAACACAACGTATGTTATACCAAAAAAATGAACATTCATCAAAACAAATACTCAACTAACTCAAAATATTCCTATAGCAAACTACACATGCACATCAACTACTCAAAACCAATCATTATTATAAATTCAAAACAAATACTACAATATTCAACCATTTGATCAAAAATAAAAAACATAATCGTTTAAATTATAATCCTATATCGTTCGAAAGAAACTTCTTAACCTCTCCCAAATTCAACTCCATATGCTCATTCTTATCATCCAAACAAATTGCAATTGCATATTTCCTTGTGACCTTCCTTTTCCCACTATCTTTTGCCATTTCCAAACCAAAATCTATCCAAAAATAAAAAAGCACCAGATCAACTATATGAAAAAATAAGCAGAATATAAAGCATACATGAGCATTAAAACAAGCATATATAAACATAATTAAAAACATCAATGAGCAAATCAAAAAGCATGTTTAAAATATATATATAAAAAAAAAATCCAAGTTTAACCATATTTCACCAATTAATATAAGCGAGAATATAAAGCATACATAAGCGGTAAAACAACCATATATAAGCAGTGAATATAAGAGAAAAAGCAATCCTATTTAACCCATGTTTCACCAATTATTTTAAGCGAGAATATAAAGCATACGTAAGTAATTAAACAAACTTGCATAAGAATTGCTAAAAACCTCAATAAGCGATTTCCAATACATAAAAACGTAGCAATCCTAATTAACCTCTATTTCCTATTTTGTTTTTTTTTCAATTAAAATGCAGAACACTCCTAATTAATCTCTATTTTCCCAATTTGTTTTACAATTAAAAACCTTATTAACTAAAAAAACGAAGAAATGAGTCTACTTAAGCGTTGAAAAAACATAGAGATAAGCAATATTCGGAAAATCAATAACCAAGCACATCATTCGATCATTCAAAGAGATAATCACAATTTCAAATTTTTTTCAATCACGGTGAGGTAATCACAATGTAAATCGTGAATTTGTGTGATATTAGGTGTCGACAAATTAGATGTGAATTCAAAGAAGTAATCACAATTTCAAAAATTAGATATGAATTCAAAGAGCCTACCTAAGCAATATTTGATGTGCTTGCTAACATCTAATATCACACAAATCACAAAAATCTCTAAAAATTCACAATGAAAACTGAATGTATGGATTATGATTACCTCTTTGAATTCTTATCCATGTATAGATTATGATTACTTATCACACAAATCACAATGAAAATGAAAACCATAAAGGGCTTAACCTAAATATTCTCGGAAAAAAATTTAAATGAAGAAGAAAACAAAAACTTTTTTCCACAGTGTGGGCGTAGATATGGTGAAAAAAACTCAAAGGAGAGGGTGACGTTGGAGATGGTGTCGTTCGGACCAATTGGATACCAATTAGAGATGGTGTCGTTCGGACCAACCGGAGACCAATCGGAGATGGTACCGTTCGACCAATCGAAACCAACTTTCTTCCGATTTTTGACCGAGATGGAGTTTTTGAGTGAGAAGATTTTGAACTTTTTCAGTTATTCAAGGGGAAGATTTCAAGAGAATCACGTTGAAACCGATCCCTTAATTGTAGCCACTACCAAACATAATTTCTTTCCTAATAATCGGTATAAGATGAATTTACCAAAAAGTCCTTTTGTCCAATGAATTAACCATTAAAAAATGATAAAAACTGTTTAATCTAGATCGTTTAAAAATAACTCAGCGCCCAAATTTGGTTTCACATACTCACGCAACTTATGTGGACTCACTCAGGATCTAAATCATATATATATATATATATACATGCTCAAAAAAGAAAATCATATATATATATATATATATATATATATATATTGAAGAGAGATAATAAAAAAAGAGTTGCGGTGGCGTGAGTTTTAAAGAAAGCTTAAAAGGTGTTTTTGATTTCCTTTTCAATCTCTTCTACTACTCTCTTCATATTTATATTCATAGTAGTTGATGATAATTAATTGATAATTATTATTCTACTACAATTAATCTCATATATCACTAGTTGATTGTGAGATTAAAAGTTCTATTCAATTATCATTTTGAAGAAGGGAATAAATTTTACGAGTGGAAAATTTATTCCGGTATCTACAATCAAAATGTGGACTCGAAGTTTTGGTGATTTCCACAGAACCGGAAATTGATTCCTTCTCAATCTTCACTAAAAGGAGAAGACTCTACGAGGGTAATTTCCTTTTATCACTTACGAATTAAAATTTATTTTCTCACACGATAACAAAAATGCCGATCGTTACAATTGCTACATGAACTTACGGGGTTAATGTTTATTATGATGAATGCACTTGTTTTAATTAGATTAAATTTTATAAATTTCCATTGTGTGAACCCCCTGTGACATAGCGAACTCAACAGTGGTATTAGAGCCACGGTTTGCAATATCGTTATCGATTTTGAATTATTTGATGTTTATTTTATAAATATGTTATAATTATTAAAATGTGTTTTAATAATTATTTTGTGTGCGATAAAAGATGTTTTATCCGATTTATGCATGGGATAAATTGAATTCTGTGATTTCTTATGAAGACAAATAATGAATCACGATTTTGCGACTTTCTGCTTTGTGAAAAGGGTATTAAATCTATAATTTCTGAGTTTTGTTTTTAATTTGCAAATATAGTATTCAGTTTGATGGGTTTCAAAGTTTGGTTAATCAATCGACAATGTTTGCAAATGTTCAAACACTTTTGAAGTTTCTGGACATAGTCCAGATTATTATGGTTTTTAATTTCCAATGAATTTATAAGTCGTGATTCGGTAATTCCAACAAAGTTTTATAGTTTTGATATTCAGATTTTCATGATATCAAATTGTTAATTTCAAAATTAATAAATTTATTTTTATGAATAATCAAAAAAAGATTTATCCCAAAGTTAAATCGGCACATAAAATTGGTAAATTTATATGTTTTAAATTCATGTGATGGATGTTTTAGCATATTATTTAGGGATGATCATGAGCCTATGACCAATGTGATTGGATGTGTTTTATTTCTTTGGTTGTTTTTGAGCCTGTGAGCTTCTTATTCTATTTTTGTAAGTTCTTTAAATTTTCGCATTGTGTGTAGACTAGGTGGTAAGGTTTTTCATTTATTGTAATTGGAAGATGTTCGATGCTAAAGGTCCACGTCTGTGTGGGTAGATTTTTACAAATATAATAGAATAGGAGAATGAAGGCTCATGCATGTATGGGTACATTAATAAAATATAATAGAAGTAGTTCTATTTATTTTGTCCCTTAAATTGACCACGAGACTCATTTTTGGCTCAAATGGGTCGCATAGGTGGTCATGATCATCCCACCGCTTTTTCCATAGGATATATGTTAGATTTATTTATGTTTTTTGCTTGTGCTCATATAATAAATTGCGTCGGATAAAAACTCACCTAGTAATTAGGTTGATGAGGTCTTGAAAAGGAAACCCCAAGTTTTTGAAACTTAATAAGGAATTTAATTTTAATTAATTCCATATCTAACAAAATGGACAAGTTATATTGGACATATAGTTCCATGCCTTCCATCAAAGGTAGTTGACGTCATGACGATGCTACCACACTTGGTCACCGGCCATGAGTCGTAGAGTGGCCTTGTGCTGGAAAGTTGTGATCCCTACCAAGCATTGATATGTTCGTAGGATGGACTCGTCTTTATGTTGGCCATGAGTCGTGGGACATCTTGATGCTCCATCTACATGAAGGTTTGATGGGTTATGTTTGACCCTTAGTACAATATTATAGGCTCATAAAATTGGGGTATATGGGAAACATGAGGCGAGAATAATCTTGAGGGTTGTATAATGATACAATTATAAAAGAGTTGACTACCAATGGAAATATCTCACGGGCTCATAAAATTGGGGTGTGAAATGTTCTGTTGGGCTTCAAGCTCTTTAAGAAAATTAGATTTTTCGAATTTGATCATGGGGTTAAAATTTTTTGAATAAAATAGTGGGAGACATTTAATGTTGAAGACCTTATATTGAATGAATATATTTTTCATAGTTTACTCATTTTCTACTTCGTTTAGTTTTGTAGATATCTCTACTAAAAATGGCTAAAAAGCCACTTGCATCCATACTTGAGCAAGACAAATTAATCCGACCCAAATTTTGTCGATTGGTTGAGAAACCTAAAAATTGTCCTTGATTTGAGAAGAGGGCTTATGTACTTGACAAAGTGTCTCCTCCACCTCCCGAGGATAAGACATCGATGCCTATGGAGAATATCTTCGTCATATAGATGACAATCTCCAGGCTCGGTGCTATATGTTAGCATCGATGTCAAATGAGCTGCAGAGGCAGAATGAAGGTTTAGATCATGCAACCGAGATCCTCATTCGCCTACAAGAGTTGTCAACTTTAACATGCGATCCATGGAGACTAGTCTCCCTGAATTGGTGAACATGTTAAAGACGGTTGAATCCACTATCAAAAAGGATAAGCCTGTCTTGCTTGTTGGATCCACTTCCGGATCAAAGGCTGCAAAGTCTAAGAAAAGGAAATGGAAAAGAAAGGGTTCCTCCAAACCTAACAAGAAGGCAAAGGACAATGGTAAGAAAAAGATTAATTCTCAAGCCAATGATAAATTCCATTATTGCGGTAAAATGGGGCACTGGAAGAGGAACTGCAAGGAGTACCTTGCGAGCCTGAAATTTTCAGGTATATATTTTATTGAAGTTAACTTATTGGTTAATGATTCTTCCTGGGTATTGGATACCGGTTGTGGTTCACACATTTTCAATGACTTGCGATAATGACAAGAAGTAGGAAGCTTGATAGAGAGGAGACAATCTTGAGAATCGGGAATCAAGCAAAAGTAGGGATGGCAATGGGCGGGTCCGGGATGAATTTGGCCAAACCCGGGACCTGCCCGAAGGAAAACATAAATCCGGACCCGCCCGCCATGGGACCCACCCCGCCCGTATTGGGCCCAGGACCTAGTGGGTTGAACCCGTCGGACCCGTATTAGAATTTACCCAAGTTCCCAACTCTGTAGTACTGCCCAGCGTTTTATAAATTTTGAAATGTATGCTTGACTTCGTAGGTCACTTGTGAATTGAATTAAATTGTCATTCACTCACAATAATTATACGAGAACTCAAACCGAATTAATAATTTAATAGTTATACAAACAGAGAGTACTATGGTTTGGAGAAAAAATTTGAGACCGAATTTGTCAAATAAATAAAGCGGCCACCGGCCATGGAAAAGATGTAGCTTCTCGGAGGCGGCGGGCCCCAACGCCGGCAGCGATCGCGTGGGCACTCCAAAATGGGCGGACGGCACCGCACCAACGATCGCGAGTGGGAGTGACGGAGTGAGGCGGTTGAGAACCCTAAGGCGGATTAAATGTGCGGCAAGATTATTAATGAAGTGCTTAACTTATGGGGCCGCCAAGTTAACATGTTGACTAAATAATTTAAAATTTGACTTAATAATTGTATATACGGGGCGGGTCCATACGGACCCATTACCCGCCCCGAACCCAGCGGGTTTTCTTTGACCGGGTCCGCGACCCGTCCTGGGACCCATTTGACCGGGTTTAAATCCGCCCCGAACGAGGCGGGTTTAATGTGAAGACGGGTTTTGACCCACCCCATTGACATCCCTAAGGAAGAGTTGTTGCATTAGTTATAGAGACTGCTTATCTAGCTTTAGAGAATGGTTTTAATTTATATTTGAACAATTGTCTTTATGTTCCGGATATTATTAGAAACATTAATTATGTTCATGTTTTGGATAGAGAAGGTTTTAAATTTGTTATTGAGAATGTAAGTTGTTTCATTTTCAAAGATTCTGCATTTATATATTCCGGTTATTTGACAAATTATTTGTACGATATTGCTCCCCATAATCCTATACTCACAATTCAACAAAGTAACAAAAAAATTAGACAATCATAGTTCTTTCACTCTTTGGCATGCTAGATTAGGTCATATATCTCGAGAAGAGGATACAAAAGTTGGTAGAAAAACTCAACCTTAGGGGAGAGCAAAAATTGCCAACATGTGAATCATGTCTTAAAGGAAAAATGACCAAATCACCATTTGTTAGACAAGTGGAGTGAGCCAAAATCTATTGGATTTGATCCATACGGATGTATGTAAACCACTAAGTGTTAGTGTACGAGGGAACTATCACTACTTCATAACTTTTACCGACGATTTTTCTAGGTATGGTTATGTATACCTTATGAGGCTCAAATCAAGCTTTTAAAAAGTTCAAATAGTTCGATATGAGGTGGAGAAACAAATTGGTTGTAGCATTAATATTGTTCAATCGGATCGAGGAGGCGAATGCTTGAACACTGAGTTTACGGATTATTTAAAAGAGAATGCCATTCTTTCACAAAAAATGGACTCATGTTGGTACTCCACAACTCAATGGAGTTTGAGCATAGAATCGAACATTGTTAGACATGGTTAGATTAATGATGAGTTTCACTACATTACCTCTTTCATTCTGGGCTATGCATTAGAGAGTCTTTGCATATCTATTGAATAGGATGCCATCTATAGTCATGCCTAACACACCATACGAGATGTGTGGCAAGACACCCTCCTACAATTACCTTAAAGTATGGGGTTGTGTTACTTATGTGAAGCAACAAGTGGGAGATAAGTTAGATGTGAGATCTACTTATGTAAATTTATGGGATATTCAAGACGATGCCGCATGGTATTATTTCTACGATCCTCCGGAACAAAAGGTGTTTGTTTCGAGGAATGCTACTTTCCTTAAAGATGAAATTTTTCTAAAAGGAATGGTGGAGTAGTAGAACTTGAAGAAATTCAAGAACCACAGAATTTCCCAAATGGTGCATGAGATAACAAGCAAATTTGCCGGGACCATCCAAGAGGTCGAGAGGTGAACCTTTTGTTAGAAAACAAAGAAGATGGACTCATTTTGAATAAAGATCCAAGAAGTAATGATGCTTAAATCTATTCGGATACTATAAGTCATATCAACATATTATGATTGCGAGATATGGAAAATGGATGTGAAGACTACTTTTCTTAATGGAAACATTAAGAAATAAATCTATCTGAAGCCGCCGAGGGCTTCATATCCAAAGATGGGAGCGAGCAAAAGATTTGCAAATTCCAAAATCCATTTATGGACTCAAACAGGCTTGAGGAGTTGGAACATCCAGTTTGATGAAACGATCAAAACGTTGATTTTCACAAGAACCCAAATGAACCGTGTGTCTATAAGAAGGTAAATGGGAGTGCGATTACATTTGTTGTGCTCTATGTTGATGACATTCTACTTATTAGGAATGATGTAGGCATGTTGAAATCAACGAGGACTTGGTTGTCTAAACATTCTCCATGAAGGACTTGGGAGAAGCATTTTTTATCCTAGGGATAAAGATCTATAGAGATAGATCTCGAAGAATGATCGGACTATCCCAACCAATGTATATAGACAAAGTGCTAAAACGTTTAGCATGGAGGAATCCAAACGAGGGTACCACAATAAGTTATGACGTTTTACTTTCTAAGGCTATGTCTCCCAAAACACCGAAGAAAGGAAAAAATGTATCGCATACCTTATGCATCCGCTATTAGGAGTAAAATGTATGCAATGTTATGCATTAGTCCTGATGTCGCACATGCTCGAGTGTCACGAGGAGATATCAATCTAATCCAGGAGATGATCATTGGAAGGCCGTTAAGATGATCCTTAAATACTTGAGAAGGACTAAAGATGTCTTTTTAATATATGGAAATGGAAAATTGAAACTAGAGGGATTCACCGACACTAGTTTTCATGCGATATAGATGATTCAAAGTCGATGTCCGGATATATATTTACCTTGAATGGATGGGCGCTTAGTTGGAATAGTTCTAAATAAGAAACAACCGCAGACTCTACGATCGATGTCTTTGAATATATAGTTGCATTAGATGCTTTGGATAGGAGACTTCATCCAAGGGTTGGATGTTGTTCCATCTATAGTTGATCCAATAATGATTTATTGTGACAACAATGGAGCTAGGGCGCAAGCAAAAAGAGCGATCTCATCAAAGATCCAAGCACATAATGAGGCAATACCACCGATCAAAGATATCATTGTAGGGGTGACAATCTTCGACCACGACACGAAAAACAAGACCAACCTAATATGATATAAGCGGGTTAGGGTTGACCTATTTATTATTCGGTCATTATCGTGTCGACCCTAGTTAACCCTAATAATAAATGGTCAATTTTGGGTTGACCTGAAATGACCTCTAAACCCGTTTAAAGAAGAAAATTAAGCATTATTTTTAATATTGTTTAATATTCTATATATAAATAACCCAAAATTCCAATTTTATCATAATAAATAGAACGTTTATAAGGTTGGAAAATATACAGTCATTTTGGGTCGTGTTCAAGTTACCCGTATTAAATATTGAAGTAAATAATTTAATTATCTAATTAAATCTAATCGATTAGAAAGCCCAACAAAAGGAATAAAATATATTAATTAGTCAATTGGATTGGTTAATTTGGGCTTTGCGAATTAATTAATTAGTTAATTAAATTCATTAATAAGTTGGACTTTGAAATCAAGCCCATATATAATCTAGCGTGCCTAATTATAGAAGCCCACTAAATTATTGGAGATAAATAAATAATGAGATTTATTTTGATATATATATATATAGGGATAGGGTTATTAGAGTTCGGGGTCCCTAGGTAAGAACATAGGGACAAATCCAATCCATTAGTCTCTTTCAATCTATGGTTGATATTAAATTATTTTTTATCCTATTTATCCTATAAAATATAATCCTTAAGGGTATATTAGGAAAAAAAAGTGTTAGATGATATGGACGGTTACCCAATTAATTTGGGAAAGATTTGTGATTTTCTCTCCTCTACAAACCACGTTATTCACGTTCTTCATCTCTCCAAACAGATTTTGACATCTTCTCTTTCTCTTTCATCCGAAATACGCAAAGCTTCCACAAAAACCTGTCTTCTCCGTTGAAAAAACCTAAAAAGGTTAATACCGTAAAAGTCTTGAATATGGAAGCACATATGCATGTTGGTGAAGGTGAATGTTCATCACCATTGGATTCAACGGGTACATAAAACTCGAACATATTTTATGTAGCAAATCATTTTTTTAGTGTTTCCATTGCATTTGTTAAAACTTAATTCTGATATTTTGGTAATTGTTAATGTTATGATTATTGGTAATTTTGTTTTTGTCACGACAAGGCAAAATCCAAAGTGTTGTAACACTGCAGATTAACACCTTTCTGCGCGAACTGGGGCTCATATCTTGCCGATTCTTTGTTTTTCGTTTTTATGGCAATTGGTCTATTTCTAGTAGCTTGTTGATTATCTGAGATTCTTTATCTAGAAATATTCATCCTATTTAATTGTCTTTTAAACTCATTCCTTATGTATTTGTTCTTACACATAAGGAATGGTTTTATCTCTTCTTTGTTTACCTTTTATAACTTTGCCGAAATCGCATGTCACTTGATTTCAACCAAGAAAGGATCAATCTTGCCTTGTGAGGATTGGTTTTCATTCTCTATAAAAAGGAACTCAGTGTTTGAAGAAGATTATCGAGAAAAATACTCTTTGAGCTTATTGTTCTTCTTCAAGAAACATTTGTGTTATAATTACGGTCTTCGGGAGAAGACGGTGAAGATCTATGGTGTGGATCGACTCAACCGTTCAAGGGATTTGAGAGGTTTTGGAAGAATCGATCAAGAATATTAGTTTTATACAAGTGTTGGTGTATAAGATAAAGAGGAGTTTTTATGCTTTACGTAAATCCAAATCGTATTTGTAATAACCGTTTGTTTTCTAATATTGGATTGTTTCTTCTCTAGGTGTGGCCTCGTGCATTAAGATTGAGAATCTAAGCACGTAAAAAAATCCCCGTGTTATTTTTATTCCGATGTGTACTTGTGTTGTTTGATTCAGTGTTACAACATTAACATACAACACCGTAAGAATCTTTTTGTTTAAAGTATTAGGGCACCAGATTCTATCAATTGGCATCAAGAGCCTTCCACTAATCCTTATTAGTGTGATCCTCGATATTTTTTATATGTTGCTAACATGGACAACTATCGTGAGGAAGCTCTATTTCTCGACCACCTCTTCTCATTGGAACAAATTTCTCCTCTTTGGAAAGCCAAAATGAGAGCATTCATCAAATCAGAGGTCAACGTGCTTGGAAATCCATCCTGACCGTTTGGACACCACCTCTCAAGTTGTTGATGACAAAAGTGTTCCAAAAATGAAACTCAATGGACAACTGCGAGGACCAACTCGCAAATTCGAACTCAAAGGCTCTCAATGCAATCTTCGGTGTAGTCAATGAGAATCAGTTCAAACTGATATCTACGTGTGAAACCTCAAAAGAAGCATGGGATATCCTACAAGTTGCCTATGAAGGAACTGAATCAAGTCGTAAGAATGTCTAAACTCCAAATGCTTACTTCTAAATTTGAGAATCTTGAATGAGTGAAAATGAAACCATAAGTGATTTTAACACTAAACTCGTGATATCTATAATGAGTCTTTTGCTTTGGGAAAGAAACACTCTAATTTTAAACTTGTTAAGAAAGTTCTAAGGTCGCTTCCCGAAAGGTTTGCTTACAAAGCAACAGCCATTGAAGAATCAAATGTCCTTTCGTAAATGAAACTTGATGAACTAATTGGGTCTCTTCAAACCTTTGAGATGAATCTTGAAGAAACCAAGAAAGAGAAACTCAAAGAAGCAAGTTACAAAAAGGAGAAAAGCAGGAGATTGCTTTTCATGGTGAAACATCGAGATGAAATAACTCTTGAAGCGGGAAAAGAGATTCAGAATCCCTTGAGTTGATTACCAAGAACTTTAGCAAAATATTCAAACAGGAAACAAGGAAGTAGTTTTCCTAGAAATGGAAAGAATTCCGAACACAGAGAAAACAACATGATGGTGGAAAAGGCATAAAATGTAGGGAATGTGGAGATTTTAGACGTATTCAAGCCGAATGTGCAAACACCTTGAAGAAGAATGGAAAATCGTTCACTACATCTTGGAGTGATGATTATGAACCGAAGATAATGAAGAAGAATAAAATGTGAGCATTCAAGTTGCCTTCACCGTGACTAAAGAAAAGGTTGGTTGTAATCAAACACACCCTGCTTCTTACGGTGTTACAACACCATCTAGGTATAACTCTAACTTTCCTTTCACTAAAACATGTCTAAACTCTCAGATGTCTTGTAGAGGAGATCAATTCGAGATCTTTGAGTTCTGAGGATGAGTTCGATCTAGATGAGGAGTTAAGAAATGAAGAGCTAAGAAGGATTTATCAAAAAATGCTTGACAAATGTGAAATAGTCGGCAAGACGAATGTGATTACTGAAAAGAAAGTGGTGTCTCTTCTCACTGCTGAAAAAGGGACACTCAAGTGTGAAGTTGTCAAGCTTGAAAGACTTGCCACAGAGATAGAAAAGAAGAACTTGCCAAGGTAAAGAAAGAACTCAGTGAGATGACAAATTCTGTCAAGAAACTGAATACGGGCAAATGGAGATTAGATGAAATTCTATCTCAAGGAAAATATTGACAAGATCGAGCAGGTATTGGCTTTGGTTCTAATTTTAACTAAAACGTTACTAAGAAGGATAAAAACTCTAAAATTGCTTTTGTTAAAGAAGGAACATCATTTAGTCAAATTGGGAAAATAAGCAATGACTTTGTTCCTATATGTCATTATTGCAATCATCCTGGCCATATAAGACCTAAGTGTTATCGTCTTCAGAAACACACTAGGCAAGACAGGGTGCAATCGCAAGTGTTCCAACATCAGCAAAGAAACACTCCTCGTTTTAAAATAAATTTATCAAACAAACCCAAGAAAATCTGGGTTAGGAAGGATGAATTTTCTTGCTATGTTGTGCACACTTCTTTGAAAGCCAATGTGACTGAATCATGGTACTTTGACAAAGTGGTTGTTCTCACATGACCGAGAATTGGAAAAACTGACTGAATTTGAAAAACATGAAAATGGATTGGTTACTTTTGGTGATGGTGCTAAAGGGAAAATTTTGGGAAAAGGAACCTTGAATGTGTCTGGTCTTCCTTCTCTCAAAAATATTTTATATGTTGAAGGATTAAAAGCCAATCTTATTATTATCGATCCACGATGATAATTTACTTGTGAGATTTGATAAAAATGTGTGTGGTGTTTTTGATAAAACTGACAAATGCATTTTGAAGGGTAACAGATCTTCTGATAATTGTTATCTGATGCAGGAACAGCTCGAGTGTTACAACACTAAGTGTCATAACACTAACTTGACTGGGTTTAGTGATGTTAATTTGACAGTAATGTTGATGATCGAAAGAATGCTCCTGGAGGATGTGTCTACCTTGGTAACAATTTAGTTTCGATGTACAAGATGGAAGGAAAAAAAAGTTGTGTATCCCTATCCACTATTGAGTTTGAATATACGACTTTTGTTCTCAAATGTTGGGGATGAGACAAGTGTTGATGACTATGGGGTTGAAGAGAAAACTCTTATCACGATCGTGATAATTCAAGTGCCATAAACATTTTTAAAAACCCAGTGCAACACTCCAACTAAACACATCGATATTCGACACCATTTTATTAGAGACTTGGTTGAGAATAAGATTGTTACCATTGATTTTGTTACCACTGAGAATCAAATTGCTGATATTTTCACCAAAGCCCTAGACTTTCAAAGGTTTAATTACCTGAAACAGTCTCTGGGTGTCTGTTCTCTCTGAGCAGTGTGGGTTTCAGTGTTGCAACACCATATGCATCATCTCTCATTCTTGATGTGTTGCAACCTCTTCTTGATCTTATTCTTGTGCATTAGACATTTCGCATTTTTAAGATCATTCATTGGCTTATCTCTATTTTATTGATGTGACTCAATTGAGTACTCTTTTGATAAAACTCTTGTCTAAAAACAATTGTGGATCAAATTGCAAACAAAATGATTTTTCCCATGTGAAAGATGTATTTTTTTGGTCCTTTGACGGAAAAAGTTGTCTATACATTGTGTGTGAAAGCTATTCAGTTGTGAACTATTCTATGTTCTTGTTGGGAAATTTATTGTTTAGATTTTGATGAATGCCATGTAAAACTTAGAATAGGAAGTTGGTACCCCAATTTTTGTTGTAAACTCGCATTGTAATAAATAGGGGTGGTCAAGTTTGAATTAAGTCGCCTATGCCCAAACATGCAAGAAGACAACTCGAGACTAGAAGGAAGACTCATTGCAAGACAAAATTGAGTATGGCAAAGAAGAGAAGACGGAACTCTATCAAGGAGCAAAATGAGATGCAGTGAGTGGAGTATCGATCAAGTCAACTCAAGAAAAGCCAAGTCTTAAGTTGAAGTGTCGGAAGAGTCATCCATGATTGGAAGGCGACTCTAAGTCACCTGGGAAAGCAAGGAAATGCGGTCAAGTCGAGATAATGAAAAAGATCCGTTGCACGAGAAATCAAGAGAATTACTTAAACAAGTAATATCTCCATGCTACCTTTCTCGAAGTGCTCGACCTAGAAGCGTGCAAAAGGAATAAACCAATGGGAAGCACTACACCGTGTCGAACTCGAAAAGGTGAAGAACAATTCATAAGAGGAAATGGCAATTCCAAGGATCGCAACAAGACAAGCCAACGACCAC
Organism: Rehmannia glutinosa; assembly: GCA_016081115.2. Taxonomy (NCBI): domain Eukaryota; kingdom Viridiplantae; phylum Streptophyta; class Magnoliopsida; order Lamiales; family Orobanchaceae; genus Rehmannia; species Rehmannia glutinosa. Next base: position 5,017,958 of record CM071924.1, read on the forward strand.
AAGTGACTTTCAAAAATAAGCCTATCTCTTCAACGGGCGATTTTTGAAAAGATCACTATAAAAGGCTGAGGAATAACTACGAGAAGAAAGAGACGAAATTACACAAAGTTACCTTGACCATACAAGCAAGAAAGAAACATTTTGTAACCTCGAAATATTCTCAAGTTATTAAACGCTCAATCCTCAAGCCTACACTACGAAGAACATCAATCCAACACTCACCGTGAAGGAAAGATAACTTCAATCGGTTGAAGAGGAAATTCTCAAGAATCAAGGGGTCTACATTCCACGAAGGATTGTAGGAAGGTTCAAGGTCGAACCAAGTCTTGAGCTTTTGGAGGGCTTCGTGATCAAATCCAAAGAGCTTGAGCAAGTGGGCAGTAGTAGCAAGACATTTGCCCCGTGAAGAAGCCGAGTCGTGCGAAAAGCCACCGAGTGATCAAAGCGTCTCGGCATCGAGTCCCAAAGGATCAAGTCGGTTGTGTGATCAAGACCTGTATCTGGATCATTACCACTTTGTATACGATCAATACCTAGTGGATTCCTTTAGGAGTTGGAGAAGAGAGAGTAGAAGAATTACCCCATCTTGAACCTCTATAAAAACTTATCGTGTCATTTACATTTCAAGACTTTAATTCCCGCATCATATTTGTTTAATTCTCACGACATATTTGCTATCCATTAGATAATTTCTAAGTACTAAATCAAGCTTTAAATCTCTACTAAACCAAACTTAAGGGTGTTAAGTCTTCCTTTGAAAACAAACCACGATTGAGTTAATTTAGACTTAACAATGAGTTATTCCATCAACAAATCGATTGAGTCCGTTGAGAGACTAACTCTCTTGATTAACTAAATTGGTTGTCCACCAAGGACACAAAATGTGTGTAGTATCAACTCAACTTTTAAAAGGACTAAATCAAAAATTTGGTAAGGGTTATTCAACCCCTTCTAAACCTTACACTTACACCCCTTGGGACCTACAGTTCTTTTATATGCTTGAATCATATTATGATCTTCTCGAGAAAGAGCTACCCATGTTTTGGAGCGAAAGCTACCGATCGGCTAAATGTTCTTCTCGATTATTCCTTTCACTAAATGATTGTTAAATGGGAAAAGGATTTTGATCCATTGACTTTGTGTGGCGATGTTCTTAAAAAAGGTGGTACAACACTCAAGTTCAAACACCAAAACGTCGAGGCCATTTTATTCTTGTCGAAATAAACTCATCATTCTAGGCATCCTCAAGATCATTTTTGGGCTTGTGGAAAATATCTCTTTTCTTGATTCGATGTGGTACATTAATTTTGGAAATGATTTTTTCCTTAAATTTGTCTTTTATAAAAGGAATTGATCATCGAGTGCTTGTTTCGATTAATTGCACACCTTGAATTATGGGACTTTTCCAAAAATATTTGAATTTCGAATTTGCATTTGGAAACTTTTCTTGGAAACTCTCATAGTTGCCATTTATATCACTCCAACTATGATGGTTCATTCTCTCATCAATTTTGGTAAGGACTACATACATACTCTTGAAGGAGATTGTTTTGACCAAAAAATAGCCAAAGTTTGGTTGGTTTCATTTGTCTTTTTTTGGTCAAAAAGGGGGAGAGAAGAGACTCTAGTGAGGTGAGACCCAAGTAAGGGGGAGCAAAGTGAGTCTCTTCTTGATGAGACCCAATTGAGGGGAGTCCAAAAAGACCAGTGATAAGGAGGAAGAAGATGATGATGTGCTTCTAAGGGGAGTTTGAATACATTGATGAGGAAGTTGATATGGTGACTCTAAGGGGGAGTCAAAGGATGATTAAAAAACTGTAGCATTTTTTGATTATCATATGTTATAGTTTGAACTTGGTTATTTTGGACAAACTGATTATTATGTATGCTATTGGTTTATATATGCCTGATTTTGACTGTGCTAACCCATACAGGATTTAATTGCTAAAGTGTTGCTTCACTTTTGATTATTTTCTGTTTTCTGCATTTTGTGTTTTGACCAAAAGTGCCAAAGGGGGAGGTTGTTAATGTTATGATTATTGGCAATTTTGTTTTTGTCCGCACAGTGCAAAATCCAGTGTTGTTACACTGCAGTGCAACACCTTCTGCGCATAATCTGGGCTCATATCTTGCCAGATTCTTTGTTTCTGTTTTATGGCAATTGGTCTATTTCGAGTAGCTTGTTAATTATTTGGGATTCCTTATCTAGAAATATTCAGCCTATTTAATTGCCATTTAAACTCCTTCCTTGTGTATTTGTTCTTACCCATGAGGAAAGGTTTTATCTCTTGTTGTTTACCTTTTATAGCTTTGCTGGAAATCTGCATGTCACTTGATTTCAGCCAAGAAAGGATCAGTCCTGCCTTGTGAGGACTGATTTTCATTCTCTATAAAAAGGAACTCAGCGTTTGAAGAAGATTATCGAGAAAAATACTCTTTGAGCTTATTGTTCTTCTTCAAGAAATATTTGTGTTATAATTCTAGTCTTCGAGAGAAGACGGTGAAGATCTACGGTGTGGATCGACTCAACCGCTCAAGGGATTTGAAGTTGGAGGGATTCCAACAAGGCTGAGGTTTGGAAGAATCGATCAAGAATATTAGTTTTATACGAGTGTTGGTGTATAAGATAAAGAGGAGTCTTTATGCTTTACGTAAATCGATCGTATTTGTAATAACTATTTGTTTTCTAATATTGGATTGTTTCTTCTCTGCGGGAGTGGCCTCGTGCATTAAGATTAAAGAATCTAAGCACGTAAAAAAATCCCTGTGTTATTTTTATTCCGTTGTGTACTTGTGTTGTTGGAATCGAGTGTTACAACATTAACATACAACAATCGTAAGAATCGATTTGTTTAAAGTATTAGGGCATCGATTCTATCGATAATGTTTTCAATTGCTTTCATGTTTTCGATTGTTTTCGATTGGTTACGTATTTTAATAATTAATATTTTCGATTGCTTTCATAGTGAAACTATGTTGCTCCGATAATGCCAAATATTTGCATCGTTAATGTAGATTATGTATAGTTGTCTTTGTTACCATTCTTTTTTTCTATAAAAATTATTGCATTCGTAATATATATTTTATGCTTTGACATAACAAAATTATTGCATTTTCTTCTAATTTGTCTAATTAGTGCCAAAAAAGATGATAAATTTATTGGCGTCGTATATCTTTATTGCTTCGTTAGAACATAGATGTTGTAAAATATGTTCATATTTTCGAATTATTAAATTATGTAGTATAACTTTATATCCAACATAGTACACATTTATTGCTTCTTTAGAACATAAGCTGTTGCATGTGTAGTTCCTATTTTTTTAATAATTATATGGCGTGAAAATCTCCACAGTACAATATATGATACATTTCAAGAGCACCTAGAGATATGGCTAGACTCTACAAAAAATTGGATACCCGAATGTGATCAAAGCATAGTACCCTATGAGGGAATGCAATTTACACGTTTGGACGGAGGGTGAAATTCTACCGTCACTATGGTTCTGTTGTAGGATTTGACGTGCGAATAAGTACAACCAAAAGGTTCAAAAGTGAGTTGATACGGAAACTACATATTGTATGCAACGGAGAGGGATTCAAGAATGTTTCAAAGTCAACTGGAGGGAAAGCAAAATCGAGTTGAGACCACAAAGAAGAACTCCAACAATTAGAAAAAGAGCATCGCAAGGGTGCAAGGCTCGTTGTGTGTTCGAGTTCAAAGATGGTGCATACACCATCAAGAGTTTTGAGCCAAGACACACACATTGTCTAACCAATAAAAAGCATAAACAGTTCATGAAGGTGAATAGAAATCTCAACTATTGCCACCAACAGTTTCTCTTGAACGCTGTCTTTAGAGCAAATATTGGAATGGCCAAAGGTTACCATTTATTGAAAAAGATAGCAGGGGGTTCTCTCACGTCGGGCGTTACAAATTGATTTTAAGAACTTTAAGAGAGAATTGAGGGCATATATATGTGGTGCGAGATGCCCAATTAGTCATAGACAAATTCCTAAAAAAATGGAAGTTTGTCCTGGCATGGCATTTGATTATGCTTTGTCGATGAAAATGAACACCTCACAAAACTATTTTGGGCAGATCCAGTGCAAGAAGCAACTACCCAAAACAAAGTTTCTCACAAACGCACAACATAAGAATGAAGGAAAATACTCGAGGTTGAGGAACTGCTTGATACTCTTTGAAACTTGGAGAGGGAGGAATAAAATTTGATTAGATTTCACAATAGTACTAAAATATTATGTGTTGCTTACATATTATGGATTGAGGTTTAATATGGGGCGCAATTAGTTAAAGCAACTTGCATGAGCTGACTAAATAGTTATTGCAACAAATTTTAATTTTCTTTCAATTTGCTTGTGTTTGGATCTGAATTTTAATAAAGAAAACTAAACCAGAAAGGACTTCCATATTTTTTGATGATTTTTTACCCGCCGAATGTTTTTCTTGTTTTCAAAAGAAAACCGTGATTGGGGATATATTGATGTTTTGTAAAAATATTAGATATGTTTTCTTTATCTCAAAACACTTAATGTTTTTTTTTTCTGAAAAAAAATACTCAAAATACTTAATAATATTAATATGTTACGTCCAATTATATTCGATAGCTACAATAAAAAAACATTGAATAGATATTTGCTAATGAAAATGTCTCATTATAACAACAAATTGTTGTACCCGGTCCTGACGTGTACAAACCAAGTTAAGAAATATAAAAGGGACTCAACATGAGGACCCAATTCGAAGAACATGACGGAATCCTAACCTGAACGACCTTGCCTGGCAAAATCCAGGATATGCAGGTCTGAACACCGACCGAGCTGAAGTTTGGGCCATATGGACGGGTCTCGAGAAGACTTGGGACACTTTTTTTAATAAGTTGGGAGTCTTGGTTAGAGGGGAGGAGATAAATTTCAAAAAATCGAAAAATATCGGGTTCAAACCCCGATTAATATCCTTACAATGGGTGAGCGAGATCACTTAAGCTACAAGCTAGTGGTATGGGACAATTGGACACTTAAGAAGGGTTAGATTGTATTAAATGCATGTCAAGAGTTAATGTCCACCCAATCACTCTCAAATCACCTGCATCGCCACATACGGACGAGGGGATTTATTGGATAACTCATCCTAGTGATGGTAAGCCTTGGTTGCTCTAAATACTCTCATTTATATATGACTAAGATATGGTTGAAAAATCATTATGTATTCAAAGCATTTAAGAACATTTATAGGTCAGGGGATCAACTTTGTCTTTCGGTGGTTGAGATGTGTTTTGTAAGGGCGAATGTCCCGAATTCGATATCATACGAAATAAGTGCGTGTGTCTCTCCCCAAATTCCCCCCATTGTACTAAAAAAAGAACATTTATAGCTCCGGACTCATAGAATACACATACGACGAGTTCAGTATCAAGCATAGATTTATTGTTTTCTCTTTAGTAGATATAATTTTCTCGTTCCGCATTAACTGTTAACACCATGAGACCCATCGAATTATTTGACACGTAGAGTTCCCGGATTCCAACGTCAACACATACAAAACTGAGGAGATATCCACAGTTGAAAATATATCACATGGCTTTTCCGACAAAGCATCATGTATTCGTATTCAAGCACATTTTTGTTCTACTCACAGTCTCCACTCTCATTATCCAAATGCATTTGTGCAAAATTTGTTTAAATACCACCAAACACAGCCTAATGTATCATTTCAAAAACTTTTTAAATGTATTGAAATGAAACATCATTAAGAAAACAAAAGAAGAGGCAATATATATGTTTAATTTGAATGAATCAAACATTTCTCAGAAATATATTTATACAAGCTTTTCCATAATTTTGAAGTTCAGCCCGTCTTAGCGCCGCCACCTAATTATAAAATAGCCCATGAAAAAAAAAAAATAGCAGTCACAAAATGCCAAACACTTATAATTTTGAAAATGACATGAAGTTGAATATTACCAAAAAATCGCAGCTCTATCTTTGTCACGACAACATATATATACCTCATTGATGTGTCAACTAGGGGTGGCAAATCGTTCGTCTTGCCGGGCCGTTATCGGGCTGGCGATAAGCCCAAACACAAACACGGCACGATAAAAACGGACCAAAATTTAAACCTCGAACACGACACATTAAAAACACGATAAACACGGCACGACACGATAAGCACGATAAAGAAAATTGTCGAATTTATTTAGGTAAGCCCGTTAGGCCCAATTGGCCCGTTAAGATCGTTAACAAATAAAACTTATGATTTTTTTATATTCTTTATATTTAATACTTAAAACATATATTCTAATAAATTATCAATAAAAATAGTCAAGTAAAAATAATCAATTATTATTAAATTATTCATATAAATAATTAATTACTAATAATTAAAAAATTATCGTGCCTTATCGTGTTTATCGTGCCGATATCAACCCGATTTTTATCGTGCCTTATCGTCTGGCATAACAACACCAACCCGATAAGCCCCACCCAAACCCTATAATTTCGTGTCGGTGCCAATCGCTATCGTCGCCAAATTGTCACCCCTAGTATCAACAACATAAAAACAACTTGCACGATTTTTCCCAATATTATATATATATACTATAAGGTGCGGACAGAATATTGACTTGAAATATTGAGAAATTAGTTAGTTTTAAAAAATACTGCTTAAAAATATTTGTTGGAATGCACATAATACGGTTGTATTTCATACTCTCAGTTGAATACTGTTGAGGAAATAGTTCATCGGAATGCACATAATAATTATTATATAATGGTGATGGAAACTTTTGTATTAATATACTTTTATCTTATATTTTATATTAATTAGATATTAAAACATACATATTATATATGATGTCAATTATTGAAATAGGCCTGGCGGCTGGTTAATTAATTGTCGAATAAATCTCGACCACTTCAAACCTATTTTGTGGTTGCACTCAATAAATATTGTGCATTATTAGAAATTGTGACCAGACATGAATCTGCAAATTTCAACAAGACTAGGATCCAGGTATCAATGACTCAATAATTGAAATAAACTTTTTTTTTTTTTTTTTTAACCTTTCTATTCGGTCAAAATTGCCCACCACAATGAAAGGTCAGCTTCTCCGCCGTCGCTCACGACAAACCAAAAATATTTTACTTTCTCAATTCGTTTCAACTTCCAAGTCTCTTTCTATCTTAATTTCCCTCTTGCTTTGAATTCAAGATTTTCTTGCAAAATTCTGGATTAATTACAAAATTGGTCCTATGATTTTGGAGTAGTGCCATTTTAGAACTTTTATTTTCCGGTTTACGATTTAGGACTTTTATTATATTCGTTAATTAATTAATTGGTCGATTATTGATGTGGTCACACCTCACCACCCCAACTTCGGTTTTCAAAAAATAAAATCATTTATTAAAGATTATTAATTAACAAGAAAAATAAGAAATGACGTGTAAGTAATGTAAATCAATTAATGCATGATCTCCTATTCCACTCTATTTCATACATTAGATGAATGACACATGCATAATTGTGACATCACGCGACATTATCATATACACGTGTCATTCATCCGACGTAGTGGAATATGAGTGAAATAAATAAAAAGTGGAATACGAAATCTTAATCACATGTAATATGTGTCCTATTTACATCCAATCGAAATTCCACTGAAAAATTGAAGTCTCAATTTAAGATGGCGGGTAGCAGCCACATCAACAAACCCGATTAAATTTGAAATTTCCAGCTAAAATTATACTCAATGTGTCGAATTTTCTAATTTAATGTCCTAAATTACAAACTGAAAAAATAAAAGTCTTCAAATAACACCATCCCATAATTACATAACTAATTTTGCAATTAGGCCCAAACTGTTCACAGTATATATACTACTATAACTATAAATACAGCACCATAAAGCCATAGACATTTCATCACTTTCTCGTCTCTCTAAGTATTGTTTCTAAATAAATTCAATAAATATACACCAACATTTACATCAAACAGGAATTATTAATCATGGACTCGTATTCATACACAGACAGTTCATCTTATTACTCATCCAATCCGTTTTCATCTCAATATGAGCAAGAAATATTAAGCGAAAAACCGCCGTCTCCGGCGGCGCCGCGCTTTTCCGATCGGGCGCTACATTCCGTCCGTAAATTTCCGCCAAAACCCTAAAACCCAAGAAATTACCAATCGCACCTCTGCCACCAATCCCAGCAAGAATCTACAAGGTTAACGCCGTCGATTTCAAGGATACTGTTCAGAAGCTAACAGGCGCGCCTGAGTTCCAGCCGACGCGCTGAGGAGGTGGCGGCGCCGCCGCCACTCAGCCTATCTCCACCGCATCATCAACCCACATTCGATCATCCTTCATTGTTCGATGCGGAAGATGAAGGAGAAAAGCCGCGGAAATTATTTGACAGTAATTATGGGGCGCCAATTAGTCCGCTAGGGTTTAGCTTGTCTCCTTCGTCGATGGCATGGTGTTCGGCTTTTCTTATGAGTCCAGGAACTCTTGAAAGCTCCTTGGAGCCAAATGCAGTTCTTTAATTCAGACTTTTTTTTTTTTTTAAATGGAGTTCAAGAAATAAATAGGAAATTATAGTGTTCGTGTGGTTATGACTCTCAATCAAGTCGAGACCAGAGGTCTAGAGTTTGATTCTTATCACTCCTCCCCTCTTGGTGTATGTATTAAAAACTACGTTAATTATTATCATGATTTTTTCTTTCTGAGATCCAATTTCTTTTGTTTGTAATGAACATCGTCAATGCATACATGTTAAGTTTCTCGAGTTTGTTATGTGAAATAGGAGAGCATATTTCCTATTATATTTTTTGTGTTCTATTTTCTATTCCATTACTTGGATGATAGACAAGTGTACGACATATGTTTATCTTATAAACAGATCATGTCCAATACAAGTAGTGGAACATAAAGTAAAACACCAAAAGTGGAACATGAAATCTATTCCTTTGAGTTGCTCCAACCAAGTTGGATCATCCTTTTCAAAACTGTGTTTAATTTTATATTTTATTTATATTATACACATTAAGTGCATAAATAATAGAGGACTCATATTACAGCTACTAGATAAGCCATATCATGTATTCCCAGTAGTGTTTTAATTTTATATTTTAATTCACCATCAAAGAAACACTAAGTATATAACATAATATCATCAATGTATATTACACGTGTAGAAACTTCATTTCAAAAGAATTCAAATTATTCTCCTACACTTTGAATTATTAGCTTTTGGTGGGTTGACCCCTATTCAGTATAGGGATAATGTGAAATTATTTTCATATTTTAATAACCATCTTGGCAATGGGACCAAGTTTTAATGGAATTTCAAAGCCAAAAAAAAGTTAGATCTTTTACATATATCTACAACAAAAAGGGTCTTTTTCGACAACAATATATATTGTTGTTAATTAAAGACAACTATTCGCGATGCCATGGTTGTTGCTAAAGGTTTTTTCAATGCATAAGATATTGCAATTAATCCTTTTTGCGACGATATGTTGTTGCAAAGTGTACTTACTAGTGACAACTGCTTTTGCTGTCTCTACTTATCTATGCAAACATTCTGTCGTCACAAAAGTTCGCTAAATATGTCTGTGAAATAAGTGACTAGGGGTGTGCACGGTACGAGACGGTTCGGAGATTTGGAAATCTCCGAACCTCAAAGTTCGGGACGTTCGGGACGGAGATTCGGTTCTATGGGATGGGATGGTACGGTTCGGTTCGGTTCGGGACGGAGATTCGGAGATTAGCCATAAATAAAGCATACAAATTTGAAAGAACAAAAAAAGAAAAAAGAAAATCAATATAAAAATCACTAAACGGATATCTTACAGAGTTCTAGTATCTTTTAGCGTAGTCTTAAAAAAAAAAAAAAAAAAAAAAAAACTAAAACTATAATAGGTAACACAATCCAAAATTCTAAACTTAATAACCTCTATAATACAATAATATTATACTATTTGGGCAATTGTCCTTCTATTGACATAGAACATATATAATTAACTAATAGTTTTTATAAATTAAAATAAAATAAAAACTTGTTTAAATTTATAATCTCAATGTCTCATACTTAACAACTTAAAATAATCAATAAAATTATATTTATAATTTATGTGATGTGGATTAAAATATGATTTTTTTATATTGTTATAATATGATACTATTACTTGTTTCTCTTTTAAGTGGAATTTACTAATCATTTTAACTAATTTCAATTTCAAATTATTTACTCTATTATTAATATCAAAGCTTTTTAAAATTCATAATAGTTGCGATCTATGGTTTTTTCTTAAATATGTTTTATATTCAATTTAATTTCAAATAATTTGTAGTTAATTCAATATCAAAATAAAAACAACATAGAAATAACGTATATGTATTTATATAAAATCTTTAAAATCGGTTCTAGCTTCGGGTCCTCGGTTCGGAGTGGTTCGATGCGGTTCAAGACGGTTCTCGATGACAGTATTTGAAAAATCTCCAGAACCGTACCATAAATATTTTCGATGCAGTGCGGTTCGGGAAAAGTCAAAAAGTCAACGAATATTTTCGGTTCGGAGATCTTTCGGTCCAGATATCGGTTCAATTTGGGTAATCTCCAAGTCCCGCATGTATGCGATCCCTAAAAATAACCCGTCAACTCTTTCCGTAACAGTTCCGGACATTTGAATTGCAAGACCAAAATCATCAGTTACGACTTAGAAGGATTTGAAAGTAGCAACAAACAATTTGAAAATTGTTCCAGCATCAAAGAATAACGTGTCATTATTTTTTTATTAGATTTACAATATAGGTATTTGGCGGTGGGTATTTGTAAACTTTGTTTAAAGAGGTAATCTTCTGTTCGACGGTCTAACGGTTAGATAAATCCAACCTAATAAATCTACATGATCTGCGAACCCAGCGACCCAACAAGATGTTTAATACATTTTATGAGACGTCTAATACTTTTCAAATGGAACTACTAATAAATTTTAGTAAAAAAACTAAGAAAATTCAAGGAATTACTAAAAGTATTTTAGGGAAAAACTAATATTTTTCGAACTACTAATACATTTCACGGGGACGATTAATATTTTTTACAGAAAAAACTAGTACTTTTTAGGGGACTATTTAATATTTTGAAGTGAACTACGTACTAATACTTTTCATATGGACTACTTATACTTTTCGGATGAAAACTTAATACTCTCCATGCTCTTGTGATACTATATCACTGTCCCAATATTGCCGAATTAATATTTTCAAATGAACTATGTACTAATACATTTAAGAGGGACTACTAATATTGGTCCATAGATATTACAAAAATGTCATTACTAATATACAAAAACACCACCAGGTTATTATGTGATCCGTCTAACAGATTTTGGCCTATTACTCTGTATGACAATAGTTTTTGTCTCGTTTAAAATATTGAATGAAATAATCATTTTTTTTTTGGGATACAGATCAATGAATTTTTTATTTTTTTTTGAGGGAGATCAAATAATTAAGAATTTAGAAATAGATCTAATTCATTAGGGCCCATAACAAATTAACAGCTACGGATGGGCTTAGTAACAAGTTGGGCTCACCATATCTGAAACAAACTAATACTTGAGGACTGGAGGAGCAACTAAGTCTAACCCAAAGGTCCAACCACAAATTGTTTTTTATTCATATATGTGCATTAGGATTTGCCAAGCAATGCCAAATTTGAGTGTTTGAGATCATAAGATATTAATATAACATTAGCTCCATCTCTCTCTCACTCTCAAATTTTTCTTTCCCTCTTCTCTACCCAACAAAACCATTAATCCTAACTTTTCTCCCCTCTCTCCCCCCAATCTCACAGCCGCCCCCTCTTTCCCCCCCCCCTCTCTCCCTCTCCCCCCCCCTCCATGCTCCCCGTTGGAGGGCCAACAATGGTTCTTTGGGAGTCCAAAGGTGGCGGAATTTTGGTCTAGAGTGAAAGCGGGGTCGGAGCTCACCTGAGTCGGGCCGAGTAGATGATGGGTTGCAGATGATTTGGGTGAGGAGAGGTATTTTTTTATTTCTTTGTATTGTTTTCTCGTTTTTAGCTATAGTTGTTGTTTTCTTATTTTGTTTGTATTTTCTTTTCCCTAGGTTGATTTACTTAAACTCGTAGGCGGATCGGTTTTTCGTCTGCTCTCCGCAAGTATGTAGTGGTTGCTCGTGCCCGATTTCAGTTTTTTAGTGTGTTACAGTCTCAATTAATGAATGTTGAAGTCTCCCGGCGTTGAGTGGTTTTAGTTTGGGGTGTGTAGTTTTTTTAGTCCATGTTGTGAATCAATTGGTCTTACCAATTCCCCGCTTGACTCTTAGTTAGTCTTGTCGGCTCTTAGCCCGTTGGCTACGATTGTAGTTGTAATTTGAGTTTTTGAGTTGTTATATTAAAGTACTATCGTTCGACAAAAAAAAAAAAGATCATAAGATATTGAGTTTTTTTATTACAAATCGAGAGGAGAGGAGATATATAAGTGAAATACAACCCAAGCACATGCTTGAGTTTTATAAATATCTTATCATTAGATTACCAATCTCCAATATATTAAGTTAAATATTATAAAATTGTGAGTATCTAGTAATAGTTAATTGATTATTGATCTTATAGAAAGGGGCATTAGGAAATAAAAGTAAACAAAAGACAATCTTCCTTTTTATCATGAAAATGTACTAAGAAAATGCTTTGATTGAATTTATATTTTGTTTTTAAAAATATTTTGTTAGGCATTTAAGAGTGTATAATAGTTTGATATTTTCTAGAAGATAAATGTTAAAGATCATAGTAGGATAGTAAAATATTTAACAATTGTAAGGAATTCTTAGTTTATTTTAAAATTTAATCTTTATATCATAACATCTTATAAGTAGCACCCAAAAAGAACCGAACCTACTTTGGCCTGGCCCAACAACCCGAAACCCGAACAAGCCGATCGAAAATACACTTGTTGGATTGTGTCACAAGAAATGCGACGATATATCCTCCAGGTCCAATTTTTTCACTTGGCCTCTCACGCTGTGATCACCCATTGACAACTCTATTTATAAGTCGTATAATCTTATTTAACAAATACTTTAAGGAAAAATAAGATTTTTAGTCCTGTAAATTGGACTTTTTTGTGAATTAGTTCTCTACGTTGTCACCTTTGTGTTTTAGTCCTTTAACTTTCAAATTTTTAGATATTCAGTCATTTAAATTTTAAATTTTCTAGATATTCAGTCCTTTTGACTTCGCAGTTTTACTTTTGATCCTATAACTTAACATGATTCCGAAATTTAGTCCTATAACTTAGCAATAGCTACATTTAACTAATTTATTTAAAGGTTAGTACTCACACTTCACATTTTTTTTGCAGGACCAAAAGTAAAGTAATTAAACTTTAATTTTTTAAAATTAAATTAAATTATAAAAGTAATTAAAAATTAAATTAATTTGATGTATAAAAATTAAAATAAATAGAAATTTCAAAAATATTTAACAATCTTTAGTAAAATTAAAATAATTAAATCAAATTAATAAATTAAGAATCATTTGTCATATTTATGTAATTAACCTTTGGTTATGAAAATTATCTGCAAAAAATGGATCTAGACTAATGTACAAGATGCATTTATTTCAGAAGGTTTAAAAAAGTAATGCTTGATTAAAAAATGATTAATTTTGTTTATTTAAAAGTTAACTGTTAATTTGAATTATTCAATTTTAAAAATAAAATTTAATTAAGAAATACTTTTAATACATTAATTAAATTTAACTATTGCTATGTTATATGACTAAATTTAAAATTTGTTAAGTTATAGGACCAAAAATAAAATTAATAAGTTAAAGGACTGAATATCTAGAAATGTGAAAGTTAAAGTACTAAAACATGAATGTGACAACTTAGAAGACCAATTCTAAAAAATGTCCAACTTTCAGGACTAAAAATCATATTTTCCCATACCTTAACAACTTAACTTTTTAAAGTAAAAGCTAAACACTAAAAATAAGTGCTTTTCGGTTTTGCTTAAAAACGTCAATTCTCGCTTTCTAATTCTCGCCATTTTAATCGAATATAAAAGTAGGGAGATGAGTCTTTAGATTCTAACGTCAACTGTTGTAGTTTGAATTTCACAAATAAATAAGTAATTTTACTACTTTTTCCACAAAGACTCTCAACTTCTCATTCTCAACTTAATTCTATTTCCAAACACTATCAATGTCCGATTCTCAATTACTTATCTTTTACTATAATAAATCACTTTTTCTAAAAGGATAAGTTTTTGCAAACACTCCCGTTAGCTTGTTAGCTTATAAAACTAAAAAGAAACAATTAAATAAAATGTTTCTTCAAACCCTCACAGGCTGCCTTCACCAATCCACCCCCTTCTCATCCATCCCGACTGGTGGCCTTTGCTTACATTGAAGCTCCTTCATTGCTCAATTTTCTTGATACATGCTTCCACTCTACTAACTCCAGATTCAATATTCGCCGTCGCAGCAAAAAATGCTACTGCAGCTAAGGTCTCGGCTGTTGAACCCCAGTTTGTCCTCTCTCCTCAACCTCTCATCTCCAAACCCTCACAAAACCCCTCCATTTTCGCTCTCATTTCGCGCCTCCATTTCTCAAAACCCCAACTCCCACCACGCCTCCGCCGCGAAATCCTCAAAACCGGCAGTGGTATCGGAAGCCGCCCGGTTCGTGCGGACCGTGCTATTTGTGCCGCCCGGAATCGATCCAGATGACATCACAGAAGACATGGTCCTGCCCGGCTCGAATATCGTGCTAGGGCCCTACGCTGGCGACGCGAAAATCAAAGAGGTGGATTTCGTGAAGAGCAGTAACCGGCCGAAGGACTGTCCTAAAGATGACCGGCCCGAGTTTGCCATGTTGGGCCGGTCCAATGTTGGCAAATCTTCTCTTATTAACTTTTTGGTTCGCAAAAGGATGTTGCTCTGACTTCTAAAAAAGCCAGGTCTCACTTTTATGTATTCGCTGTGTATATGAAATTATGAATTATTGTGGGTTTATCATTTATCTGTGTGTGCGCGTGTATTTGCAGAAATGCTAATTTGATTGGATACTTTTGCAGGGAAGACTCAGTTGATTAATCATTTCTTGGTTAATAAGAGTTGGTACATTGTGGATTTGCCCGGATATGGGTAAGCTGTTAGTTTCTTCCTCTTTACCTTTAAATGAATTTTTATGTTCAGTAATGCACTTTATTCTTATATCAGTGTGTGGAGTAACCTCTATCGTCCAGCAGTTTAAAGTTTGTAGCTTTTGTTGTATGTGTTTGTGCTTATTGGTGTAGATTTTTGTCTGTAGTTTTGAGATTATATCTGACTTCAAAGTTTAAATGCTGCATTGGATATTTGAAACATGTCACAGAGTTGGCTCCTGAGTTGAAATTCAGGAGAAATTGATCCAAATTTAACTGGCATCTGTTTTAGTTCTGGACCTCCGGTCACTTGATAGCATATGCATCTGAAAAGAGATTGGCTTCTGTGCAGTGACGAATGTCATATTCTACATATAATTTAACCACAAAAGTAGCTTGATGGCAGACCACTTGAGTTGGTTGCTATTTTAAAAAAACGATCATATAACTGCAATATGATTATAGGCGATAGGCATTTATCACTATTATCAGGGGTCGCTAGGTTAGTGTCAGAAAAGCGATCTAAATTCTCCCCAAGTAGGATTTGAACCTACGCGTTCTAACATTTTCATCAGGAAAATTCTTTTGACAAATTATTGGTAATAACATTTTTCTAAAAGTATTCTCTCTGAACTACAAAATTGTTGACTTTTTTCCTTTGGAAAACAGAATGGCCTTGAACTGGATTGGGTCGTGCGTATTTTCAAAATTTGTTGTACTTGGTTGTGGATGTTATAAGCACGAACAATTTTCATGTTTATACCCTGAATTTGCAAGTCACATTGCGTACCAGGTTTTGTATTATCTGTACAGTTGTATGGTTTATCTACCGTCTCTTTTCTATTTTTCTTGATGTGCATAATGATTTAGCAAGAACTTGATTGCTATATGCGCATTCTGTAGTGGCGTTTGCTCCAGCTTATTTCTCTGGATTATGATTATTGATCTGCCTTCAACAAAATATCCTCGAATCTCATATAGACTTCATCCACAGCTTTGCTAATGCCCTGACTCTGCTAGAATGGATTGGTCCTCATTCACTAAAGGGTACTTTTTGAATCGAGAAAGTCTCGTGTCTGTCCTACTTTTGATCGATGCAAGTGTTCCACCTCAGAAAATTGACCTTGATTGTGCAAATTGGCTTGGACGAAACAATGTATGCTGTTTTTGGTCCACAATGTTTTTTTCTTTTGATGATTAATGAAAGGGTAAATTACAAAAACTACCCGAGTTTTAGCCTAATTACAAAAAAAAAAAAAAAAAATCCACTTATCTTTCAAAATTACAAATACCCCAATAACTTTAAACCCCCTTGGGGTTTGTATTTACTTAACAAAAGTTTCCTCTTAATGGTGTAATTTGTAAAAGAGAAACAAATGTCAAGAGGGTAATCGTAATTTTGTAAGATAGTTGGGTTTTTTTTATAATTAGACTGAACCACAGGGGCATTTTTGGTAATAATGAAAAGCTAAGTACTATTGTATCTTACAATTCTTTGTCCGTGTGTTTGTATGTCCTTGTAGATACCGATGACGTTTGTTTTTACAAAGTGTGATAAAATGAAAGGCGGCAAAGGGAGAAGGCCCGATGAAAATATCAGAAATTTTCAAGAACTGATCGGCGAAAGTTTTCGCAACAACATCCTCCATGGATTATGACGAGCAGTGTCACGGGTTGGGCAGGGATGAGCTTCTCCTTCACATGTCACAGCTTAGAAATTATTGGGATAACGAGTAGTCTAAATTCATCACGGTAAACATCGGCTATGTCTACAGAGAAGGTATTGTAACCTGGGATTTTCAGCAGTAATGGATCTTCTCTTCATCGACCTTCCTGTATTTATCAGGTTTGAGCCTTTTATGAAGTCCACATTGTTGTTGGTTCATCTGTAAATTATTATACTGATTATGTTGAATTACGGTATGGTGCCCCTTAAGCTGGAACATCGGATATCTAGTTGTATACCGTATATAAAAGAATATTGAATACTGGTAATAATATTAGCAAAAGAATGTTCTCTTGTGCTTCTAGACATGCTCAGCTCCACGTATTTTTGTACAGTCAAAGGGGATTGATTCCGCAAAAGATGAGATAAGATATACCCAAAATGCCTACAACCATTTGGAAAATGGTAATTTTAGCCTAAAAGGTAGAATTGTCAAGTGGCCACGGTATTACTCCTAAGTGAAGAGACTCGAGTCTCTGCAATTTTTTTAAAGAAAAGGTAGAATTGTTAAGGTCCAAAATTGTCAACCTCTATGAGTTACAGAACTGAAATTGCAAATAAGTCTTAAAATGATGAAGATTGTGCATAGTTCCAATTATTATAAATATTGTTATTATTATTATTTTTAAATTATGTTTTGGGTTGAGGGGGTGGGGGTTTCACTTATCTTTCTCATCAATGTGAATATAGATGAAATCAATGTGGCATCAGTCATCATGGGGGGCTTAGGATGTTCTCTTATTTTTGACTCGTTGAAAGATTCATTTCAATTACTCACGATGCTTCCGTAGATAAACTTGGACTTCTGATTGAAACATTAAAATGTTGGAGTAACCTCAGCCTGATCCGCAGTGCTCTAAAAAGCACTAGGCAGGCCGTAGGCTGAAGCCTGGACGGGGTTAGATGAGACTTGAGTTGGGTTAGACGTGACCTAATGCAATGAATCGATACACATTGTGATGTTCGAATCTTAACCTCATGCTATATCTTGGACATTTGTGCAACATGTCGTAGCTATTTTACTTGGGGGTGGCAATTTGTGGCGTATTCGGGTTCCCTTGTCGTTTCGAGACGTAAAATTCATGTATTTGTGTTAGATTTCTCAACTCATTCATGTATTCGTGTTATATTTTTCAACCCTAACCTGACATGTTTAATTATTCGTGTCAAATTCTCAACCCTAATCTACTCGTTTATTATTCGTGATTTTTGTGTCGATCTAAAGTGACTTGTATATTTAAAAATCTATATTTAAAAATCTAAATAACTCATATATTTAAATGGGTAGTATGAGTTAGTTTTAATTCGAAAATTACACGTACATGCATTTGATAATTGTTAATATTCAATCATTATACTGGCAAGATATTCAATCAATTAAATATATTGCAAAAAACAAAACAATCACAATACAATTGAGTCAAACGTGTTAATCGTGTCATTTCAATTTAACCCTAACCCCACCTATTTATCATTCGTGGTTTTTGGTCTGACCCAATTATCACCTTGACCCGTCAAGCCTCAACTCTAATCCGCTTATATCATGTTAGGCTCGTGTCATATCAACAATTGCCACACCTAATTTAGTCAGGACCACTATGAGTTCATTCTTATTTTTCTTAAAATGGTCATTAATATGGAACTCTATCAGTGAACTTTATGGAGGGTGTGTGTGCAAAACTTATGTTTTCAGATAAAGTGTTTTATTATAGCACAACCTTGGTAGAGTGTGCTAATAGAAGCTAAAAGTTAATATTAGAATATTTGATGGATAAATTATAAAAATATTTTATTTGTGTGTCAAAATCAAATTTGGAACAAAATCTGAAATTTAAAACATTCATTCCTTGTTACTTTTAAATTCTAATAATTAAATTATGGGGTGTAACACCCCAGTTTTCAAAATACAAGAGTAACTTAATTTAATAAGAAAACGTATTTAAAAGCTTATGAATAAGACACATCTCAAAAATAAGCGGAACCATTTTATTAATAAACCCCAAGTAATTCCTAGCTCTTCCGCTTCACCCGCGCCCCCGATTTCATAAAATATAGTCTAATTATAAAATTTTGCATCCAAATAAACAAAAGTACTTTAATTCAAACCAGGACAACGATCATCCAAAAATAAAATAGTAACTAAAAATCCGTTAACAAAATAAAATATTCCTAAAGTTGTAAAATAAATAAAATTATTGACTTGTATCCACCGACTCCAATCCTCGCTCGGACTCTTCAACCCGAAAAGTGTTAATAAATATGGGGTGAGCTTTCAACTCGCTCAATGAGGACACATTTGTCATAATTAAATACAACAATAGGCATAATTATAAACATTCAACATGTACTTTAACTTTTATTTTGACTGCCGATTCTTTTTATAGTATCATGGGTTCACCCCGAGGATACTTTTGATCCGGACCTTCTTACAGCCCCCTAACTAAGCATCTTTGCGGGTTCACCCCGAGGATACTTTTGATCCGGACCTTCTTACACCCCGCACTAATTATAACACTACGGGTTCACCCCGAGGATACTTTTGATCCCGGACCTTCTTATGGCCCTGGCTAACATGATTTCTTTTATTCCACGTTTCACATAAATGAATACACATATACGAAGTATTTAAAAATAACAAATAATAAGTGAATAGATATATCCCCACCTCGAAACTTTGCTTGAAAAATTGTGAATGATTTGATGCAATATCCCTATTGAACTTGAGAACACGCCATCCTCGTCGCCTAACATGGATATATATACATCTTAGTTCCTAGAAGTCAAAAATTAAGTATTAACCTCGATATCGAAAGCACTAAAATAACATTCTTGGAAGCTCACGGTATATTCCTAAGGTTTAGGGTTCAACTTGATAGGTTTGAACAATACTAATCTCTGCGCATTTGGATCGAATAATATTTTCTCATAAAAAGTTTACTGTAATTATTCAATATTTTTACAGTAAAATTAGATTCAAAAATAGATATCATATAAAAATTTCACAAAGATTCGATATGTTTAGCTATGGGTTTTGAATTTGTGAAACTGAAATTCTTTGTAACACAAAATCCTCGCACTACTATGTAAGAAAAATCATATTTAAATAACTATAGTACTATAGGATCTGGAATTTTAACTACGTATAATGTACATACCATAGTATAACATATCCAAAAGTCATAATATTTAAAATTCGTTAACTTTAGGTTTTGAATTTCATAAACTGAACCTTTTGTCATAGCTAGCTAAAACTGTAACATTTTGGAAACTAGTTAACATTTAAATAAATATAAGTTGGAATGATCCGATATTTTACCATACGATAATATACATTAAAATACATAACATATACAAAATTCAAGTATTTGTAAGGTCTTTATACATGATTTCTTGAATTTATAAATCGAGACTAAGTATACTCAAGATTTGGAAAGCGTGAATGAAAATTCTATATAAAATAAAATATAACTCAAAAGTATATGAAATGTTAACTGAATATTATAAACATGTGATAACATAACATATTACAATTTCACGAATTTTGGATATGTATAAATAGGGTTTTGGACTTTAACAGGGAATACCATAAATTCTGGCATCTTAGTTTGAAAATTCAATAACTACAAAAGTATTCATCGGATTAGTATGAAATTTTAACAAGTACAATAAAAACGTCATGAAGAATAACATATTAAAATTTCATAAAATTTTGAACAATATATATTGGGTTTCCAAATTTAGAAGTAAATTACCTTAGGAGTTGAGAATGAAATAGGGAAGGCAAATTGAAGGATCATGGCGTTGAAGAGAAACTTAGTCGAGGTTGTATGGTAGACGATGGAGGGCTGCGATGGTGCAGATAAAAGAGCTGGAACATTTTGTTTTTGTCTTCTCTAAAGTGGTATAATAAAACCCTAATAACGAAAGAGTCCTAATATAATTAGCCTAGCTAGTTTTCCAAGCACCTTAGGATTTTTCACGGGCCATGTAATTAGATAATCAATCCAATAATAATAATAAAATTTACTAATGGGATATCTAACTAATTAAATACACTTCTATTTTTTTTTGCCGGGTGTTACATGGGGACAATGTTTTTGTTAAGTGTGTGCAAAACACTACTGAAACGTTTGATCTGAATGGTTTTTGAAAGTAATGTGTAAGTATAATTGGGATCA
Source organism: Rehmannia glutinosa (assembly GCA_016081115.2). Taxonomy (NCBI): domain Eukaryota; kingdom Viridiplantae; phylum Streptophyta; class Magnoliopsida; order Lamiales; family Orobanchaceae; genus Rehmannia; species Rehmannia glutinosa. The sequence continues at coordinate 5,039,056 of CM071924.1, forward strand.
TATCATTACTCTAACTAGCTAGACTAAATCTGGAAATAAAAAAGCTTCCCATTTAGTCAGTATACCATAATGTTCCCTAGGACTTATAAAACCAATAAATGCCCCATCATCACTGGTCTTTTGCATATCTGATGCATATATTTTGTCAAGTATTTTAATTGACAAAAAAATACATTACCTAACACAATATCCATGATACACATTATTCAACCTTAAATTTGGTTCCCGAGAAACCGAGTCAATTAAGAATCAAATGGTGACTTCAGATTTCAGAACCAACTGTCAGCTCTTTGATTTCATTGAACCCCTTATTCTGCATTTATTTTTCTCTGCCCATTATCTGGTCCCCTGGTTTTAGTACTTCAATGCAAATCTAACTGTGGGATGACAATGCTCATCGTCATCGTGTCGGGTTCGTCTTAGCTTTGGGTTGATTTCTGATTATACTTAAAATACATAAAAATTAATTAAAATACAAAATAAACACGCTTTAGATAAATTGGTAACATCGTATTAATTCGTGTTAGTGGTATCGTATTAGGTTTTTTTGTATTTGGGTTTGAGTTTTCACAAGAATTTCAATTGGGTTAGTGTCGGGTCATCATAACATGTTAGAGATTGCCACCTCTATCTAATTGTTAAAAAACAAACACCAAATAGAATAAGTAACTCAACCAAACAAATTATTCAAAAGTATACTTAAATTTTTTTCATATTAAAAAAAGGATGAACCCATTCACGAGGGTCCCAATCGCTCTTGGCGCAGGGCTTTGTTGAGGAGGTGAATCACGTGATGTCTTCAACAAGTCACGGTCCTGAGCTGCCATAGATCGAGTCACCACACAAGAAACCATTCTCCACCTTGTTACCGCAGAGAATTAGAACCTCCGCGTTGTGGATACCAATAAAATGTCAGACAACACGTCATTCGGTCGCCCTTTATCAATTGAGCTATGCCTCGGGGCCTTATTTTTTTCATATTAATTCTAATAACCAAAGTAATAAAAGAAAGAGACCTACTTCACAAACAAGATTAGGACATATATTTGATCAAATCCTCCTAACACCTTCCAAGTAATTAACATGCCAAAATTCAAAGAAATTATCAATTCTTGATTTTTTTTTATGGCTTATTATGCTTTTGAGTATAAATGTAATCAAGATGAGCAACCAAGGACTCTCTCATCAAGCACTCTTCTTCATCAATTCCTCGGCAGCTTTCTACGATTTGTGCTTCCTCTGTTTTAACCTGTATAATTAAGTAAATAAATTCTTTCAAGCTAAAATCAAATAGTTATTCAATGACTGATATTTTTTTTCTAAAAAAATTGTTTATTGTTAATAAAAGAGTCGGGAATTATTTATTTTTTAGCATAACTAACCTGGTGTTCCGCCACCGCCTTAGGGAGCGGCGGCGGCGGACGGGCGGCTGAGCATATGGTGGAGCAGAGGAGGAGGGTTACAAGGAATACGGTGGTGGTTGTAGACATTTTTTTTTTTATTTTTTTAAATTGTTGATTTATTGCTGGATTCTTGAGAGTAAGTTGGAGAGAAGTTTAGAAAATGGAGTCGATATATATAGAGTTTATTTGAGGGTGTTTTTGAAATATGGAATTATTTTCGATATTTTATTTTTAATTTTGTGTTTTGTTTATATTTATATGACATATTCATGCCATATTTAAGGAGATTACATATATTTAAAACAATTATTTTTCTATATTTGATACATATTTGTGATGTGTAATACGAGATGAAAAAAGAAATCTAGTTAGAGTGTAAATTCATGACACACGGTAAATTTAATGATAAAAGGAAAAAAATAATATCTAAAGATGACCACCACGGATGAGATAATTTATTATAAAATAATGTTTTTTTCTCATTTTACTGCACAAATAATTATCGGGTATATAAAAATTATCAGTTAATTTCATTCATAAATTGTGGTCTTTGTAATAAGATGAAAACACATTTTAGAATAGAAGATCACATCCAGGACAGCAGAAATCCTGGAGAAATTAAATTTCAATACCATGAGCTAGTATGTTAAATTGTATTGGGTAACTTGGTATTGCTAAATATCCGTGCTTTTTTACCCCCTTTTTACCCTTTTTGCTCTTTTGTACTAATTAAAGTGTGTGCTGATTTTGTTTTGCAACAAAAAAGGCGAGATGGAATCATCTGAGATAACAGCGAAGTAGATAAATAACAATTTCATTTCCTCTTTTAAAAAAAAAGACAAAAACAACACTGTTTTTTTTTTTGCCTTGCATACCGAGTAAGTCGATGCTATACCCAAGTGAGTTACTATATAGTTGGATTAACACACATCCATGTGGATGTGTATGTATTGATTCAACGGGTATATATATTGATCCAACGGTTTAGAAACTACTTGATAGCTACCAAAGCGAGTAGAACCGACTAACCCTTGCATACCACCTAAATACAAAAATTGGAATCACACACTTTATATTAAAGCATTTCCAACAATTTTACGTTCAAATCTTCCTACTTTATATAGTGCAAGAGAACCTTATTTTTCTTTCGATAAATTCAAAAGTTGGATAAGAACGACTAACGTAATAATCTGCTTTGGGCTTGACTATGCATAGGAATCCTGCCATTGTGGATTGTGATTGAATAACAACAAAAACTAACAAAAAAATTAAATCTTATCCGACTATATGGGATCGACTATTGTGAATGAAAAATATGTATATTAAAATAACTTACATGAACGACATCATGACTAAATGAAAAAAAAAAAAAAAAAAAACAAGCCACTATTAGTACAATAGTTTTTCTCAACCCGATTTGTTTCGTTAAACTCTAATTGATTTTTTTGACTTTTACGTACCTCTCCCTCTTAGGATTGGAGGAAACGATATATACCACTAGACCTATTAGCGATCGGTCGTTAAACTCTAATTGAACTTCTCTATAACACTTCCGATAATAATTACCTCCTCCTCCTATAAAGAAGGGAATTCCTCAAACTCTCTTCAAAATATTCATTGAAGCGTATAGTAATAAAGACCCAAATTGTTATCATTAATTAATAATTAGCTAATGAAGCCAAGGCTTGTCCTATTTAAACACGTTGGACTTCTACCAAATATGTACAACAATTCAATAAATATGATATATTTATCAAGTTACCTTAAAAGATTCTTGCATCCATATTAAATTAAATCTATAGCGAGAAAGTCAATTTACCTAATTAGTTAAGTGACGTGCCAATCAAAAAAATTAACTCAATCTGTTAATTTTCAGACAAAATATTTTCAGCTATTTTGATCATGAATGCATTTCTCACCAGGATACGTAATAATTGTGTTTTATTGTACTTTAGACCACGAGAGCGTATTAATTGTGATATCACAAAGTTTTGTATGGTAATGAATTACAAAACAAAACAGCCTATTCATTTGGACATCATTATCTGCGAACTCGTTGACGCATTTAAGTAAGAACGTCTAAGAAATGTTCAGTGCTCTACTTCAAGATGAAGCAAGTTGTCATCATGATCAGATGAAGTCCATCAATTTTAATAAAATGGCAATATATAATTTTTGTGAGGATTAATTGTTATTTTTTACTCTTTTTGCATGGAACACTCATTAATGGGTGAGGAAGTGATATGCATATTCCCAAGGGCGAAGCTAAACCAATTCCATTGGGGGCTGAAGAAAAAAAAAACGCATATATATTTATACCAAATATTCAAAAATACAAGATAATGAGTGTAATGCACAACTACAAATTAAACCAAAAGATATATTACAAGAATTTACTCACAATCATTCTTTAAATCTACGAAATTGTACACGACATTTTTTCATTGATTCAAAATGAGTTAGTACAGAATCTGTGCTAAAAGTAGTGTGGATTTCTTTCTCAATGTAAACAACTAAGTTATCTCAAAGAAAGTCATCATCCATTTTGCTTTGAAGTCTTTTTTTTTTTTTTTTTTACTTCTTTTAATTGTTGAAAAAACTCTCTTTGTATTTGTTGTAGCTACATGAATAGTTAACACAAGACAAATTAATCGATCAACCATATGATAAGCTTTAGAGTTTCCTGTTTTATTCAATCTTTGACATAATTGAGAAATTGTAAGAATACCTTGAAACTCTGGAACGGTAGATATATCAAGCTCATAATGACGCAACTCGAACTTGGATGACCATGTTCTGCTCTATGAATCTCCTGGATAAAACTTCACCGCTAGCTTCCATACGCTTTCAATATTGTTGAATGACTTATAATTGTTACTAGGATCCAAAAAGAGCTTAAAGTTAGAAGCACCACAAATTTCTTATTGAATCTACTATTCAACTCTTGCAATTGAGAGTTTATTGCTTGATAAGAATACCTTTACTCGAAAATGATGCTCCATCATTACATTTGGTTGATGAGACCGACCTCTACCTACAATATATCGCGTCTCCATATCTGGGATTTCAATCTCAAATTTGTTTTACAAAAAAAATCACAGTCTCAAGTAAAGTATCCCATCCATCATTTCTCAATCTTTAAAGAAGATTTTATTATGGAAACGAGATTCATTACATTCAAGATATATTGAGAGTGTAGTTGTAATGCTTGACAAAGATCATTAGTGATTCCCATAATTTCATACATCAAATGTAATGTGAAAACAAACTCAAATGATTATAATACTTAACTAACAACACAAGCATCACCTCTTTGTGCATAAATGATCCATTCATTAATAATTTTCTCAATCACAAAGTAAGTTGTATTATAGTTTATCATCAAGCTGCAAATAGAATTAAAATGAGAACCCAATTGAGTATCTCCAACTCCATGTAAGGTCCCAATTTGATTTGCCCCTTTGTCATTTTAAGTTCACCAAGTGCACAACCTAGAAATGTTACCTTGTCTCTTCGAACTTTGACTTTCATCATGACATTTATATGCACAACCTTGAAATGTTAATCATTTTATATGATCAATTGAAACCTTTAGTCTTAGGGTTATTCTCAATTTATTCGATGATTGTCTTTTGAAAAAGGTATCATTATATTGAAACTATTTCAACAAATCATCACAATATTTCACGGAATTATAATATGGTGGAATATGGTGAATTGTGACATTTGCCCATATGGTTCAAAAGAACACAATCGATTCACTACTTATTTTCTTCCGATTTAAAACCATCTTTGAATAAATGCATTCGAACCTGGGTGGCCTAAAGATTGCTTACTAAACATGTTGCATGGCTAACATTAAATCACATCACGTGCTTTGGAATACTCAAACCAATAAAGATATCAAACCAAGAAAGTTGAAATTGACGATGTTGGTTTTTACTAATAGAAAATAGATAAGCATCATGTGGAAGTCTTGGTTGATATGGCCCAACCTTGAGATAAACTCGGCCAATTTCATCTCTCCGATTTATAGAAAAATCCCAAATTATAGGGACACAATCCATGATCCATTTCTTAATGACAAACATGCATTTGTAAAGTATTTAACATTTGGTGTTTTAAGCTATCCTCCAGGTTCAAGATATGAAGATTTAAGATTTGATGGCTCAATTGTTGGGTGACTTGGTGTTGGATGACTCGAGTTGCATGGAAGAGTTGTAGGACTATCTTAGCTCTTTTCATCTTTTTCTTAAAGAAAATATCAATAGTCTTCAATTTTCCCATGTGTAAAGTGAGAAGTTGTGATAATAAGAATTAGAAAGACCATGAAATGAAAGCAATCAAACTAAAAAGATTAAATTGCTACCAAAGTATTACAATGGAGTACTACTTTGATCTTATATGCATATGTCGAAAATAAGGAGATTAATACCATAGCCCTTTGAAAATTCAAAGGGCGTTATGAACACATAACAATTATGACTCAATTTTTTTATTAACTACATTTAAATTTCTACCACATTAAATCTGATTAAAGCAAATTACCATTCTAAAATTTCTAATTGTTATAGAGTGCTAAATCAACACTAAATTACTATTATACAATTAGATTGTTACCAAATTAAAAGAGCAAATTAACAATGGATGCGAATATTTATGCAATACTACTTTTAATTGAAGCAGTAAGTCAAAAATAAATGCTTGTATCAATTATCACAAAATAAAATAATCTCAAAAACTACTTTTGAATATAAAATCTCAAAAACACATCTCACAATTTATAAAAAAATAAGTCTAAGTAATGGATAATACTCAATTTGTTATTATTTTAGTGAAGTTGGAAACTTGGAATGGGAGGTGGGGAGTGGGGACCGAGAGAGCAGAAGAGGAAAGTTGAGAGATTTTAAAGTTTTTAGTGTGGAAGAGAATGAAGAAAATGTGGGACAATAGACGGATGTTTTATTGGAGAGTAAGATGAGAGAGATTGTAGAAAAGTAAGAGCAAATGGTGTAAAAATAGAGGGAACCACAAATTTTAGGAGGGCTTAGAGCATCCCAAGAGACTCTCTAACTGAGAAATGCTCTTCAATTTTAAGAGTCATCAACCAAAACCATCTCCAACATACTCTTTATTTTAACTTTTGAATCTAGAGAATGAGTTTTCACTCTCTAAATTTGGAGAACTAAAACAACTCTCTATAATTAATTATATTAGATTTCTTGCACTTTGAATGATCTTTTTGAATGTCACTTTCCAAAAACAACATAAAATTTAAAAATTATCATAAATTACTTTTAATATCATTATGTATAATAAATTAATTTTGGAAAAAAGAAAATAAAGAGTCAAATATAAAGAGAGTGTTGGATGATGTAAAAAATATCACTCTTTAAATTTAAAGATACTTATTTATTTTGCAAGAGATGCTTTCTTTAAATTTAAAGAGTCTATTGGGAGTGCGCTTAGGGCATCTCTAGTGCTAGGTTTTAGAGAGGTTTTGGATTGAAAAACCTCATAAAAGAAAGCTCACCACCATTGTGGAAGAAGCTTTTTGGATTCCCAAAAAGTGGTACCATAAATACGGTACCACATCCTCATAATTATTTTTTTTGAAAGAAATGGCAAAGGTGAGTTGGGATATTATTTTTGGTGGGAGTAGAGTACACACAAGGCACCACTACTTCACAAAGTTGGAAACTTTTTGAATATTTTATTTGCATATTTCAACATGTGTAAAATAATCGTTTGAGTAAATAGCCGTTATTAGTTGTAATGGTACAATTTGTAACTTTTTTGGTCTATAAATATGTCAAATGTCAAATTTTTCCTTAGATTACTCTCAATTTCTCAACATACAAATTAGTCAAATTATATCTAGCTTTATTTTTTCTATTTACTTTGCTCATATAATTCAAAAAAATTATCCTATATGGAAGAAAATTATAGTTGACCTTTTACGAATTTTTTGAATTATCAAAACATTGATGAAAATGCATCACAAAATCCCAACAATCATCCACCCCTCCAAAATTCTCAATTTTCTACTCCTACACAATACCCTCAAAATTTTGCAAATGTTTCATATATTCAAAAGTTTCCTCCAAATTTTCAAAATTCTCAAAATTTCTCAACTAATCTAAAAATTCACCACAAATGCCATCATTTCATATGTATTTGTCCGAATCTTGGCGAGCCATGGACAACCAATTTGGGATGCTAATCCCACTTTCAGGTAGTTCTTCTTCTCAACCATTGGTTTTGCCTTCTAATAAATCAAGAAGAGCTAGTATAGATGCTTCTGGGACATACAAGAAACCTTCAATACCATCATCATTTTAAGACTCACCGTTCCCACAACATTCATCACAAATAGGGCTCAAAAAATTTTTCTCGATAAATATAAGGAGGCAACTAATAAAGCGAGAAGAGGTGGCAAAACGCGAACAAATTGGACAGACGAGGAAGTTGAAAAACTTGCAGCGGCATGGATCACAATTAGTGAAGACTCAGAGGTAGGTAATGATAAAAAATTACTTTTTGAAACGAATTACAGACTACTACAACAAATGCCGCCCCAATGAAACCATAGAGAGAGATTGGGTACCATTAAAATCTCACTTCTATAGACTCCACCCAATGGTTAATGAGTTTACTGCAATTTACAATCAATTATATAGCAATTGTCAAAGTGAGCTAGCAGAGTGATGAGGATATATGCTTTAAGGCATGTCAAGAGTATAAACACAATGGAAATGATGATTTTAGATATGAACATGTGTGGATGATTGTTAAAGATTGTCTTAAATGGGCTCCACAAGGTGATTACATTAAAAAGAAGACAAGAGTTTCCCAATCAAGGGGTGGCACATCCTCGTCAAATATGGATACTCCTATTGGTGTGGATGATTGTGAAGTCCGCAGTCGTCCAATTGGGCAAAAAACAACAAAGAAGAGAGGAAAATCTACATCTACAAAAACCAACGATGATGCATATTATAATAGGTTAAAAGGAATATAAGAACTACAAAGAGAGAAGCTAAAAATGCAAAATGAGAAGGTAAATAGAAATGATTATGAAATCTTTATGAAAGATACAAGTGGGATGATAGGGGATCAACTTAGAATACACATGTTTTACTGTGAAGATATTAAGAAGAGATGGGACTTCTAATAAATATCTTGTGGGGGTGATATATTCCTCTTTGTTGTTGATGTATTTCATTTATGTATTCCACTTTGTTTGTATTAATTAGGGGTGCTCACGATGCGGTTATGCGGTTTTTGCATCAATTATAAAACCGAATTACCATATGCGGTTCTTTTTAAATTTAATTCAAATTGCGGTTTCATTGAGTCAAACCAAAAGTGCGGTTTTTAGCGATTGTGGTCGGTTTTGCGTTTTACTCTAGTATAAGAAAAAATTATAATTCCCAAAAAACGTACTTCATAGTAGGAATAAATAAACACTTAAATGAGTACGTACAAAACCTGAAAATCGAATACATAAAATGTAGTGGCAACACTTTGCAACAAAACTTGTTTAAGTTACAAAAAAACCCGATTCATTACTAAAGATACACAAAAAGTCAATGGGATGGAATATCCTTCATACTTCATGTGTTACGCAACTTGGCGAGGACGATTACTGCATTGGCAATAAAATAGTCACTATAAGTATACTATACTTTAATTCAAAAATTAAAAATAGAACTCCATATAAACCCCAAAGATGACAATATGGACAAATACAATATTGCATATCTTCATTTCCATTCTCCAGCTAACCAATTTATACTTCATTTTTCTAAAATATAAACCTCTACATAATACTCTTAAATTTACTTATAAATATGCTTAAAAGGTAAAATTGTGAGTTATTGCAAAATGAAGTAATGAACAAAATTGGACTACCGTAAAATATATTTCTTTTTATCAATCATCTAAGACCACGGAAGAAGCGGGAAGCCTCAAATCGCAAAATAACAATAACTAATACAAATAAAAACTAGTTAAAAGCATGATAAAAATATAGACAAAGTATTGAAATGTTTTACCTTTTTCTATGTTCTCAAATTGTTCAATGTCATCCATTATTGCACTAAGATCAATTGGAGAAGGTGTAACACGTAACCAATCTTGAGAACATACGAGGGCCTCTACCATTTTTGGTGATAAAGAGCTTCTAAATGGATCAATCACACGACCACTTGTACTAAAAGCAAATTTTGAAGCAATAGTTAATACCGGAATAGCTAATACATCCCTTGCAACTTTGGAACGAAAAGGATATTTTGGAGTGTTGATTTTCCACCAATGCAATTTATCAAAATCCTTACTCGTTTTTCACAACCATCAAGTAAATATCTTGTTACTTGATTTGCTCTCAACACGATGTTCTTCTTCTAGATGCCTAGCAAATTGAGATTCTAGCAATTCACTTGGGTCATCTTCTTCGTCAACATGCATGTAATTATAACCTTGCATTGTATTTTCATCTCTATCCTGCTGAAAATTTGAGGTGTAACAGAGAAAGACGAAAATTTACGAAGAATAAAGAATGACTACGATGGCTCAAAAGCTACCTTTAAAACCGTAGGCAAGTGCACCTATCGTTTTATAGTATAGATTATTGAATACCGAGTGTCATTCCCACGAGGATTATAAGTACTAATAATTACCGTCTTTTTGTTATTTAATCTAACAATTTTCAGAGTTTTTGTTTGATAAAGAATCTAAATTATCGAAGTGTAAAAATGAAGTAAAATTTGTAGAATAAGAAATCAAGAGATAGAAGTGTGTTTGAATGTAAATCCCTCTAGAATGTTTTTGTGATTTGACAAGTTAAAAGATTCAACCATAAGCCCTTAAGCAAAAACCAACCTCTTTTAATAAAATCTCATGCTATGTGGACCGTAGAAATTCCCGATTTAAGTTAATCCCTTTCTCAAGGCGAAAAACTCCTAATCTCAAGTTGATTAACTGAAATCTCTTTCTAGTTAAAACCCCCAAGATTGCATTATAACGATTTATGAATTCCCATATTAGGTTTGACCCTAATCCAGAAGATTTATGTCGTCCCATATCTAGGATTGCATGCAACTCTTTTCACTTATATAGTTCTATTTCACCATGAATCTCTCGATTTCCCGGATGAAAAATAAACTTCAAATCAATATTGCGCATATATCAATTCGAATGAACGAAGCATAATATAAGTGAATCACACAAAATATGAAGATTTTATTAAAAACGTACACACCTTAATCACAAATCCATTCTAGAGTTCATTACATTCAAACACTAGGAGTTTAGCTACACATGATTTTGACCAAAGAATAAATTACACAAGAAGATGTAAACATTGTAGACATGGTGTACTTATCTTTATCAAAATCTCAATTGACTTGATGATGTTGCTCCAAGCCTTCTTCCCCAATGTTGCCTCAAGCTTACTCCTCCAAGACCTCTTGATCCCAATTCCACTCAAAATGTTAAACACTATGAATCTCTCTATGAGTGAATATTACATGAATCCCTTTTCCCAACTCAAACTCTTGGCTTTTATAAGCACCATCTTGTGAAATACCATATTAACAAATGCCCTATTTCCATGCTTGTTAGTTGAATCATTGTGTTGCACATTCATGGTTGAGTTGGTTGAATCATTGTATACACATGATGATTGAGGGAATATGGGGACATGTTGCAGCAAAATTGGGTGTTAAAGGTGTTCAAAAGTGGCCAAAATGAGTTGGTTGGTGAGTTTTCCCCAAATTCCGCAAAGAAAAGTTGCAAAAGGGGTCCGGACACGCCCAGTGTCGCCCGACACGGCCAGGCCGTCTTTGTTTAATTGTTCGAGCACTCAGTGACATGGCGTGCTTCCCAACACGGCCAGGCCGTGTTCCAGGACACGGCCGTGTTGAGGCTGTTTTGTGCAAAAATTTCGAGTTTTGGCTCCCGGAACACGGCCGTGTTGCCCGACACCGACACCCTCGCCCGTGTTGGACCAAAAAGGCCCGAAATGACGCGCGTTTGGCTTGGAATTTCGAGCGTTTTTGCATCCTTAAACTCCCGGTATGTTTTGACATGAATCAATGGTCCAAAATTCACCGAAATTGGCCCAATGGTCAATCTACATCAATAAAATCACCCCTGAGTAATATGAACTATGTACAATCAAAAATTTACAAAACTAACAATAAAACAACTCGAATACTACTCAAATATACACATAAAACATGCATAAAAAGACCCTTATCAAACCACCTCAACTTTGAACTTTGCTTGTCCTCAAGCAAAACATTATATCAAAAAGAGGGGATTCAATAAATTACAACAAAAAATTTTTTTCTTTTTTTTTTTTTCAACACATTGAACACAAGCGATCAATTTCTTAGCCTTCTCAACCCGAATTAACCATTCAAAAAAAATTATTTTGCAAAGCGATCGATCAAAGAAAGACCGTAATATCGTAGGCATTATTGAGACTTGAAATCATCACGCCACAAATATTGATAGTTATGAACAACTTCAATTCAATAATGCTATGAAAATACAAGAATTCAATAGATCATTGTAGTTAGCCTACTAGTCATATAACCAAGCTTTTTGAACTTTATTGGAATGAGAAGTCAATGAGTATTAATTCTCCTTTTTTTTTTTTTTTTTTTTTTTTTTGGGACCTTTGAGACATGCTTCCACTAGGTTTATATTTTGAATTTCTGTTCAAACACTCCTAGGGTGGTTTCCCATACTCATATTCGTGTCATTTTGTTTTACGTAAAAGACAAACATGGGGCTCATGAATGCTCCTAGTTACTAAGCAACAACAAATAGAGGAGTATAACCTCGATTGGTCCGTTTTTTTCTTTCTTCTTTTTTTTTTTTTTTATTCACAAGCTTGGTTTAACAACTAGTTAACCACTACTAAATCATGAGTTCTCGGAAGTTCATAGCACTAAGTACCGTCGTATATGCCTTAACACATCAAATATTTATGGTGTTGGAAATCTCGTCAAAATTTTGCCGCATCCACGTCAATCTATCCTAGACAATCAATTGCTTCACATCAAAACACAAATTAACAAGTTAATATAGGTATAATTGGGCCAAGTTATTGACTAGCAAATACTCAATTTGTTAAAAAAAAAAATCACATCTCTTGAAAACAAACACACAAGCATTCCGAAAATGTTATTGTACCCACCTCCAACTTTAAGATTCACATTGTCCTCAATGTGAAAGAAAGAAATGGACAAACACACAAAAAACACTCAAAAAAAAAAAACAAAGAAATTAGAATGATATAAAAGAGGTGGAAAAAAATACGACCTTACTACAATAGTGGAATCGGTGTTGAGCGACCATTGGGTTGTTTTGGTATGGGACCTTCAACGGCATCTTCATACCTAATCAAAGTTAAGCAACACACAACTCGAATACCGTGAAATCTCAAATATTCCCAATTAGGACAAGCAAGAAGAAGCTCAAGAGTTTATTTTTGATTTGAAAATGACTCTAAGGACTTGTGATTATTTTGAAAGAAAATAAAATAAAAAAATAAAAATAAATGAAAACAATTGCACACAAACATCGGGTTGCCTCCCGGGTAGCGCTTCTTTAAAGTCGTATAATTGGACTAACTCACCTAAATGTGAAGATTAGTCGGGTGGAGCTTCAAACTTATGAAAATCCTTTAGGTGTTTAGGAGAACTACCCCCAACCTCAAGCTTCAAAATGTGCATTTCGACCTTTTCGATCCCCTTTTTGGGCATAAGCTTCCAACATGGACTTTGAACAACACTTTTCTCAAGAGTTTCTCATCATGCAAAGGAATTGAATTGACAAAAGAACAAGTAGTATCCTTTTCAATATCAACATGAATTTTAAAAATTACTTGTTCATCCCCTACTCTCAAAGTTAATTTTCCCTCATGCACATCAATGATAGATTTCGCGTAGCCAAGAAAGGACGCCCAAGAATTAGAGGAACATCAATATCATCATGCATGTCAAGAATAACAAAATCAATCGGGAACATGAATTTATCAATCTTGACTAACACATCATTAATAATACCTCTAGGATGTTTAATCGATTTATCGGCCAATTGAATGTCCATCCTAATAGGTTTAAGTTCACCTAATCCCGCATGCTTGAATGTTTCATAAGACATCACATTGATACTAGCTCCCAAGTCGGCTAGTGCTCTATCAATGAGTAAACCATCAATTGTACAAGGGATAATAAAGCTTCCTGGATCATTAAATTTTTGTGGTAATTCATTGGAAGAACATTTATCATTCAATTGCACATTTGATAATTTGTTAAGCTTATTTTCATTAGGAATGATGTCATTAAGATCCCTAACATGCTTTGAATGAGGGCCAACAAATGGAATATTAGTATGTAATTGCTTGAATGACTCAAGGTACTTACCAAATTTGTCCTCCTTTCTATCTTCTTGATTAAACTCCCTAGAGGATCTTGGGCTTGTATTCGGCGACCTCCTTTTTCATGAGATTTTCTTTGGACATGTCATCCTCCTCGTATTTACGCATGACGGCATTAGCATAATCATGCTCATGTGGAGAACTCGATGGTGATTGCCTTTACGTGCTCCCTCGGTTTGGCTCGATATTCCCACAACGGCGCCAAAAACTTGATGGCTCAAAAGCTACCTTTAAAACCGTAGGCAAGTGCACCTATCGTTTTATAGTATAGATTATTGAATACCGAGTGTCATTCCCACGAGGATTATAAGTACTAATAATTACCGTCTTTTTGTTATTTAATCTAACAATTTTCGAGTTTTTGTTTGATAAAGAATCTAAATTATCGAAGTGTAAAAATGAAGTAAAATTTGTAGAATAAGAAATCAAGAGATAGAAGTGTGTTTGAATGTAAATCCCTCTAGAATGTTTTTGTGATTTGACAAGTTAAAAGATTCAACCATAAGCCCTTACAAAACCAACCTCTTTTAATAAAATCTCATGCTATGTGGACCGTAGAAATTCCCGATTTAAGTTAATCCCTTTCTCAAGGCGAAAAACTCCTAATCTCAAGTTGATTAACTGAAATCTCTTTCTAGTTAAAACCCCAAGATTGCATTATAACGATTTATGAATTCCCATATTAGGTTTGACCCTAATCCGGGAAGATTTATGTCGTCCCATATCTAGGATTGCATGCAACTCTTTTCACTTATATAGGTTCTATTTCACCATGAATCTCTCGATTTCCCGGATGAAAAATAAACTTCAAATCAATATTGCGCATATATCAATTCGAATGAACGAAGCATAATATAAGTGAATCACACAAAATATGAAGATTTTATTAAAAACGTACACACCTTAATCACAAATCCATTCTAGAGTTCATTACATTCAAACACTAGGAGTTTAGCTACACATGATTTTGACCAAAGAATAAATTACACAAGAAGATGTAAACATTGTAGACATGGTGTACTTATCTTTATCAAAATCTCAATTGACTTGATGATGTTGCTCCAAGCCTTCTTCCCCAATGTTGCCTCAAGCTTACTCCTCCAAGACCTCTTGATCCCAATTCCACTCAAAATGTTAAACACTATGAATCTCTCTATGAGTGAATATTACATGAATCCCTTTTCCCAACTCAAACTCTTGGCTTTTATAAGCACCATCTTGTGAAATACCATATTAACAAATGCCCCATTTCCATGCTTGTTAGTTGAATCATTGTGTGCACATTCATGGTTGAGTTGGTTGAATCATTGTATACACATGATGATTGATTGAGGAATATGGGGACATGTTGCGAAAATTGGGTGTTAAAGGTGTTCAAAAGTGGCCAAAATGAGTTGGTTGGTGAGTTTTCCCCAAATTCCGCAAAGAAAAGTTGCAAAAAGGGGTCCCTGACACGCCCGTGTCGCCCGACACGGCCAGCCGTCTTTGTTTAATTGTTCGAGCACTCAGCCGACATGGCCGTGCTTCCCAACACGGCCAGCCGTGTTCGTGTTCCAGGACACGACCAGTTGGGAACACGGCCAGGCCGTGTTGGAGGCTGTTTTGTGCAAAAATTTCGAGTTTTTGGCTCCGTGAACACGGCCGTGTTGCCCGACACCCCTGCCCGTGTTGGACCAAAAGGCCCCGAAATGACGCGTTTGGCTTGGAATTTCGAGCGTTTTGCATCCTTAAACTCCCGGTATGTTTTGACATGAATCAATGGTCCAAAATTCACCGAAATTGGCCCCGAATGGTCAATCTACATCAATAAAATCACCCCTGGAGTAATATGAACTATGTACAATCAAAAATTTACAAAACTAACAATAAAACAACTCGAATACTACTCAAATATACACATAAAACATGCATAAAAAGACCCTTATCAACTGCTCTGTGCTCGGACTACTTTTAATGTTTTAGGGTTGGATTTGAGAGTGTAACAAAATTACTTAATTATCCTTATCATATGTTTCTATGTAATTAGCGGTCGGTGGGTTTTTTGTGGTTTTTAAGAACTTAAAAACGCAAACCGCACCGCTAAGGTAGTTCGATTTTTGTATAAAATTTCTAATCGCAGCTTTTTTTTGATAAATAAGTAATAACGGTGCAACGGGCGGTTATTTAAAATTTATGATCACCCCTAGTATTAATATCATTTGTGTTCAATAATAAAGAGTAGTCGTTACAAGAAAGTTGTTATGAACTAGATGTTACAAACTAATCGTTGAAACCTGGTCGTTAGAAACTAGCCATTATAAACTAGTCGTCGTGAAATATTCTTACAAACTAGTTTATATATACATGTGTAGAAGATATAATTATATATTAGATAAATATTATATTCTACAAATGTTATGTTCTCAAATGTCTGATGATCTTAATTACTCTAGACCTTCCATTTATTTGAGTGGTGGAGATATTTTTGGTGGATTCAGATGATGTCTTGGATCAAGATAATGTTGAGATTACTTGAGGAAGAGGAAAGTTGACATCAAAGAGCTGCAAGTTCTTCCAGGAGAACACATAGAAGATATTTAAATCGAGATCATAGAACTGGACATGATCATTCTTTCAATGATTACTTCTCCGTTCAACCAGTATATCCCAATGAAGTATTTCTATGACGGTTTAGATTGCGAAAAGGGTTATTCCTTTACATAGTCAATGCCTTGCAAAGTCACTCTGAATATTTTGAATGGAGAGTCGATACAGTGGGAAGACGAGGGTTGTCACCCCTTCAAAAATGCACAACAACTATCTGTCAATTGACATATAGATCCCCTGCTGATAGTTGCGATGAGTACATAAAAATGGGTGAAACAACTGTCCTAGAATGCTTGATAAACTTCTGTCAGTGTGTGATTGAAGTATTTGGGCCACAATACTTAAGAAGGCCAAATGAAGCTGACATCATATGTTTGCTTGAAATGCATGAGCACAAACACGGTTTTTTCGGCATGTTGGGTAGCCTTGATTGTATGCACTTTATGTTAGGAATTTCATTGTTTAGATTTTGATGAATGCCATGTAAAACTTAGAATAGAAAGTTGGCTCCCCAATTCTTGGCTCAAAATGTATTGTAACAATTAGAGCTGCCAAGCCGAGTTAAGTCGCCTACGCCCAACATGCAAGAAGACAATCAAGGCTTGAAGGAAAACTCACGAGAGACAAATGAGTACAAAGAAGAAGAGCAAACAGAACTCGATCAAGAAGCGGTGAGATGCAAACTGAGTGGAACATCACCAAGTCAACTCAAAGAGAAGCCAGTCTCAAGTCAAGTGACAAAGAGTCATCCATGATTGGAAGTCGACTCTAAGTCACCTGGGAAAACAAGGAAAAACAAATCAAGTCGAGATAATCGTAAAGAACCGACCGAAATCAAGAGATTTACTTAAACAAGTAATATCTCCATACTACCTTTCTTGGAGTGCTCGATCCCAAGCGTGCAAAAGGAATGAACCAATGGGAAGCACTACACCGTGTCGACTCAAAAGATGATAAAACAATTCATACGAGGAAATGGCAATTCCAAGAACGCAAGCCAACGATCGCAAAGTGACTTTCAAAAATGAGCCTATCTCTTCAACGGGCAAATTTTTGAAAGTTCACTATAAAAGGCCGAGGAATTTGTTTGAGAAAAAGAGATGAATGACACATACGTGAGATATACAAGCACATCGAAAAAATTAAACAATCTCAATCCTCAAGCTACATTTCAAGTACATCAATCCAACACTTACCCGTGAAGGAAAGAGAACTTCAATCAGTTGAAGAGGAAACCTTTGAAAACAAGGGGTCTACATTCCAGAAGGATTGTAGAAAGGTTCAAGGCTGAACCAAGTCTTAAGCTCTTGGAGGGCTTCGTGATCAAATCCAAAGTGCTTAAGCAAGTGAGTCAGTAGTAGCAAAGGCAAATGCCCTGTGAAAAAGCCGAGTCGTCGAGAAGCCAGTGAGTGATCAAGGCGTCTCCAGATCGAGTCCCAAAGGATCAAGTCGGCCGTTGTGATCAAGACTTGTATCTGGATGCACCACCACTTTGTAAACTGATCATTACTTAGTGGATTCCTCCAGGAGTTGGAGAAGAGAGGAGTAGAAGAATTACCCCATCTTCGAACCTCTATAAAAACTTTATCTTGTGTCATTTACATTTCAAAGATTTAAATCTCTCGCACTTTTAAATTGCTTATATCTCACGATAAATTTGCTATCCATTTAATAATTTATAAATTACTAAATCAAGCTGTAAAAACTTGCTTAATCAAACTTAAGGGTGTTAAGTCTTCCGCTGAGAACAAAACCACAACTGAGTCAAATTATAGCCAACAACCGAGTTACTCTATTAACAGTTTCAAATTTGAGTCTGTTGAGAGATTAACTCTACTTGAGTGACTAATTTGACCGTCCATCAAGGACACAAAATTGCGGTATGTGTAGAACTCAGTAGATTTAAAAGGACTAAATCGAAAATTTGGTAAGGTTTATTCAACCCCCTTCTAAACCTTACACTTACACCCCTTGGGACCTACAAGTGGTATCAGAGCGGTTGGTTCATTGAACCCTCCGCACTCGGTTACTTGAACTAGATCTCCAAACTTTTCAAAAGTCTCGCTTTAGTACTTAAACTTTCAAAACTCTTTTCTATCATTAAAAGTTATTATCATGGAAGCAAATCTAACACGCATTCATATGTTCACTATTGAAGAATTTGATGATTGGAAAATTCGTATGCATGCTCATCTATCAAAGATTACATGATGAGATGTGGATAGTGATAGAAGATGGGCCTCTGCAAATATTAAAGGTGAACACAAATTGCACGAAGAGTTGCAAATGAAGGGGAAGAAGATGCAAAGACCTGACAATCATGGTTGAAAAACCAAGAACCGAGTGGACAAATGATGACAGAAAAAGATACAACCGGACAATGTAGCCAAGGACATTCTCTACAAAACCTTGGACAAAGCCATGTTCAATAAGGTGAAATCTTGCAAAACGGCTAAGGAAATCGGGACAAACCGACATTGATTTGCGAAGGCTCGTGAGCAAATCAAAGAAAACAAACTATCAGTGGCTCAGACAAAAATTTGAGAACTTTAAAATGACCTCGGGAAAAACCGGATCAACTGGATGCTCGGTTTACGTAAATCACAAATGAGTCATCTACACTTGGAAAAGAATATACACAGAAGGAAATGTGTATGAAGATCCTAAAAGTCTTCCAATTGAATGGGAGATGAAGGTCATGGCATTGAGACACTCCATGGACCTATCAAAGACATCCAATCATGAGTTATTCTCGGACCTCAAAGCCTACGAGTTTGAGCCGAGAAGGAAAGACCAGGAAGAGACATCTCACCCAAAACAAACATTTCTCTAATTGTCAAAGATGGAAGGAGAGCGAGGTCAAAGAGGCAATTGACCCGGAAGAAATAGCCCCGATGGTTAAAAGATTTAACAAGTTCTTTAACAAGAACTACAAGAGAGGAAAGGGTGAATCCTCCGAAGACACTCGGCTCCTCCAAATCAAGGGATGATAGGCCAACCAAGAGAATGATCATCAACAAGTTGAGTATCAAAGGGCCGACAACTCAAGAATAGAAAGAGCGATCAAAAGGTCAATATCTATGTTGGAATTGCATAAACCAGGTCACTATGCCATTGACGCTCATATCCTCGTAGTCAACAAGTGCAGAACGAAGAAGAAAGAAAGGTCTCTTGAGAGAAAGAAGACAAGAGAAGAAAAAGGCAATGATGGCTGCAGAGATCTGGCCGAGACAAATGTAAGTCAAGAGAGACAGTGACTCGAGAGCAGGTGGCCGACTACTCAAGTGACTCAAGAAGAAGAAGCCTTGATCCGCTTAATGGCCAAAGAACAAGATCAAGAAGATGAGGTACAATCTAACTCAACAAGCTCGGACACTAGTGATAGTGATATAGTGATTGTGACACACACACTTCATCACCCACTGATCTTTATGATTCATTAGGCAAAATGATGAAAGATTTTGAGCACATTAAAACCTCACACACACTATTGAATGAGGAAAACAGCCTACTCAAAAGTCAAAACTCAAAGTCGACTAAGGAGCCGAGTACTCTAAGTCAAATAGTTGATGAGAATAAAAGTTTAAAGGCTGAAAATGCTAAATTAATAGCGAAATTGCTGCTTATAGAAAAGAGGAGAATGACCTCAAAAATGTTATTGCCTCATTCACTAAGGCATCTAAATCATTGGATGATCTTATTATGAGTCAAAGAGAATGTGGAGACAAGACAGCTTAGATTTAATTCCTTTGTGCCATGTCAAACCTCAAGAGTAATTTTGGAAAAAGGATCTTCAAGTCATGAAGAATCAAAAATCCAAAACTCTAAATGTTGCACACACTTTCAATCCAAAGCACAATACTAAGCAAACGGCCTTGGTTACAAGGGAAAAGGAAAATGTACTTGACTTGAGAGTCTTTGAAAGGACACCGAGAAGAGATTCACTAGAGTCCTCAAATAGACTCAAACAGAAAATACTCAGAAAAAGCGAGCTACCAAAAATCCCAGAAAACTCATAAAAGAAATACATATGATGGGAATGGTAGAAAATATCCAAGCCAAGTCGATCGAATAATGTGAACTATCACTAGACTTATGGAATACAAGCCCAAATGGCAAAGGCCTAGAACTCAACAAAGGCCATTCCAAAAGCATAAGAGCTTTCATCAAAGACACACATATGCACCTAGGCACTACACTCAAAGACACCACAATTACCCAAGAAAGGCAATTGCTAAAACATACACGCAGCATACGGACAAAAGAGACAATCAGTATGAACCTAGAATCCCCAAGCAATTTGCCAGGATTAATTATGATTATGGCAATCGATAGATGGCAACCTCTTAGAGTCAAATCATTTGGCTATAGGTTGGTTGGATCATCTTACAATTCTAACCCCTCAGACCCGACAAGTATGGGTACCTAAAACTTAATTTCCTTGATTGTAGGTTCAAGGAACAATTGAGTGCCAAGGAACCTGGTACATGGATAGTGGTGTTCCCGGACATATGACAGAAAATGAAGCTCCTGGTGAAATAAGAGGCATTGGATCCATCAAAAGGAATGGTTTAGAAATCACGATGTTGCATATGTTGAAGGACTAAACTTCAATTTACTAAGCATCACCAACTCGTGACAAGGGCTACAATGTTGGATTCAACATGGGAATATGCCAAATCAAAAATATTGAATCAAATGAAGTTGTCTTTGCAAGGATGTAGACAGAAAAATATGTATGTAGTAGATTGGTCAATCTACACCCAAAGACTGTCTACTTGCAAAGAGCACACAGTGAATCAAATTGGTTGTGGCACAAAAAGCCGAGTCATCCGAATTTCAAAACGATCAACAAACTTGCAAGAAGTCATCTTGTGGAAGGACTTCCGGACTCGATACAAGAAGGAGAGTATATGTGACGCATGTTAGAAGGGAAAACAAATCAAGTCGTCGTTCAAAGAAAAGACATGCCCATCCTCAACTAGAATATCAGATCCGCTTCATATGGATCTATTTGGCCCAAAGGAACCAAACCAAAGACATAAGTGGAAAGAAATACACCTTGGTGGTAGTAGATGACTACTCAAGATATACATGGACAATATTCATGTGCAAGAAGAAAGAAACTCTACAAAAACTACCACAAATTGATGAAGAGGATTCAAAATGAGAAGAGTCAAACCATTATCAAAATAAGATCGGATAGAGGAACCGAGTTTGTCAATGGAATAATAACTCAAAGATTGTATTGAGAATGGTATTGGTCATGAACGTCACAAGGACTCCACAAACAGAATGGAGTTGCGAGAAAGAAGAAATAGAACCTCAAAAAGAAGCGGCAAGGACCATGTTAGGCAAGCAGGTTAGCAAAAAGATTTTGGCTGAAGCAATCAACACAAACTTGCTACCCAAAACAGATGTATGATAAATAGACAAATGACAAAGACTCCCTATGAGATCCGGGATGGAAGAAAACCAAATGTTGCATATTTCAGGTTATTTGGATGTAAATGCTTCATCCACAACAATGGCAAAGACAACCTAAAGGCTTTTGATGCCAAAGCCGATGAGGGTATCTTCTCGTGATACTCAATCGAAAGCAAAGCCTTCTGAAATACTCAACAAAAGAACTATGGTTACGAGAAGAATCCATTCATGTAGTATTCGATGAGCCAAATGTAAATGGGGAAGACATTGAAGAGTCACCGATAAGTCAATCATCCAACCTTACGAGAAGAGTCCCTATCTTTGAGCCGAAGGCGGGGATTATCAATTGTAAGAAGATGAGATAGCTGAATCTCAAAAGCGGTGGAAAATCTGCGGTGAGTGATCACGAGAGAGCCGACCACAACAATACAAAATGCAAGTCAATCAATCCAGCTAACTTACTTCAACGACATAAGATGGTGAGAGACCATCCACGAACTTGTCATTGGAGATATAAGAGAAGGTGTCAAGACAAGATTCGAAACCCAACAAGAAGCAAATGTTCACATGCTTCATCTCGCAAATAGAGCCCAAAGATGTGTCACAAGCATTGGATCGACACACATTGGATTCAAGCTATGCAAGAAGAGTCAATCGGTTTGAGAGAAATAAAGTATGGGAATTAGTACAAAGACCCATACATCAAAATGTTATTGGAACCAAATGGGTATTCAGAAATAAGATGAACGAGGAAGGTTCTGTGGTAAGAAACAAAGCAAGATTGGTAGCCAAAGGATATTGCCAAGAAGAAGGAATAGATTTTGATGAAACATTTGCTCCTGTAGCAAGATTGGAAGCTATAAGGATGTTTCTTGCCTATGCAGCTCACAAGAATTTCATTGTATATCAAATGGATGTAAAGAGTGCATTCCTGAATGGTTTATTGGAAGAAGAAGTGTATGTTGAACAACCTCCAGGATTTGAGCAGAAGACTCTTGGAGACAAGGTATACAAACTCAAGAAAGCCCTGTACGGATTGAAACAGGCACCCAGAGCATGGTATGATACCCTGTCACAATTCCTAACTGAAAATGGATTCACAAAAGGAAAAGTAGATAGAACACTTTTCAGAATTCAAGACAAGAAGAGTATACTGCTTGTTCAAATATATGTTGATGACATCATCTTTGGATCCACTAACAAAGAGTTGTGTGAAAAATTCTCAAACCTCATGCAAAGTAAATTTGAAATGAGCATGATGGGAGAGCTGACATTCTTCCTTGGACTTCAAGTAAAACAGCTGAAGGATGGAACCTTCATAAGTCAAACGAAATACACCAGAGATTTAATGAAGAAATTTGGTATGGAGGAGAAGTCTTCTGTAAAAATACCAATGAACACATCACTCAAAATGGACATGGATGCGGATGGCAAGCTCAGAGATCAAACAAGATACTGAGCACTTGTTGGATCATTGCTCTATCTCACTAGCGGCCGGACATCACCTTTCTTTGTAGGTGTATGTGCAAGATTTTAATCTGCTCCAAAAGAGAGCCATATATGACAAAGAAAATTAAGAGAATATTGAGATACTTGAAAGGAAGCCAAGAAGTAGGCCTATGGTATCCAAGGAAGGTGGATTCAAGCTAATTGGCTATTCGGACTCACTACTATCTTTGGATGCAGAGTGGACAGAAGAGCACTTCGTGCACATGTCAAATGCTTGGAAACGACTAATTTCCTGGTTTAGCAAGAAACAAAACTCAATAGCCACCTCTACAAATGAGTGCGAATACATAGGCTGGCAAACAAGCAGCCCAAGTCCTATGGATGAGACAAAGAAAAAGACTATGAAGTTGAAGAAAAAGAAATTCCAATCATGTGTGATAACACAAGTGCAATTGCAATCACTCAAAATCCTGTGTTTCACTCAAGAACAAAACATATAGATGTCGATATCATTTCATAAGAGATCATGTTGAAAAGAAGGACATTATCTTGGAATATATCTCAATCGACAAACAACTATCGACATCTTCACAAAACCATTATGTGAGTCAAGATTTGAAGAACTCAAACATGAGTTGGGGCTAATTGAGCTAAGGTGAGACACGGAAGAATCAAAGAAAAGAAATGGAACAGAAAGAAGGTGAAAAAGAGTGAAAACTAAAATCACCAAGAATCACCAGACGGACGGACGGCTATACCAAGTCACCGATAGTTTGAGTCACTAAGAGAAATGTGAGAAGTAGAGTTAAATCGGCTAAGAGATAAGCTGAATAACTTATGAGCAAAGTGACAAAAACGCAATCGTTTTGACTTAGCGGGAATGTTTTAAGAGACACGTCAAAGATAATGATGATGTGTACGGACATAAAGCCGCACACCAAGCCTATGATTGGATATAAATGCTTTGCCGCATTAAATACGAGACATGAATCGCTGCTCAATATGCGTGCGAAATCCAAGCCGTTGATTTCGATCACGATTCAAAACCGTCGCACGCCCTTTCATAAACCATATTTAAACCATTTTTCGTCCGTTTCTCTCTCACACTTCTAAAAATTGTTCAATCTCTCTCTCAAAAGGCAAAGGCAAATACTCTCGAAACCCTATCAACCTTCGAATCAATTTCTCAATTTTTCTTGAAATTATTCTCGAGAAATGGCACCAACTTATGACTTTACCAAGTTGGGAAAACAAATCCACACTTGGTTCGACCGTGATTTCGAATTTTAATGGTGAAGCGGGTCCGACGACACCCTGGTGAAGAAAATCGCGGAGAAGTTGGAAACGTCCCGAGGACTAAAACCGTTTCTAACGCCGGAATATCCTATGACCTATGTGGAGGAGGTCGCACAATTCTACATGAATGCCGAGATTCACGACGAAGGAATCAAGTCATCCTGTTCACGGAAGCAAATGACTATCACCGCCAATGATTTGGTGAATATTGCTCACTACCGCCAGGAAGGAGCAATTGAGATTAAGGAAGCGATGTAAACTTGGCTGACGATGGAAAGAAATAGCCAAGTCCGACCTTGCCGATAAAATTATATACACAAAGAAACAAGAGATAAGGAGGATTATCACAAATTGTTGGACATAGTTGCCAAATGTATCGACATCAAATTTGGCGACTTTGACCAACCACAAAGGCAAAGCTGATTGTGATGGCCGCAATCATCGAAGAAAAGAAGATCAATCAAATGAGTTTATCTACGTTGAGACTCGCCCGAACGTGGGGAACAAGTCCTTCAGGAAGATGGGTCATTTGGAGGATCCCCCCGGGATATGGCCTAGTGATTGGCCGACTATTGGAGGTGAAAGAGTCCCTCTCGGACATGGGAAAGCATTCCATGTTAACAAGAGGATGTTCGAGCTAAACTCTCCGGTGCTCGAAGCGAGCTTACGCCAAGAGAGGCGACACCAGGGGAATCACCACCAAGACACAACTTGCCTCTCTCTCCAACCAAGAAGAAAGTCGCCCCCGCGGTGCCAAGAAGAAGATCACCCATGCAAAGAAAGAAAACCAAACATGCTCCCGCCCTGCCTGCAGCAGAGTCACCTACCCCAAATGTCACCTGTCACCTGCCAGCAGAGCGATCGAGAAGGACTCCCAAATACCTTCTCCGATCGTCAAAAGGAGGAGAACCGACAAGCCTGGAGACGGCTCTCTCGAAACAAACACAAGCACCGCCCTGCCGCCCAAGACTCGAGAGGCGCGCCTCGAACCCGAAATTCCCCTGGTACAAACCAGGAGAGACGAAGAAGACTCGTCAAGCGATCCGAACAGAGAAACCAATGAGTCGATTACTCGGCTAAGACAGATCTGGAGACTATCAAAGTAGAGTCTCGGATGTAGTTGATGAAACAATGCCAAGTCTGTGAAGGCGATCGTGAGAGGCAACCCAAGACACAACGTAGCTCACACAATGAAACTCAAAAAGAACCATTAAAGCGGATAGTGATGTAATGATCCTATCTCCACCTTACCCAAATATCCAAAATCGTCTGCGTGAGTGGAGAAAATGGAAGTCGAGCAAGTCAAGGGAAATGATTCCAACGGCCTGAATTCATAGAAGAAGAAGAGGAACTCGCTAAA
Source organism: Rehmannia glutinosa (assembly GCA_016081115.2). Classification (NCBI taxonomy): domain Eukaryota; kingdom Viridiplantae; phylum Streptophyta; class Magnoliopsida; order Lamiales; family Orobanchaceae; genus Rehmannia; species Rehmannia glutinosa. The sequence continues at coordinate 5,065,031 of CM071924.1, forward strand.
TTTCTCGGGTGACTCATCGTGCTCCCAAAGACTTGATGAGGACAATCGCTAGACATCCCGCAAATCTACAAGGACGGGGGAGAGCAAAAAGCAAGTCAAGAAGCCGAAGCACGTGAGAAGGCAAGTATCGCCCTATCTCCTACCCGACGAACACTTCCATCCTCTCCTTGATGTCTTCTCGAAAGTGACGAGGAACTGGAGAATGCTTCGCTTACGAAGAGTTGCAAATGCAGCAAGCATTGCCGCGAATCAAGAATCCTTCACGAGCAAAGATTAATGGAGGGACCAGGAGAGTTCTCGAACACACCGAAATCGATCTAATGGGAGTGGTTCAATAAATAGCCACATCGTTGTTGTTCTGCTACCACTTCCCCACTCACTCGGAAGAAGGCAATAAGGAGATGGCGATGAAAGCTGGCTAGTGGGGACCCCAATCGAGCCAACCCCTGTTGAAGGTGTGCTACCACCGCCCCAACGGCCGAACCATCAATTGCAACAATGGAGTCCGGAGACGAGTGACCCCACTCCAAGTCACTCAACCGGTGCGCCGGTGAGGGGAAACTCCTCCACCGCAGCAAGGTCGGAGGATGCTTTGCAGATGACTCCACAAAGAAGCAAGGAGGCGAAGAAGAGAAATTACAATCACAAGAAGAACAACAGAAGTTGCCATCAACGGCTCGGACAATTGGGATGTCTCGGTGAGGTGCCAACCGCTCAAGAAGGCTAATGACGCCGCTGATCCGGTCGAGGCACGGGAAGGAACATCCCCCGGGAGTTAACACTGGGCGATGAAAGTGCAATCCATGGGGTTGAGACTCAATGGATGCCATCAGTAAAGACCCTAAGACAACGACACTTTGTCGAAAGGAGACCAAGCCTCGCAGCGAGAGAGACTGCCGGGAGGAAATGAAGGCCCACGGGAGGTTGAGACTTCCGGGGTAAAGAGGGCTGAAGTAGAGAACATCCCTCCCGCAATCATCGACCCATCCGAGAAGGAGATCGGTGCACTCCATGATTCCCAGACAACCCCGATGTCACTTTTCCGGGATCGGAAGGCGAAGAAGAAGTCGAGTCAACCCCATGACAAATCCAAGAGACTCACCATGGATGTTCGAGCACGAGCAAGTCGATCCCAAGACTACTCGTCAAACTTTTAACTTTGATGATGAGCCACCACTAGAAATCTCATCATCGTCCGATGACGCCGCCGAGCATAAGGCCGAGGACAAGTCTCATCAAATGGAAAAATCACCGAGACCAACGACGCTATTAAGACAAATGGGCTCGGCAAGAAGCGGGTCTACTTCACAACTAAACCAGTGAACCAACCGAGACCACCGCTCCGCTCCTCAAGATACAATCGATCGATTCCCAAAAGAACTTCACGCGCACCGCTTATCATCGAACAAATCCCGGTTGGCGGTGATGAATCCTTTGTGGAATCTTTCCCTTTCTCACCGGAGATACGAACTCCACGAAGAGTCGAAAAATGAGCAAGCACGCTATCACAGACCACCTCCTGTTTTCACTCAGGCACCATTGTTCCAAAGATTTTGATTTCGATGTTGTATGGCCATCACCGCAATGAAAGAATCACCTCGAAGTTCGAGAAGTGTTCAAGGCACTCTTTGCTTTGAAGTTGAACGAATGGAGAGGCATTAGGCCTCTTTGGACATGCGCTGGACAACAGAGATGCCAACCTTACAACCGACTTGAGAGGCATCACAATGTCGGGATAAGGGAATGGTGGCAACAAAGGAATCAATGCGTGTGGAACAATGAGATACTTGAGAACCTTATTCAACAAGTCAAAGGTGTGGAGAGTGAAAATGTTGATGCGAAACGAAGTTTAGGAACACATTGAACATATGCATGAAGCTCACACCGCCGAGATCAAGGCTGCTGCGTGAGCGTAATGCAAATGATATACATCGTTTGGAAGAACACATGACAAGAAAATTCAGCCTTCTCATGGCTGAGATGAAGTGATTTCAAGAATCCAACGCTACTCGGTCAATTTCGTGCAAGATACAACGCAAATGACTTGAAGCAAAATTCAACCATCGGAAGACTTCGACTTCATGCTTGCCAAAGATGTTCCCGGGTTCCTCTATCCTTTGATGATGCCAAAAAGGGGAAGAGGAATACCTTAAAGCAAAGAAAATCAAGTTTGAAAAGAAAGGAGCGGTGACAAGGAACAAAATGAGAAGGAAAATCGATTGAGGAAATTTTGAAATCGAAGAAACGAAAATCACGAGGGGGGGGATCAAAAGATATGACCTTGATGATTGCACAAACCCCCAACAAAGTCCTCCACAGTGACATTATAAGCGAAAACTCCCCTTGACTCGCCACTCCAACACTGCTGTATCTATGGATGAGAAGAGAAAAGCAATTGAAGCGAGGGATGAAGGAGGTGGAAGGAAGAATGGATGCCATGGTGATGAACATCTTGAAAGAACACGGAGGCATTCCAGTTACAGAGACACGTATGCCATTTCGTATGTCGGACGAGCGAAGATTGCTGAAATTCAAAACGCTCGAATCAAGGATATTTTGCAAATATGTCCATGGCTCAAGCTTGGGACCTGTCTTGGGAAAAGGGTCTCACATTATGTGAAGAAGCGACAGACGATGAGAGACAACCTGATCGCTCTGCTGTCACTCCGCTGGGCACTCACCGGAAAGAAGAAGGCCCAATACAAGATATCGCCCGAGGTAGAGGAAGAAGCGGCGATGGATGAAGAAGCTTGGACCTGGCCTCTGCCCAAGAATATTGAATACGTAGATCCGGAAAGAAAGGAGGGATCTACTGGTGGGCTTGACCAAGTGGCGAACTTGCGAGTGGCTAAAACCAACGCCGAGTATGTAAAGAGAATAGAAGAAGAAAACAAAAGACAAACTCGGCTATGGCGGGAGAGACAGGAAAGAATAAGGAAAGATGAAGTCGCCAGAAGGCATATGAGAAGAAAAAGAAGGCAAATTGGTGACGACGAGAAGAAGAGAAGAAGAAGAGAAGAAGATCTTGATCAAGATGAAAGAAGGAGACAAGGAGATGAAGTGTTCTTTGTCCAACCCTTCGTGTATTTTATATGTAAATACATACAATGTAAGTCTTCGTAATAAAGCTATAAATTTTCTATTTTTTGTAAAGACAATTACATACTCGATACACCTTGTAAACAATTGTGTTAAGTACAAGAATGATATGATCAATAAAAAGATTGATTCTCACAAGATACATTCTATGTCAATACACTATCGTATGTATCTTTGTTATTTGCATCTTTGTATGATTTAAGTTTTGGTATCATCAAAAAGGGGAAATTGTTAGGAATTTCATTGTTTAGATTTTGATGAATGCCATGTAAAACTTAGAATAGAAAGTTGGCTCCCAATTCTTGTCAGAAATGTATTGTAACAATTAGAGTGGCCAAGCTGAGTTAAGTCGCCTACGCCCTAACATGCAAGAAGACAACAAGGCTTGAAGGAAAACTCACTGAGAGACAAATTTGTACAAAGTCAAAGAAAGAGCGACAGAACTCGATCAAGAAGCGGTGAGATGCAACAGAGTGGAACATCATCAAGTCAACTCAAAGAGAAGCCAAGTCTCAAGTCAAGTGACGTAAGAGTCATCCATGATTGGAAGCTGACTCTAAGTCACCTGGGAAAGCAAGGAAAAGCGATCAAGTCGAGATAACTATAAAAGAACCGTTGCACATAAATCAAGAGATTTACTTAAACAAGTAATATCTCCATACTACCTTTCTTGGAGTGCTCAGTCCCGAGCGTGCAAAAGGAATGAACCAATGGGAAGCACTACACCGTGTCGACTCAAAAGATGATAAAATAATTCATACGAGGAAATGGCAATTCCAAGAACTCGCAAGCCAACGACGCAAAGTGACTTTCAAAAATGAGCCTATCTCTTCAACGGGCAAATTTTTGAAAGTTCACTATAAAAGGCCGAGGAATTTGTTTGAGAAAAAGAGATGAATGACACATACGTGAGATATACAAGCACATCGAAAAAACTTAAACAATCTCAATCCTCAAGCCTACATTTGAAGTACATCAATCCAACACTTACCCGTGAAGGAAAGAGAACTTCAACCACCTGAAGAGGAAACCTTTGAAAACAAGGGGTCTACATTCCGGAAGGATTGTAGAAAGGTTCAAAGGCTCAACCAAGTCTTAAGCTCTTGGAGGGCTTCGTGATCAAATCCAAAGTGCTTAAGCAAGTGAGTCAGAGTAGGAAAAGCGCACTGCCTGTGAAGAAGCCGAGTCGCATTTGAGAAGCCACCGAGTGATCAAGCGCGTCTCAGCATCGAGTCCCAAAGGATCAAGTCGGGCCGTTGTGATCAAGACTTGTATCCGGACTGTACCACTTTGTAAACCGATCATTACTTAGTGGATTCCTCCAGGAGTTGGAGAAGAGAGGAGTAGAAGAATTACCCCATCTTCGAACCTCTATAAAAACTTTCTTGTGTCATTTACATTTCAAAGATTTAAATCTCTGCACTTTTAAATTGCTTATATCTCACGATAAATTTGCTATCCATTTAATAATTTATAAAGTACTAAATCAAGTCGTAAAAACTTGCTTAATCAAACTTAAGGGTGTTAAGTCTTCCGCTAAAAACAAAACCACGCTTGAGTCAAATTATAGCCAACAAACCGAGTTACTCTATTAACGACTCAACCGAAGTCTGTTGAGAGATTAACTCTCTTGAGTGACTAATTTGACTGTCCATCAAGGACACAAATGTGTAGAACTCAGAGATTTAAAAGGACTAAATCGAAAATTTGGTAAGGTTTATTCAACCCCCTTCTAAACCTTACACTTACACCCTTGGGACCTACACACTGAAATAGATAAATTTCCCCACGGGTTGAAAAGGTCGGTTTACTTTACGAGGCGATCATGGAGTTCCAACAATTGTGCTTGAAGCATTTGCATATGCGGACTTATGGATATGATCACTTGCGTTTTTGGAGTAGCAGATCGCGTAATGATATCAATGTGCTTAATTAATCGCTTTTTATTCAATGACGTTCTACAAGAAAACACAAAAGAGGTCAATTTTATAGTAAACGACACACAATATACAAAAGGATATTATCTAATTGATGGGATCTATCCACATTGGGCTAGTTTTATCAAGAGTTTTCACGCCCGAGAAGGTCAAAGAGAAAGATTTTCAAGCAAAGACAAGAAGCTGCAAGAAAGGATGTTGAGCGAGCATTTGTGGTACTCCAATCTCGTGGGGGCAATGATCAAATGGTCTAGTAGGCGATTATGGTATAAGAATAACTTAAAGGACATCATCCATATAAGCATTATTTTGCACAACGTAATTATTAAGGATGAATGGAAAATATCAAATAATTGGTTGGATGATGAAGGAGTTCCCCCAGAGCAAATATTTTAGGGCTCTACCCAAGAGTTTCAAGAATACCTTCGGATACGTTCTGAGTTACGCGATAGTCAAATACATCACCAACTTCGAGCCGATTTGGTTGAGCACATTTGGGCACTCTATGGAGGCGATTATTGTTTAGATTAGTTGATAAACTTTACGAATTGATTGTAACATTTAATGTTTAATGGTGTACTCTTGCAACAAGTATTAATAAATTTTTCCTACTTTTTGCTACATTATATAATTATATTCAACAAATGCATATAAATATAAATAATATTTATTATCTATTAAATATGTGTAAAATATTTTTTTATTTTAAAAAATATAAATTATATATATTTGTATAAATGTAATAATGCATATTATATAATGTAAAATATAATAAATATATGTGATATTATAGTGGGAGAATGTAGGGTCCACAAAAAAGTTATTTAGAGGTTTTTGGATTGTGGAGAGAAATGTGAGGTTTTTTCTTCTTGAAGTTTTTATGATGTGGCACCATGGGCTCCGCCAAAAAATAGGTTTGTAGAGGTTTTTAGAAATGTGGCATTGGAGATGCCCTTAATGTCTAACGAATATTACATATATATATATATATATATATATATATATATATGCACACACACTAATAAGTTTTAGTTTGAAAGTTTGGGGGCTTTTCCCACATAAAAGTATGAGAAAACGTCCGTGCATATGCCCAACCTGTTTTTACAAACTGTCATAATTGATATATTAAAAATTTATAGCAAAACTATTAGCTTATATAAATTGGTATGATCTTATAAAAAACCCGTTGTTACGACACCATCCTTAGTTCGATTTTGTTACAATTGATTATCCTTTTGTTTTTATGCAAGTGAATCAACCATTTTATCACATTACCTATATGAATATATAAACTGAAAATCAAGATGAGATTGTGAATGGAAACAATGCAATGTCTAAGAGTCATGCTAGCAAATATGAGGAAAAATATATATAACATATTTACACATAAAAGTTGATCGAGTATACCTATTTGCAGCGAAAATGTTCGATCCACTTAGCATTGATTAAGCTCTTCTACATCCCTCATTTTTGGCCTAGGATTAAACTTATCTACAAGTCTTCTTTGATTGAATTGTGAATAATGAATAATCTCCGTACATCCTCGACCCACGAGCGAATTACGAATAAACCTATGAGCTACATTTCTCGTTGGTGTAAATAACTAATGCAAATTATTTACTTGGTTGTGCTCACCTTGAGCCCTTGTTGATGCTCTAAAAGACATAAGGAAATTTGAAGGATAGAAGAATTATTTTCTTATTGTTTGGAAGACGTATGATTTTTTTAGACGTATATTGTAGGTAGAGATATTGTTAGGAATTTTATTGTTTAGATTTTGATGAGTGCCATGTAAAACTTAGAATAGAAAGTTGGCTCCCCAATTCTTCTTTGTAAAATGTATTGTAACAATTAAAAAAAAAAGCCGCCAAGCCGAGTTAAGTCGCCTACGCCCAACATGCAAGAAGACAACTCAAGGCTTGAAGGAAAACTCGACCGAGACAACAGTTTGAGTACAACAAAGAAGAAGCGGAGACAAGAACTCGATCAAGAAACAATGAGATACTGGTGAGTGGAACATCATCAAGTCAACTCAAGAGAAGCCAAGTCTCAAGTCAAGTGACAAAGAGTCATCCATGATTGGAAGTTCGACTCTAAGTCACCTGGGAAAGCAAGGAAATGCAGATCAAGTCGAGATAATCGTAAAAAGAACCGTTGCCGAAATTAAGAGACTTACTTAAACAAGTAATATCTCCATACCACCTTTCTTGGAGTGCTCACCCCGTCGAGCGTGCAAAAGGAATGAACCAATGGGAAGCACTACACCGTGTCGAAACTCCGAAAAAGGTGATAAAACAATTCATACGAGGAAATGGCAATTCCAAGAACTGCAAGCCAACGACTGCAAAGTGACTTTCAAAAATGAGCCTATCTCTTCAACGGGCAAATTTTTGAAAGTTCACTATAAAAGGCTGAGGAATTTGTTTGAGAAAAAGAGATGAATGACACACACGTGAAGATATACAAGCTTATCAAAAACTGAAATATTCTCAATCCTCAAGCCTACATCTCAAGTACATCAATCCAACAATTACCTGTGAAGGAAAGAGAACTTCAATCAGTTGAAGAGGAAAATACTGAAAAACAAGGGGTCTACATTCCAGGAAGGATTGTAGAAAGGTTCAAGGCTGAACCAAGTCTTAAGTTCTTGGAGGGCTTCGTGATCAAATCCAAAGTGCTTAAGCAAGTGAGCTGTAGTAGCAAGGCACGCCTGTGAAGAAGCCGAGTCGTACGAGAAGCCAGCGAGTGATCAAGCGTCTCCAGACCGAGTCCCAAAGGATCAAGTCGGCCGTTGTGATCAAGACTTGTATCCGACTGTTACCACTTTGTAAACCGATCATTACTTAGTGGATTCCTCCAGGAGTTGGAGAAGAGAGGAGTAGAAGAATTACCCCATCTTCGAACCTCTATAAAAACTTTCTTTGTCATTTACATTTCAAAGATTTAAATTTCTCGCACTTTTAATTGCTTATATCTCACGATAAATTTGCTATCCATTTGATAATTTATAAGTACTAAATCAAGTCGCAAAAACTTGCTTAATCAAACTTAAGGGTGTTAAGTCTTCCAATAAAAAAAAACACAAATGAGTCAATTTATAGCCAACAAATGAGTTACTCTATTAATGTACTTACTTCGAGTCTGTTGAGAGATTAACTCTACTGAGTGACTAATTCGATCGGTCCATCGGGACACACTGTGTAGAACTCTGTAGATTTAAAAGGCCTAAATCAAAAATTTGGTAAGGTTTATTCAACCCCCCTTCTAAACCTTACACTTACACCCTTGGGACTACAAGTGGTATCGGAGCGATTGGTTCATTGAACCCTCCGCACCGGTTCTTGAACTAGATCTTCAAACTTTTCAAAAGTCTCGCTTTAGTACTTAAACTTTCAAAACTCTTTTCTATCATTAAAAGTTATTATCATGGAAGCAAATCTAACACGCATTCCTATGTTCACTATTGAAGAATTTGATGATTGGAAAATTCGTATGCAGCTCATCTATCAAGATTACATGATGAGATGTGGATAGTGATAGAAGATGGGCCTCGCAAATATTAAAGGTGAACACAAATTGTCACGAAGAGTTGCAAAAGAAGGGAAGAAGATCGCAAAGACCAGACTCACCATGGTTGAAAAACCAAGAACCGAGTGGACAAATGATGACAAAAAGATACAACCTGGACAATGTAGCCAAGGACATTCTTTACAAAACCTTGACAAAGCCATGTTCAATAAAGTGAAATCTTGCAAAACCGCCAAGAAAATCTGGGACAAAACCGACATTGATTTGTGAAGGCTCGTGAGCAAATCAAAGAAAACAAACAAACTGTTGGGTACAAAAATTTGAGAACTTTAAAATGATCTCGGAGAAAACTTGGATCAACTGGATGCTCGGTTTACGAAATCACAAATGAGTCATTTATACTTGGGAAGGAATATACACGAGAATGAAATGTGTATAAAGATCCTAAAAGTCTTCCAAATTGAATGGGAAATGAAGGTCATGGCATTGAGACACTCCATGGACCTATCAAAGACATCCAATCATGAGTTATTCTCGACCTCAAAGCCTACGAGTTTGAGCCGAGAAGGAAAGACCAGAGAAGAGACAACTTGCACTCCAAAACAAATTGCTTTAATTGTCAAAAATGGAAGGAGAGCCGAGGTCAAAGAGGCAATTGACCCGGAAGAAATAGCCCGATGGTTAAAAGATTTAACAAGTTCTTTAACAAGAACTACAAGAGAGGAAAGGGTGAATCCTCCGTAAGACACTCACCTCCTCCAAATCAAGGGATGATAGGCCAACCAAGAGAATGCATCATCAACAAGTTGAGTATCAAAGGGCTGACAACTCAAGAATAGAAAGAGCGATCAAAAGGCTGAATATCTATGTTGGAATTGTAGACAACCAGTCACTATGCTATTGATCGCTCATATCCTGTAGTCAACAAGTACAAAACGAAGAAGAAAGAAAGGTCTTCGAGAAAGAAGACAAGAGAAGAAAAAGGCAATGATGGTCGCAGAGATCGGCCGAGACAAACCAAGTCAAGAGAGACAAATGACTCGAGAGCAGAGCGGTGAAGCCGACTACTCAAGTGACTCTGAAGAAGCCTTGATCTCCGCTTAATGGCCAAAGAACAAGATCAAGAAGATGAGGTACAATCTAACTCAACAAGCTCGACACTAGTGATAGTGATCGTGACACACACACTTCATCACCCACTCGATCTTTATGATTCATTAGGCAAAATGATGAAAGATTTTGAGCACATTAAAACCTCACACACACTATTGAATGAGGAAAACAGCCTTAAAAGTCAAAACTCAAAGCCGACTAAGGAGCCGAGCACTCTAAGTCAAATAGCCGATGAGAATAAAAGTTTAAAGGTCGAAAATGCTAAATTAATAGCGTAAATTGCCGCTATACAAAAGAGGAGAATGACCTCAAAAATGTTATTGCCTCATTCACTAAGGCATCTAAATCATTGGATGATCTTATTATGAGTCAAAGAGAATGTGGAGACAAGACAAAGCTAGATTTAATTCCTTTGTGCCATGTCAAACCTCTCTGTGAGTAATTTTGGAAAAAGGATCTTCAAGTCATGAAGAGTCCGAAAAATCCAAAACTCTAAATGTTGCACACACTTTCAATACAAAGCACAATACCAAGCAAACTGGCCTTGGTTACAAAGGAAAAGGAAAAAACAATACAGTTGAGAGTGTCAAAGGATACCGAGAAGAGATTCACCAGTCCTCAAATAGACTCCAAACGAAAAATACTCAGAAAGAAGAAGCGAGCTACCAAAAATCCCAAAACTCATAAAAGAAATACATATGATGGGAATGGTAGAAAATATCCAAGCCAAGCCGATCGAATAATGTGAACTATCACCTAGACTTATGGAATACAAGCCCAAATGGCAAAGGCCTAGAACTCAACAAAGGCCATTCCAAAAGCATAAGAGCTTTCATCAAAGACACATATGCACCTAGGCACTACACTCAAGACACCACAATTACCCAAGAAAGGCAATTGCTAAAACACATATGCAGCATACAGACAAAAGAGACAAATGAATTGTAAACCTGACTCCCCAAGCAATTTGCCAGGATTAATTATGATTATGGCACCGATAGATGGCATCCTCTTAGAGTCAAATCATTTGGCTATAGGTTGGTTGGATCATCTTATAATTCTAACCCCTCAGACCCGCATAAGAATGGGTACCTAAAACTTAATTTCCTTGATTGCGGTTTCAAGGAACAAATGAGTGCCAAGGAACCTGGTAAATGGATAGTGGTCGCCCGCATATGACAGAAATAAGAGAAATCACAAAATTCAAGGAAGTCAAAGGAGCAAAAGTCATATTTGGAGGAAATGAAGCTCCTGGTGAAATAAGAGGCATTGGATCCATCAAAAGAATGGTTTAGAAATCACAGATGTTGCATATGTTGAAGGACTAAACTTCAATTTACTAAGCATCACCAACTCGTGACAAGGGCTACAATGTTGGATTCAACATGGGAATATGCCATATCAAAGATATTGAATCAAATGAAGTTGTCTTTGCAAGGAAATACAGACAAAAATATGTATGTAGTGGATTGGTCAACTCGCAACACCCAAGACTGCCTCTGTCCCTACTAGCAAAGAGAGCACAATGAATCAAGTCAAGTCGGGCACAAAAAGCCGAGTCACCTGAATTTCAAAACAATCAACAAGTTGGCAAGAAGTCATCTTGTAGAAGGACTTCCGGACTCAAGATACAAGAAGGAAAGTATATGTGATGCATGTCGGAAGGAAAACAAATCAAGTCGCTCTCAAAGAAAAGACATGCCCATCCTCAACAAGAATATCGCATCCGCTTCATATGGACCTATTTGGCCCAAAGGGAACCAAAGAAGCATAAGTGGAAAGAAATACACCCTGGTGGTAGTAGATGACTACTCAAGATATACATGGACAATATTCATGTGCAAGAAGAAAGAAACTCTACAAAAGCTACCACAAATGATGAAAAGGATACAAAATGAGAAGAGTCAAACCATTATCAAAATAAGATCGATAGAGGAACCGAGTTTGTCAATGGAATAATAACTCAAGATCAGATTGAGAATGGTATTGGTCATGAACTATCACCGCAAGGACTCCACAACAGAATGGAGTTGCGAAAGAAGAAACAGAACCCCAAAGAAGCAAAGAAGACCATGTTAGTCAAGCAGGTTACTAAAAAGATTTTGGGTCAAGCAATCAACACAAACTTGCTACACCCAAAACAGGATGTATGATAAATAGACAAAAACGACAAAGACTCCCTATGAGATCCTGGATCGGAAGAAAACCAAATGTTGCATATTTCAGATATTTGATGTAAATGCTTCATCCACAACAATGGCAAAGACAACCTAAAGGCTTTTGATGCTAAAGTCGATGAGGGTATCTTCTTAGATACTCACCAAAGCAAAGCCTACGTAATACTCAACAAAAGAACTATGGTTACGTAAGAATCCATTCATGTAGTATTCGATGAGCCAAATGTAAATGGGGAAGACATTGAAGAGTCACCGATAAGTTCAATCATCCAACCTTACGTAAAGAGTCCCTATGTCAAGTCAAGCAGAATTATCAATTCGTAAGAAGATGAGATAGTCAATCTCAAAAGCAAATGAAAAAACTGCAAATTTAATGATCACGAGAGAGCTGACCACAAAGAACACAAATGCAAGTCGATCAATCCAAATAACTTACTTCAACCTCGACGTGGTGGCCGAGAGACCATCCACCGTAACTTGTCATTGGAGACATAAGAGAAGGTGTCAAGACAAGATCCAACCCAACAAGAAGCAATGTTCACATGCTTCATCTCGTAGATAGAGCCCAAAGATGTGTCACAAGCATTGACGACACACATTGATTCAAGCTATGCAAGAAGAGTCAATCATTTGAGAGAAATAAAGTATGGGAATTAGTACAAAGACCCATACATCAAAATGTTATTGGAACCAAATGGGTATTCGTAAATAAGATGAACGAGGAAGGTTACGTGGTAAGAAACAAAGCAAGATTGGTAGCCAAAGGATATTGCCAAGAAGAAGGGATAGATTTTGATGAAACATTTGGCCCCGTAGCAAGATTGGAAGCTATAAGGATGTTTCTTGCCTATGTCGCTCACAAGAATTTCACTGTATATCAAATGGATGTAAAAAGTGCATTCCCGAATGGTTTATTGGAAGAAGAAGTGTATGTTGAACAACCTCCAGGATTTGAGCAGAAGACTCTTGGAGACAAGGTATACAAACTCAAGAAAGCCCTGCACGGACGGAAAACAGTGCACCCGCAGCATGGTATGATACCCCCACAATTCCTGATCAAAATGGATTCACAAAAGGAAAAGTAGATAGAACACTTTTTCGTAATTCAAGACAAGAAGAGTATACGCTTGTTCAAATATATGTGGATGACATCATTTTTGATCCACAAACAAAGAGCTATGTGAAAATTTTCAAACCTCATGCAAAGTAAATTTGAAATGAGCATGATGGGAGAGCCGACATTCTTCCTTGACTTCAAGTGAAACAAAGGATGGAACCTTCATAAGTCAAACAAAATACACCAGAGATTTAATGAAGAAATTTGGTATGGAGGAAAAGTCTTCTAAAAATACCAATGAACACATCACCAAAATGGACATGGATGCAGATGGCAAGCTCAGAGATCAAACAAGATACTGAGCACTTATTGGATCATTGCTCTATCTCACAAATAGCAGCCGTACATCACTTTTGTTTGTAGTGTATGTGCAAGATTTCAATCTGCTCCAAAAGAGAGCCATATGACTCCAAGAAGAGAATATTGAGATACTTAAAAGGAAGCCAAGAAGTAGGCCTATGGTATCCAAAGGAAGGTGGATTCAAGCTAATTGGCTATTCATACTCGACTATGCCGGATGCAGAGGATGGACAGAAAGTACTTCAGCACATGTCAAATGCTAGGAAACAGACTAATTTCCTGGTTTAGCAAGAAGCAAAACTCAATAGCCACCTCTACAAAGGCGTAATACATAGTCACGCGCGCTTGTTGTGCCCAAGTCCTATGGATGAGACAACAGAAAGAGAGATTATGAAGTTGAAGAAAAAGAAATTCCAATCATGTGTGATAACACAAGTGCCATTGCAATCACTCAAAATCCTGTGTTGCACTCAAGAACAAAACATATTGATGTCGATATCATTTCATAAGAGATCATGTTGAAAAGAAGGACATTATCTTGGAATATATCTCAACCGACAAACAACTAGCCGACATCTTCACAAAACCATTATGTGAGTCAAGATTTGAAGAACTCAAACATGAGTTGGGGCTAATTGAGCTAAGTCGAGACACGAAGAATCAAAGAAAAGAAATGGAACAGAAAGAAGGTGAAAAAGAGTGAAAAACTAAAATCACCAAGAAATCACCAGACGGACAATCAACTATACCAAGTCACCGGTGAATGAGTCACTAAGAGAAATGTGAGAAGTAGAGTTAAATCACCTAAGAGATAAGTCAATAACTTATGAGCAAAGTGACAAAAACGCAATGCTTTGACTTAGCGGAATGTTTTAAGAGACACGTCGATAATGATGATGTGTACAGACATAAAGCCGCACACCAAGCCTATGATTGGATATAAATGCTCACCGCATTAAATACGAGACATGAATCTCAATATGCGTGCGAAATCCAAGCCGTTGATTTCGATCACGCATTCAAAACCGCCTCCGCACGCCCTTTCATAAACCATATTTAAACCATTTTTCGTCCGCTTTCTCTCTCACACTTCTAAAAACTGCTCAATCTCTTTCTCTCAAAAGGCAAAGGCAAATACTCTCAAAACCCTATCAACCTTCAAATCAAATTTCTCGAACTTTTCCTTGAAATTATTCTCGAGAAATGGCACCAACGTATGACTTTACCAAGTTGGGAAAACAAATCCACACCGGTTCAACCGTGATTTCGACGAATGGTGAAGCAGGTCCGACGACACCCTGGTGAAGAAAATCGCGAGAAGTTGGAAACGCCAGATCAAAACCGCTTTCTAACGCCGAATATCCTATGACCTATGTGGAGGAGGTCGCACAATTCTACGTGAATGCCGAGGTTCACGATGAAGGAATCAAGTCATCCTGCTCACGGAAGCAACACTATCACCGCCAAGGATTTGGTGAATATTGCTCACTACCAAGGAAGGAGCAACCGAAATTAAGGAAGTCGATGTAAACTTGGTCGACGATGGAAAGAAATAGCCAAGTCCGACCTTCCGATAAAATTGTATACACAACAAACTAAAGATCATTGAAGGAGGATTATCACAAATTGTTGGACATTGTTGCCAAATGTATCGACATCAAATTTGGCGCACTTTGATCAACTATCAAAGGCAAAGCCGATTGATGGCCGCAATCATCGAGAAAAGAAGATAAATCGGCCGAAGTTTATCTACAAAGCAGACTCTTCCGGCGTGGGAACAAGTCCTTCAAACAAGATGGCACATTTGGAGGATCCCAGGATATGGCCTAGTGATTGGCCTGCTATTGAGGTGAAAGGAGTCCTCTTAGACATGGGAAGGCTTTCCATGTCAACAAGAGGATGTTCGTAGCTAACCTCTCCGGTGCTCGTGCGAGCTTATGCCAAGAGAGCCGACACTGTGAGGGGGGAATCACCGACCTCAAGACACAAATTCCTCCTCTCCAACCAAGAAGAAAAAGCCGCCCGCAGCCGCTATCTGTCGCCGCCCGCAAAGAAAGAAAACCAAACATGCTCCCGCCCGCAGCAGAGTCACCCGCCCCACGGCCATGTCACCGCCCCTTTCTGGCGACGAGAGAAGGACTCCCAAATACCTTCTCCGATCGTCAAAAGGAGGAGAACCGACAAGCCTAGACGGCCACTCCTCGAAAACAAACACAAGCACCGCCCCGCCGCCAAGACTCGAGGACGCCGCCTCCGGGACTGAAATTCCCCGGTACAAAACCAGAGACGAAGAAGACTCGTCAAGCCCAACAGAGAAACCAAATGAGTCGGTTACTCAACTAGCACAAATATCGGAGACTATCGGAGAAGAGAGTCTCCGGATGTAGTTGATGAAACAGCCAAGTCTCGTCAAGGCGATCGCAGAGGCAACCCGAAGACACAAACAGCTCACACAAACAAACTCAAGAAGAACTAAATTGCGCAGATAGTGATGTAATGATCCTATCTCCACCTTACCCGACATCCAAAATCGTCATGTGAGTGGAGAAAATGGAAGTTGAGCAAGTCAAGGAACAGTTCCAACGGCCTCGAATTCATAGAAGAAGAAGAGGAATCGCTAAATTTCCTCGATCGACCATCGTGCTCCCAAAGACTTGATGAGGACAATCGCTTAGACATCCCGCAAATCTACAAGGACAGGGAGAGAGCAAAGCAAGTCAAGAAGCCGAAGCACGTGAAAAGGGAAGTATCCGCCTATCTCCCGCACCACGTAACACTTCCATCCTCTCCTTGATGTCCTCTCCGAAAGTGACGAGAACTGAGAATGCTCCGCCACGTAAGAGTTACAAATGCAAAGAAGCATTGCATGAATCAAGAATCCTTCACGAGCAAAGACTCGATAGAGGACCAGGAGAGTCCTCCAAAACACAAACCGAAATCGATCCAATGGGAGTGGTTCAAAAATAGCCATCGATATTCGCTACCACTTCCCCACTCACTCGGAAGAAGGCAATAAGGAAGTGGCGAAACCGGGCTAGTGGGGACCCCGGTCGAGCCAACCCCTCGTTGAAGGTGTGCTACCACCGCCCCAACTAACAACCATCAATTGCAACAACCGAGTCCGAGACGAGTGACCCCACTCAAGTCACTCACCAAGGCGCCGGCCGAGGAGAAAACTCCTCCACCGCAGCAAAGGTCGGAGGATGCCGCAGATGACTCCACAAAGAAGCAAGGAGGCGAAGAAGAGAAATTACAATCACTAGAAGAACAGCTAAGTTGCCATCAACGAGCTCGGGTACCGAGACGCCTCTCACCGAGGTGCCAACCGCTCTGGCGTTAATGACGCCGCGATGCAAGGCAGGCATGAAGGAACAACCCCGGAGTTAACACTGGCGATGAAAGTGCAATCCATGGGGTTGAGACTCCAATGGATGCTATCGTGAGAAGACCCTAAGACAAACCGACACTCGTCGAAAGGGAGGACCAGGCCTCGCAGCAGAGAGACCGCTCGGAGGAAATGAAGGCCCACGGGAGGTTGAGACTTCCCTGGTAAAGAGGTTGAAGTAGAGAACATCCCTCCCGCAATCATCGACCCATCCGAGAAGGAGATCAGCGCACTTCATGATTCCCAGGACAACCCCGATGTCACTTTTCCGGGATCGGGCGAAGAAGAAGCCGAGTCAACCCCATGACAAATCCAAAAGACTCACCAAGCTGGGCGTTCCAAGTACGAGTAAGTCCGATCCCAAGACTACTCGTCAAACTTTTAACTTTGATGATGAGCCACCTCTAGAAATCTCATCATCGTCCGATGACGCGCCGATAAGGCCGAGGATAAGTCAATCGAAAAGGAAAATTCACCGAGACCAACGGGTTCGCAAGACAAGAGGCTCGGCAAAGCGTCCATCTCACAACCAAACCCAAATGAACCGTACACCACAAGCCCCGCTCCTCAAGCTACACTGGATCGATTCCCAAAAGAACTTCACGCGCACCGCTCATCATCGAACAGATCCTACCGGCGGTGATGAATCTTTTTGTAGAATCTTTCCCTTTCTCACCGGAGATACTTAACTCCACGAAGAGTCGAAAAATGAGCAAGCACGTTATCAAAGACCAACTCCTGCTTTTTCACTCGGCACCATTGTTCCAAAATTGACTTTGATTTCGACGTCGTATGGCCATCAATCGCAACAAAAGAATCACCAAGTACGAAGTGTTCAAGCACTTTCTTTGAAGTTGAAAAGATGGAGAGGCATCGCCTCTTTGGACATGCGATTGGACAATGAGATGCCACCCTTACAAAACTTAAGAGGCATAACAATTGAATAAGGGAATGGTGGCAACAAAGAAGAATCAATGCGTGTGGAACAGGTGAGATACTTAACCTTATTCAACAAGCCGCTGGTGTGAGAGTCAAAAATGTTGATGCGAAAAACAAAGTCGAGGAACACATTGAGCATATGCATGAAGCTCACACCGCCGAGATCAAGCTGCTGCGTGAGTAGAATGCAAATGATATACAGCGTTTGGAAGAACACATGACAAGAAAATTCAGCCTTCTCATGACGAGATGAAGCTGATTTCAAAGAGATCCAACGCTACTCGGCCTCAATTCGTCCGCATACAACGCAGCAGACTTGAAGCGAATTCAACCATCAAGACTCAACTTCATGCTTGCCAAAGATGTTCCCCGGGGTTCCTCTATCCTTTGATGATGCCAAAAAGGGGAAGAGGAATACCTTAAAGCAAAGAAAATCAAGCTAAAAAGAAAGGAGCAATGACAAGGGAACAAATGAGAAGGAAAATCACCGAGGAAATTTTGAAATCAAGAAAGGAAAATCATTGAGGGGAAGGATCAAAAATATGACCTTGATGATTGCACAAACCCCCAACAAGGTCCTCACACAAATGACATTATAAGCAAAGAAACTCCCGTGACTCTGCCACTCCAAGACTCTGCTGTATCTATGGTGAGAGGAGAAAAGCAATTGAAGCAGGGGATGAAGGAGGTGGAAGGAAGAATGGATGCCAGGGTGATGAACATCTTGAAAGAACACGGAGGCATTCCATTGACAGACATGTATGCCATTTCGTATGTCGGGACAGAGCCAAGATCAATTGACGAATTCAAAACGCTCGAATCAAGGATATTTTGCAAATATGTCCATGGCTCAAGCTTGGGACCAGTCTTTGGAAAAGGGTCTCACATTATGTGAAGAAGTTCGACGCATGACAGACAACCGTGATCACTCTGCCGGTCACTCCGCTGGCACTCACCGGAAAGAAGGCCCCAAAGATGATCGATACGCCCGGAGGCGAGGGAAGAAGCTTCAGACCTAGGCCTCCGCCCAAGAATATTGAATACGAGATCCGGAAAGAAAGGAGGGATCTTCTGGGGCTTGACCATGTGGCGAACTTGCAAGTGGCTAAAACCAACGCCGAGTATGCAAAAAGAATAGAAGAAAAAACAAGAGACAAACTCACGGCTATGGCAGGAGAGACAGAAAGAATAAGAAAAGATGAAGTCAAAGAAAAGCATATGAGAAGAAAAAGAAGGCAAAATGATGACGAGAAGAAGAGAAGAAGAGAAGAAGATGCCGATCAAGATGAAAGAAGGAGACAAATAAGGAGATGAAGTGTTGTTGTCCAACCCTTCGTGTATTTTATATGTAAATACATACAATGTAAGTCTTCCGTAATATAGCTATAAATTTCCTATTTTTTTGTGAAGACAATTACATACTCGATACACCTTGTAAAACATTGTGTTAAGTACAAGAATGATATGATCAAGAAAAAGATTGATTCTCAAGGCATACATTCTATGTCAATACACTATCTCGTATGTATCTTTGTTATCTCGTCTCTTTGTATGATTTAAGTTTTGGCATCATCAAAAAGGGGGAAATTGTTAGGAATTTTATTGTTTAGATTTTGATGAGTGCCATGTAAAACTTAGAATAGAAAGTTGGCTCCCAATTCTTGGCCGTAAAATGTATTGTAACAATTAAAGCTGCCAAGCCGAGTTAAGTCGCCTACGCCCAACATGCAAGAAGACAAATCAAGGCTTGAAGGAAAACTCGACCGAGAGACAACCGAGTACAACAAAGAAGAGCAGACAAGAACTCGATCAAGAAACAAATGAGATACGGTGAACAGTGGAACATCACCAAGTCAACTCAAGAGAAGCCAAGTCTCAAGTCAAGTGACAAGAGTCATCCATGATTGGAAGTCGACTCTAAGTCACCTGGGAAAGCAAGGAAATGCAAATCAAGTCGAGATAATCAGAAAAGAACCGTTGCCGAATCAAGAGACTTACTTAAACAAGTAATATCTCCATACCACCTTTCTTGGAGTGCTCGGTCCCCGAAGCGTGCAAAAGGAATGAACCAATGGGAAGCACTACACCGTGTCGAACTCCGAAAAGGTGATAAAACAATTCATACGAGGAAATGGCAATTCCAAGAATCAAAAGCCAACGATCGCAAAGTGACTTTCAAAAATGAGCCTATCTCTTCAACGGGCAAATTTTTGAAAGTTCACTATAAAAGGCCGAGGAATTTGTTTGAGAAAAAAAGAGATGAATGACACACACGTGAAGATATACAAGCTTATCAAAAACTCGAAATATTCTCAATCCTCAAGCCTACATCTCAAGTACATCAATCCAACACTTACCTCGTGAAGGAAAGAGAACTTCAATCGCTTGAAGAGGAAAATATCTGAAAACAAGGGGTCTACATTCCGGAAGGATTGTAGAAAGGTTCAAGGTCAACCGAGTCTTAAGTTCTTGGAGGGCTTCGTGATCAAATCCAAAGTGCTTAAGCAAGTGAGTCGTAGTAGCAAGGTCACGCCTGTGAAGAAGGCGAGTCGCACGAGAAGCCACCGAGTGATCAAGCGTCTCCTGATCGAGTCCCAAAGGATCAAGTCGGCTTGTGATCAAGACTTGTATCCGGACTTACCACTTTGTAAACCGATCATTACTTAGTGGATTCCTCCAGAGTTGGAGAAGAGAGGAGTAGAAGAATTACCCCATCTTCGAACCTCTATAAAAACTTTATCGTGTCATTTACATTTCAAAGATTTAAATTTCTCGCACTTTTAATTGCTTATATCTCACGATAAATTTGCTATCCATTTGATAATTTATAAGTACTAAATCAAGCCGCAAAAACTTGCTTAATCAAACTTAAGGGTGTTAAGTCTTCCGCTAAAACAAAACCACAACAGAGTCAATTTATAGCCAACAAACCGAAGTTACTCTATTAATAGCTCACCGAGTCTGTTGAGAGATTAACTCTACCGAGTGACTAATTCGATCCCCATCAGACACAAACTGTAGAACTCAGAGATTTAAAAGGCCTAAATCAAAATTTGGTAAGGTTTATTCAACCCCCTTCTAAACCTTACACTTACACCCCTTGGGACCTACAGGATATCAATATATATCTCGGTCCATATCTTAGTTACGACATGATTAGTATGAAAGAATAGTATCAAGTGTGTAAATATAACAGAGTTAGTTAGCCTACTTTTGAAACAGAAATTCAAGTCTATTAGGTTGTTAGAGTTAGTTAACAGTTCACTAGCTTTATAAATATCACCACACCCGTGTACTCTCATCAAGCTTCACATAATGATCATTATACATCTTCATCTTCTATGGTAGTTTCTATCTTATCTTAACATGGTATCAAGAGCCAATCCATAATTTTTTTCCCAAATTCTTACTCTCATGGCAAATCTTCACCGCCTATATTTCCAACCTTTCTCGTGCGATTGGATCGCAATAATTTTTCATTCTCGTGTGTTCAAGTCATGTCTACAGTTTGAGCACATGGCTTTGAGGAGTTTCTCCTGGCACAACTCCTTCTCCACCACAATTCCTTGATGATGATGCTACCGGGTAATGCCATTCCAAATCCTCGAGTACACCGTATGGATGAGAAAGGATCAATTCTTATATAGTTGGTTGTTAAGCTCTATTTTAATCTATGTTAGGTTACATAAATCGTTCACTTCACCGATATCCGGATAATTTTTGATGGTTTATTTCGCACACAATCCGAACTAGGTTATTGCATTTGAAAACATTGCTTTGCATGAACATAAGAAATGAGATTTGAATATAGAGGATTATGTTTTGCGATGATCGTATAAATGACCGATTAGAACTGCAGTCAAGAAATTTTAGATGATGAATTAATCCTGGATATTTTGAATGGTCCGACACCTGAATTTGAGTCCGTTGTTGTGGTTCTCACCTCTCGAATTGGCCATTTGAATATTTCGAGATGCGCTTTGTATTACAAACACATGAAGTACGTTTAAATCAAAGAAAATTCTTCCTCAGTGTCACACACATTACGTGCATTCAATCTTCAACCTAGCAATTTTTCTCCTTCTCGCTAATGTTGCTACCAAGAAATTTGTCCCTAATTCATGAGCTTTCACCTCCTAGAGGTGGCTTTCAAGGTAGATCCGAGACAGGGTCGATTTTTAGAGGAGGGTCCAGGGTAGTCTCACAAATATGTGGGAAGAACAATCATGTGGCTTCCAAATGTTTCAAGAGATTTGATCATAATTACCAGGGTTGGAAAATTCTGGTGCTTCTTTTCCGCATTTTCAATCCATCCCTCGGCTCACTACACTACTCGAGTTCACTCGTAATCGATGCCTCTCCTCCTCGTCTCTCTATTCCTGGCTCTAGTAATCCTCATTCTCTCGATTGTTGTACGTAATGCAAGTCCTTCTACAGCCTCCAGGAGAGTGGTTCATGGATAATGGATCTACACATCATGTCGCTTCAAATCTTGGCAACTTATCCATTCATGCTCCATATCAAGGTAACACAAAGATTGTTGTTGGTAATGGTACTTGACCTTCTATTTCTCAAATAGGTTCTACACATTTTCCTAGTTTCAATCCTTCTAAATCACAAACTTCAAAGATGTTCCTTTTGTTCCCGATATTACTAAAAATCTCCTTAGTATTTCCAAGTTCATTAAAGACAACAATGTGTTCATTGAATTTCATGAATCTTTTTGTGTTGTCAAGATCGACAACACATCAAATTCTACTGAGGGGACTTCTTAAAGATGGTCTCTATCAACTTGATCTCTCCAGCTTTTCTCCCACACCTATCGCTTCCTTTAACAGCAAAGTTCCACTCCACATTTTCCTTACAATTGTAATTCTGTTTTGCTTGTAAATTCTAGCAATAAGACTTTCTCCTCGATGTTTGGCACCAATAATTGGGCCATCCCCGTCATAATTCTTTTTTTTCACTCATGTACTCAAACTACTGAATTTACCTTCATCTTTCAATAATATTTCTTTTTGTGAAGCATGTAAATATGGCAAACAACACAATGCTCACTTCCCCAACCCTCTCTCACACCTCTCACCTCGGCCTTTTGAGCTGGTTTATAGTGATGTTTGGGGCCCGCCTCATGTCCATCTATATATGGATATAAATACTATGTGCATTTTATGGATGATTACAAGAGATTTACCTGGATATATCCCATGCATTCAAAAAGCCAAGTTCAATCCATTTTTGTTCGGTTTCATACAATGATTGCAACACAATTTAACATCAAAATTAAATGTATTCATCCAGATTGGGGTGGAGTACGCACCCTTACAATCAATCCTTCAAACCCTTGGAATTCTTTTTTCGCATACACCATTGTCTACACACTCATCAACAAAATGGAAAGGCAAAAGAATACACCAACATATCACCAACTTGGTCTTCTTGCTCAAGCTTATCTTCCTCAAACATTCTCGTGGGATGTTTTTTCCACGCTACATACTTAATAAATAGAATTCCTTCCTTTGTCTTACACTTCCTATCTCTTTTTCGTGCTTTATAACAAGCCACCGATTACACCTTTCTTAAATGTTTTTGATGTGCTTGTTTTCCATACCTCCGCCCATATAATCACTCCAAACTTTAATTAGAACTTTAAAATGTATCTTTCTATGATATAGTTCAACACAAAGTCTACAAGTGTTATCATACATCCGGTAGACTTTACATTTCCAAGACCGTGGCCTTCAATGAAGCTGCATTTTCCCTTTCCCACTCTTTGCTCAACACACTCTTCCAATTCTCCTCTAGTATATAGTTCTTTACGCCTACTCCAAACTCACAAACCTTCATCCTCCAACCGATCCTCCTTCCGATTCCAATCGCCTTCCTCTTCCTCCTCCACATCTCACTTCTTCTCCTACCATGCCTTATCCTCATATACCGGTCCCATTCATCCCATTATCACAAGATCAAAGAATGGTATATTCAAACCTAAAGCTCTTATCGTTTATATTCCTCTCATCAACCTACTAGTAGTCAACAAGCTTTGTTTATACCTCAATGGAAAATGGCTATGGATGAGGAGTATGTTGCTCTCATGAAAATCATACTTGGGATTTGGTACCCTTCTCTCGAACAAATAAATCTTGTTACTAGTAAATGGATTTTCAATTAAACATAGAGTTGGTGGTTCATTGAAAGGTTGAAAGCTAGATTGGTGGCTAAAGTCTTTCAAATGTATCGAATCGGCATTGATTTCTTTGATACTTTTATCCCTCGTTGTCAAGCCCCTTACCATCGCTCATGTTCCCTTTGGTCATTACAAAAGGTTGGAAAGTGCATCAAGTGGATGTCAATAATGCCTTCTTAAAGGAGACTTAAAAGAAGCAGTGTACATAGCCCATCCCGAGGGCTATGTTGACTCTCGAAACCTTCTCATGTGTGCAAACTTATCAGTCCGTCTATGGTCTCGAATGTGCTCCCAAGACATGGTATGACAAATTAAGAACCTTCCTTCTCGTCTCTTGGCTTACGTAATTCAAAGGGCGTACTCCTTTATGTTCTATAGTTGTGTTGATGGCAAAATCTTGATGGTGTTTGTATATGTTGATGACATCCTAATCACCGGGATAATGGTACTCGATATCACTCAACTTATTGATCTTCTAGACAAACAGTTCTTTTTAAAAATTCTTGGAGAGGTCACTATTTTTTGCGTTTAGAAGCTCACAAGGTTTCATATGGTATTTTGTTAACTCAAGAAAAGTACATTTCGTACTTATTTACAAAAGCCTCAATGCGTAATTATTTTCCCACTCCTACTCCTTCATGTCCCAAAGATGAAGTTGTCTCTCAATGATAGTCCTCTTTTTGATAAACCTTCATTTATAGGAGTATTATTGGTGTTTTGCGATTTAACTATGACCAGGCCGATATCTCTTACATAGTTAATAAGCTCAATCAGCTTTTTACACTCTCCCAACATTTCACATTGGAACGCTTGTAAAGAGGTTCTCGATTTCTACAAGGCACTAAACATGTTGGCCTTTTGTTCGTACTAGTTTCCAGGATGACATTAGAAGGCTTTTCTAATGCCGATCAAGCTAGCAAAGATAGATGACAGAAGTCTACTAGTGGATATTGCATTTTCTTGGGTGGTAATCTCATTGCTCGAGTTCTAAAAAAATAGTTTGTAGTGGCTAAAAGTAGTACATAATCTGAGTACATGTCTTTGGCTTTGGTCACACTCGAGTTAGTGTAGATCAAGACATTCTTTGCAAGAATTAAGTATCTCTCTCTCGTATCCATTCTCTCGTGTGATAATGCAGGGGCCATTACACTTGCCAAGAATCCAACTTTTCATGCTCGTACAAAACACATTGAAATCGATGTGCATTTCATTAGGGAAAAAGTGAGTCGAAAGAAATTGAAGTTCATTATGTTCCATTTGAGGATCAGCCGTTGACATTTTAACAAAATCTTTGTCCATTCCCGGATATCGCCTACTTAGTAACATGTTGTGTCTTTTTCTTTTTCCCTGGATCGATTCAAATAGGGTGTATCAAGTGTGTAAATATAACATAGCCTCATTTGTAAGATAAATTCAAGTCTCATTAGGTTGTTAGAGTTAGTTAACAAGTTCACTAGCTCTATAAATATCACCACACCCGTACTCTCATCAAGCTTCACATAATGATCAATATACATCTTCATCTTCTATGGTAGTTTCTCTCTATCTTAGCAAATAGAATTAGGTAGTAAATGGAATGAGTTTTTCTTTTTTGAGAATGAGTTTAGGAATGGAATAATAATAGGAATGGCATGAAGTAAAACACTTCCCATGTTTATGAGCAAGGAATGAAATGGTTATTTCGTACTTGATTCCAATTTCATAATTGGTACTCAGAATGAGTGGTAGGAATGAAATAAAATTATTTAAAATGACCAAATTATTCTTTAGTTAAAACTTAAAAAAAAATATTTTAATCAATATCTTATCTAAAATTTATTTTATTATGAATCCAATCTAACTTCAATTATAACAAACTTTCAAATCTGAAATATGATCATATAACATTATGCAGAAACAATTCAAATTTTCTTTTATCAGAAAAGAAGGAGCAAACCAAGAACATTGATTTACCATATTCGCATATTCCTCGTAGGAATTAATATTCTATACCAACAAGCTTTACATATAATTTTTCCAAAGTAACCAATCAAAATAATAATAAATCTAATAACAACAAAAATTTATTCAACTAAATATTAAAATAACCATCATTTGCATTGAACCATTCAAACTACACACATAGAAGCTCAAATGTCTTCAGTAATTAATAAACTATAGCAAATTAAATTTGTCAATTGCGGGGAAAATAAGAATCAAACATCACTATGTAAAATCGCTTTGACTAATCGCTTCTACCTTCTTCATCATGCTAATGAACACACTACCAACTCTCATCAAATTGTGCTATATGGCACACAACTTTGATAACTTCTACTATGTTAAGATTGAGAATCTTCCTTATCTCATAATCGATTTTCTCTTTTTTTCTAAAATTTCTACATCAACTCCAATTGCTTTATTGAAAAGTTGACTGGCTTTGGCAATTTCATTTCCAATGACTAAAATCGCGCTTTAATGTCTACCATTAGCGCCAGCTATCGGTATTTCTATTTTGTTTCTTCTTCTTTTGATTTTGAACTCCTTCATGTCTTGTTCATTGCAAATGAGAGAATGAAATAGAAGGATCAACATCCTCAAGACCATTTTCCGTATCAACCTCACCATCATTATCATTATTGATATCTTCTCTTTGTATTTCTTCCATCATATCACCTAGACCTTCAGATTCACTCGTTGCTCGATATGTTTCAAAAATAATAATCAACTCTTCATAAAACGAGAGTGATTTATTTTTCCAACTTGCAATCGTGGGATGACTCTACAAAAAGATTTATCAAACTATATAAATAAAAAAAATAATGCATAGATAACATAATCAAACATAGATAACGGCCTTTTCTCGTAGTAACATTTATTTTTTGATTGGATCCATACCAAAACCATTTGTGTTTGAGCCATTCAACATATATAAACCGAGAATGAGATGCAAGGATTAATTAGGAACCAAAGATGAACACTAAACTTAATAAATAAATAAAAGACCAATCAACACACAATTGACTTGAATTGATTCTGTAGAGCCAATAAAATATATTGACAAAGTGAGAAGAACAATTCAATTTCATAATCGGTGAGCGTGAAAGATGAAAAAAACGGCGAACTATTGGAAAATAGTATTTTTGGTGTAGGGTTTAATTTATTCAATCTCTTTTATCAAGTTCCTAAGGATAATCTTGTCAAAGTCAGATTTATGTGAGGATAATTATGTCAAAAGCTAAAATAAGTTGATTTCTACATGATTGGGTATAGATAAAACCACAGGGAACCTAAGGAATGGCTAATCCAATGGTTTTGGGTATATGAAACCTGAAATTAATCCTTAAGGCTATGAACTAAATTTTTGTATTAAAAGCGGGATAAAGATTGTTAACACCCCCAAACTATTCAGGTTTTTATACTTTGCAACCCGAACTTTGAAACGTTGTAGTTTGCAATCTAATCTTTACAAAATTTTGCACTTTGGTTAAATTTCCGATTTACCCCTCGGTTTTTTGAAAGTTAGTTTGCGCTTTACCTTCTCAACTTTAAAGTTGTTGCACTTTGCAACATTGATGATAAATTTTATTGTATTTTCTACATTTACTCCTCAAGGTCTTGCGATCCTCGAAAATGGTATCGAGCCTAGGTTTATTAAGAACTTTTAGTTATATTTATTATATTTATGTAATTAACAATTGGTGAGGAGAATCTCTCCGAGAATATGGACTGACAATTGTCCAAGATGTTTACCATACAGACATATCACAAATTTTGACGATGTATGTACAAGAACACCAAGACAAGATAGCATATTGGAACAACCAATATGTTGAAAAAGAACGTGTAGGACCGATAGGGAAACCTTGAAGTTATCATAAATACAAACAACATATTATCCGAGTTTCCTTACGGTAAATCGATATTATATGTTGATCTGATGAATCATCAGGAAGAAGTCCATGAGAATGCTCATCAAAATCATGATTCTTGATGGAGTACCAGCATGGAACGAGATACTTCTGGACACATCTAAGATCTCAAAAGATATTAGGGAAGTCCAGAAGACGGTGCAGATTATGGCAACCGCCATATTCATTTACCTACACAAGTTCATCAGATCCAAAACCAGATGGAGACGATGGTGAAATATCAGAAGGAAACTCTTGAAATCCTTCATGATATTTAGAAACGAGTCAAGAACCTGGAGGACAGACCGAGTTCTTCGAGAAAAAAAGCGTGTCGACTTCGGGATATCCCCTATTTACACCAAAAGGGGAAACCAACCGAAGTGGTAAAAAAATGACAGATGATGAAAATCTTATTGCTATCATCAAAGGAAAATCATGTCACAAAGTAAAACTGATGGATATGGAGAAGATAAATCTTAAAGATCTACACGACCGGAGAATCTTTAGCAGATTAGGAATTGTAGATTTAAAGATGAACACAGAGGTGGATCGATTTTTGTTACCTATGACCCACTAGGTCGACCAATTCCACCACCACCGCCACCAAAAATCCCAACATCGCGGAAAGTGCGGGTTCAAATCATGGAACCCAGGACGAGAAAACGATCACGCCGGAGATTTTACCACGTAATGAAACACTCTCGAGAACAGAGCTCGACCACCTTTTGCAGAACTCGACAACCTTCTAGAAGGCCAAATGTTTATCAAACGCCTTATGGAAGATCACATCTAGACCCAATACATCCATATGGGTTGATGTTAAATCGGATATCCCAAATTTTAAAAATCGAGAAGTTCTCATTGATGAATGGGCATCAACTATGAGGATTACAAAGAAGAACCCTTGATCTTACGAAAGATTCCTTTATTTTACTCCTTGAAATGAGTCTTAAGGATCCGTAAGGATTTCATGTGATATGACCAAGCAAGTATGAAAAGCGATTTACGTTACGGCCTCGACGAAAGCAAAAGCGGGAGATTTCGGTTATGTCGAAGACCGAGGTTAGGTCCGCTTCGCTTCCCGGTGAAGATCTTGAAAGGATTTCTTAGAGCTTAATTGCACTATCGATCTCTCTCGGCGTGAATCCCGATAGCGCCATTGCGAACAACCCCGGTGCGCAACGGGGGGTGGGCATCGCTTGAGCTATTTGACGGTGACTAAAAGGAATTGTCGATGATATGGCGTAATTATTCAAAATCCATTTTATCGGCACAGTTACTTTGAGAGATTAGAAGAAGAAAAAAGAAAAAGATATAAACAAGCCCTCTATACCCTCGAGTTGCATGATATTTGTCATATTGACGAATATATCAAGTTGTTCACCGAGTACCGTGGAAATCCAAGATTGGAGACAAAGAGGCTTCACAAATGCTATTCTTTGCAAAGATTCCGAGTCCCCGGAGAGAAATGCTTATCGGAATAGAATGATGCAAATTGATTTGGATACAATGGCTAGAAGAATGTCTTTCCTAAAAGCCAAGTTATCTAAATGGTGTTATCCTAAAAGACTATACCAGAATTACAAGAGATTAAGAGGAATTAACAAATCAATTCCTCTATGTTGTATCGATGATGATATCCCAACAAATTGTGGGAGGTCAACCAAAGCGGCATAAGAAGAAGAAGGAGAGGAGCCATCCATACCGTCGGGGAAGCAAAGAATAAAAGAAGTAGGTCTTCATGGAGACCTAGAAGGTTCTCGTCAAAACAAAAGCCGAAGTTACAAATCGGGCAAAGACCAGCACCAAGTAGGAGTAGAGCCTCATCATCGGTTCAAATCGGCAAGTACCAAAGCAGAACCCCAGGAAGAAGAACTTTCAAAGCAGCTCATACCGTAGGTAATTAAAGTTTCAAAGATTGTAATTGCCGGACATGCGAGCAAGAGGACATATCTCAACCGATTGTCCGACAACCAAAACGAGGAGTCGAGACAGTTCGACGACACCGAGAAATCGAGGAAACTGCCTACTATCAAGACCTAATATATGTGTATCAATTTGAGGATATCCCCTCGGATGAAAACATCTATGAAGAAGAGATCTATTCTGACGATGGAAGTAACTCCACTCGAGAATCGAGTGAAGAAAAATTCTTCAAATAGACGGTCAAAGAGGATATGTCGGGATTCCTCTCTCACACTACGGTTTTTCATAAGACTCTTATGAGAATTAGGAAGGAAGATCCAAAGCTTCGATATATGATGGATTTACAATCGGAGCTATGGAAAAGGCTTTGATAAAATTGGTTTTCGTAATAGAAAACACCAAATTATCCACAGGGTAACAACCGGAGAATTTGTCATTCCGATGGAGTTTACCGAGAACCCGATCGAGATGCATTTGGTCTATATTAAAGAAATCCAAGAGATCAAAAGCCGAGTTAAAAGAGAAGTTGCAAATACATTCTCATGGATTCATATCGAGCCATAAGAGTAATTATTAAGGCAACATTCAAAGAAGGAATAGATTCACCACTCAATCTAGCTATCCTTGACAAGCAAATCTCAAACCTCAAGGATTCATGCCTTGGAGCGATTCTGAGAAATTTGTATGTTTGAAATTGGCATTTAATGTCTATCCTAGAACTCGCATACAATTTGGGAGATCGAGATTTCAATAGAGTCCTAACCCTTCATCAAGATTTCAAAAGAGATGATTTGATGAAAGAAGGAAACAGACTTACTCAATCACATACAAGATATCATATGCTCTCTCGAATACACATCATTCGAGGTATTCTTGAGAAAGGAATTTATTGAAGTCCCAAGAATCTTCGAGGACTTTGCCAGGTGGTTCTACCAAAAACATTGAGTCTCCAACTATCAAGGAGATCGATATGAAAATACAAGATTAACCTGTCTTCAACAAAAGTCAAAGTCTCGAGTTGAGCGAAGGATGTCTTTCCAATAGGACGAGAATGATGAGTAGCGATCATTAGGAAGAAAAGAGACCAAGTACAAGATTCAAATGCGCATCCCGTATGTTTTCAAAACAACAGAGAGTTGAAATGTCTAGAAGGATGGCGAGAAGTTAAAGTAATATTCGACATCACTCAAAATGATAATATTTTTCCTTGTGAGGTTTTATATTATCTCCAACAACCTATAGTTGGAAGGTATCAAGGAAGCTTAAAGATAGGTGAAATTGAGCCGACTATCACAAGAGTTGCGGAAAATCCCGAGCAATTAATACTTTGGAATTGAATTTCTTGAGGATCATAAACCTTGGTAAAGATTACAAAACGGAATGGAATTCACATTGGCAAATAAAAGATACAGAATCGATGACCACTAGTCCATTCTCCATATACATTTCTATCGGAATGTTATAAAGTCGAATACAAGGCCAAGTATTTCACCGCCTACATTGATTCAAAGTCGGAATATGTACTTGCAAAGTCGGATGTTTTTCCTAAAGAAATTAGAGAGGATTTACCAACTATTGTAGAAAGGGATTTCTCTAAAAGGATTCTTATCCTTAATCAAGGAATTAAACAGTAAAGAAATTATGATTGAGGTGCGGGTGGTACCCCATGGTACAAAGTGAAGACGCCACCAATCTATTTCCATGATACGGAGCGATGTTTTGCTAGGAAATAATTTCCTACAAACATTTAAGCGATTTATACAAGAAAATGAGACAAGAAGACTTATTTTCACAACATTATGTGATCATAAGATCATTATCCGAGATCATGGGAAGCATTTTACGTAAAAATGCCTATTAATTTTCGCAACAAGTGTGATGTCAAGCCAAACTTCAAATCCAAAATGGCGGATAAGAGAAAATTTGGTGATGCATTATTATCCTCTCGACAATATGGTTCAAGCAAAAAGATATAAAACGATGGGATAATGACTTGTATTCATTCGAGAATACAAGGAGAAGAACGAGTACCTCCAGGCTATTGCGACTGAATGATGATGAGCGTAATGGAGAATCCACAGAGTGATGTTACAATAGAAGAACAAATATCACTCGAGTATATCAAAAAGAAGATCCAAATGAATTATAATGAAAATCCTTTGGCATGGTGGGATAAGAACGAGCTCAAAGCATCCTTAAAGGTTAAACCAGGAAAGAGAGTACGAGTTCGTGAGATTCAAACCAATCCTTATGAATCGGAGGATCATGAGGATATGCGAAAGATACTTAAGGAACATCTTGACCTTAAGTTGATTTCACCAGGAGTTTCTCCATATAGCGATCCCAGGATTTTTAGTCGAAACCATGGAGAAATTAAAAGATGAAAGCCAAGACTTGTTATTAATTACAAAGGGATTAATAACATTTTGGAGTTCAACGGATACTATATCCCAAGCAGAGAAACATCCGTTAATCAGTATCAAAGGTGTCAATATATTCTCAAAGTTCGATTGTAAGTCCGGTTTTTACCGATTAAGATGGAGGAAGAGAGTAAGAAGTTTACTTTCTCTACACCACAAGGACATTATATTTGGAACGTGATGCCGATGGGATTGGCTAATGCACCCCGGATATATCAAAGGAAGATGGATAATCTTTTCAAAGATTATTTCGCTTTCATGTTCGTGTATATCGATGACATTCTAATCACATCAAAGAACATGAAGGAGCATCTCAAACATTTGGAAATATTTTCAGATGTTTGCCATAAGAATGTTTAGTGCTTTCTCGAGAAGAAGGCGGTGATTGCCACAAGACATTGAATTCCTTGGAATTGAAATCGATGAATCTGAATCGCCCTACAAAGTCATATTGTGGAAAAGATACAAGGATTTCCGTGATACGATGAAAGGCAAGAAACAACTTCAAAGTTTTCTTGGAGTTGTCAATTTTGTTGGGATGTTCATTAACAATCGGCATACTACAGGAAGGTGTTTAACCCATTGCTTAAAAAAGATGCAATATTCAAATGGGAAGATGAACATCAAGAAGGAATTAAGCAACTTCAAGAAGTTTGTAAAAGGCTTCCAAAACTTGCGATTCCCAAGACGAGGATGAACTGGTTCTTTACACGGATGCCAATGATGATTGGTGGGCAACATTCTTACTAAGGTCACACTAAACGAGGAAGTGTCATGCGAGATATTGCAGCGGTTTATTCACACCCAAAGCAAGCAAACAGATGGCATATAAATGAGAAAGAATTATTTGCAAATCAAAAAGGCTTTCAAAAATGGCCTCTATTTTTACCGCTAAAAGTTTACTTTAAAAATTGATAATTCAAGTGTCAAGGCTTTTCTTAAAAACAAAATTGAATCAAAACCGAAAAAAGGCTCGATTACTTAGATGGCAAGCTGAATGTCAATATTATGATTATGATATTGTCATTATAAAATCTCATGAAAATATTCTTGCAGATTTTTTGACACGAGATGGAAGGACGTGTTCTTGACGAGGTCCTTAAACGAGTGAGACATCTCGGGAAAACCTGGAGAGTCTAGAAACGAGATTTTGGGACGTTATGTCTCAATACGAAGTTGTTGGACGACTTCAACAGTGACTGAAACCGTTTCTAGTCAAATACAAGCATGCCAGTTGCTCAAGGACAATTGTTCTTAGCGCCGCAAGGGCCTCTCATCCAGCCGCATCTCCCACGATGCAAAAAGGGGCGAATAGAGAATGGGGCTCTAACCGGAGGTTATGGATTCAAGTATCATAATCACAAGTGTTGCAGGGTGATGCATCCCCCGAGGTGTACAAATCAGAATGAATGTTGAAACTCTCGTGTCACAACTCGAGTCTTCAAATCAACCAAGCACCTCTGGGGTAAAAGAGGGAGAGTTGAATCTTAGGCCACAGACAAGCAAATCTAAGGTTCAAACTAACGAGATTAAGATTTCTCCAATGCAGGTTTATCAACAACAATGGGAGAAATTAGTTACAAGAAGAGGTATTAACCCAGAAAAATCAATGGTTGATATCTCGTGCAAGTATCCTAGAGTTTGGATGAAATCATGGAGTCATCCAAATGAAGTACAAAAATGGTATACTTTTGGAGCTTTAGCTTCGATTTATATTGTATCACTCGGATTCCCATTACGAGAATGGTATACTTTTGAAGTACCAAAATGGATTAGGGAAGCGATTTGATTTGACTTGGGCCAACAATCCACATTTGGCCCGGGAGATATTTTGGAATCAGTATATTATCGGGCAGCTCCGAACCAAAAAAGAAAGGTTTTAATGAAGCTTTTCATTTCATCAAGCTAAGAAGACCGAATGGAAATGCTTCAAAATGCAAAGCGCAGCTTCACCGGAAGAAGTACCGGTGTTAGTAGGAGCAATCTCTGAAGACGAAGCTTCTACAAGGCGAGCATGGGGACTTTGGGTTTGTCTAACCGAAATGGACAAAGTCAAATATCCATTCAAGTTTTCCGTTCAAAGAAATGGATCTTTTCTTTTGAATTCGATGACGGATCAACAACGATTTGCGAGGAACTTTTCGAGACAAAGAGGAGAATTCGCTCGGAGAACAAGATTCCTGCTAGCAAAGAAACCTCACCGGAAATTCGTAACATGGCGCATGTTGGCCGTTGGATCGATCGGATCTGTCAAAGCATGCCCGAACAGATTGAACCCGAGTTTGGGAAAGGATTTCGACCCAAACCCGACCGATAGGACCATGCAATTGAAAAGACAAGGGCCCGACTCACAAGACGTGTTATCCTCGGGGACCACGCAAACCAAATTTTTAAAAGATTCCCGACAAACATCACATGGGCCGAGTCACGCGGAAAGAAAAAAACAGGTTGGCGAGGCAATAATGTAGATATGACGTAAGCGATGACGTCATAAATATCAACAAGATTTGGAGTCCGCCTTTCAAGTCCTGATTCAAGTCTATAAAAGCGGAGTTGAAGGAAGGCGAGGACATCGAACATTCTCCTTAGTTTTCTTATAATAAAGTATGAGAGAAAATTTGTAACATTTTGAGTGTTTTAGTTTTCAAATTTTTATGTGTTTTTGAGTGCAAGCCTCATCTATGAGAGGCTAAACTGGTATTCTCCTCCCAAAAGAAGATTACTAATGTAATAAATATTTCTATAAGTTCTTAATAAAAAGGGGCTTCCCTTCAACATGTGTTCAAAATGTTCTATTAATTCATCCCATTTAAGAATTACTTATACGCCCGGAGTAGGAAATGAACCAAGGCATGTTTGAGCGATTCTTTGAAGGAGTTGGATAACTTGCGAGATCATTTTCCCTGAGGGTTGAAGTTGAACAGTGATGAGTTTTTATCAACCAGGGCGGTAATTTTCCGATCGGGTGGTGTTGCGAACCATCTCACCCCGGGCTGTTTCGATCAAAGAAGGTATGAATTTTAAGGGATCTATTAATTTTACGGAAGCATGTTGGGTCCGATATGGTCGTAATGGACTATTTTCATTTCGATCTTAAAGACCCAATTTGTATACGGATAAATAATTGAAATAAGATCTTGATAAAAATATGTCTTGTTGAGTTTATAGGCTAGAAACCCGACATGATCCATTTAAAACCTCTGAATAGAGACTGGATCTAAGAAGGTGTAAGAATGCCACGAACAAAATAAGTTACAGGAAATAATGGCTCTTACTTCTAAAAATTCAAAAACAAATTGATTATTGTAGGTCCCAAGGGGTGTAAGTGTAAGGTTTAGAAGGGGGTTGAATAAACCTTACCAAATTTTCGATTTAGTCCTTTTAAATCTACAGAGTTCTACACAAACAGTGTCCTTGATGGACAAATAAATTAGTCACTCAAGAGAGTTAATCTCTCAACTGGTGGTAAATTAATAGAGTAACTCAAATTTGTTGGCTATAATTTGACTCAACTGTGGTTTTGTTTTCAGCGGAAGACTTAACACCCTTAAGTTTGATTAAGCAAGTTTTTACTTGATTTAGTACTTTATAAATTATTAGATGGAAAGCAAATTTATCAGCAGATATAAGCAATTTAAAAGTGCAGAAATTTAAATGCTTTGAAATGTAAATGACACAAAAAAGTTTTTATAGAGGTTCAAGATGGGGTAATTCTTCTACTCCTCTCTTCTCCAACTCCCGAGGAATCCACTAAGTAATGATCGGTTTACAAAGTGGTAACAGTCCGAGATACAAGTCTTGATCACAACAAATGACTTGATCCTTTGGGACTCGGTCGAGACGCCTTGATCACTCACCGGCTTCTCGTGCGACTCGGCTTCTTCACAGGCAGCCGCCTTGCACTCTGACTCACTTGCTTAAGCACTTTGGATTTGATCACGAAGCCCTCCAAGAGCTTAAGACTTGGTTCAGCTTGAACCTTTCTACAATCCTTCCCGAATGTAGACCCCTTTGTTTTCAAAGGTTTCCTCTTCAACTGGTTGAAGTTCTCTTTCCTTCACGGTAAGTGTTGGATTGATGTACTTCAAAATGTAGGCTTGAGGATTGAGATTGTTTAAGTTTTCGATGTGCTTGTATATCTCACGTATGTGTCATTCATCTCTTTTTCTCAAACAAATTCCTCGGCCTTTTATAGTGAACTTTCAAAAATTTGCCCGTTGAAGAGATAGGCTCATTTTTGAAAGTCACTTTGCGCGTTTGGCTTGCGCTTCTTGGAATTGCCATTTCCTCGTATGAATTGTTTTATCACCTTTTCAGTCGACACGGTGTAGTGCTTCCCATTGGTTCATTCCTTTTGCACGCTTCGGGGGACTGAGCACTCCAAGAAAGGTAGTATGGAGATATTACTTGTTTAAGTAAATCTCTTGATTTACTGTGCAACGGTTCTTTTGGCGATTATCTCGACTTGATCGCTTCCTTGCTTTCCCCCAGGACTTAGAGTCGCTTCCAATCATTGGATGACTCTTTCCCCACTTGAGACTTGGCTTCTCTTTGAGTTGACTTGATGATGTTCCACTCACCGCATCTCACCGCTTCTTCGAGTTCTGTCACTCTTCTGGCAGACTCACTTGTCTCTCAAAGAGTTTTCCTTCAAGCCTTGATTGTCTTCTTGCATGTTAGGGCGTAGGCGACTTAACTCGGCTTGGCCACTCTAATTGTTACAATACATTTTACAAAAAGAATTGGGGAGCCAACTTTCTATTCTAAGTTTTACATGGCATTCATCAAAATCTAAACAATAAAATTCCTAACAATTATGGAGTAAAAATTTCATGTTTATTGAATAATGCAATAAATTATTATTATGTAGTAATTTGCCACAAATTAGTCGAAGGATAACTAGAACCATTGTTATTAAAGAATACAATCCTAGGGGCAAAATTGTCCATAGGGTGCCAAGTGTAATTATTTTTATAGTTCGGGGTGCAAAGTGTTACGAATCAAAGTCTAGGTTGTGAAGTATAAAAAGAGGTAAAGTTGGGGTGGCTAAAAATAATTATCTCTAAAAGAAGGCGACGGGATGGAGGAGTTTCCACTACAAAAACTACTAAAATCTTTTTACCTATTGACTTACTTCAAAGAAATCGTCTCCAAGAAGAAACACATCGAAAATGGATGCGCAAAATCCAACAAATAAAAATGGACTCTTGGGGGTTGGGAACCATTGTTTGGTTCAACTCTTTTGGGCTATCATAGGCTTTATTGTCGAGTCATTTTCTCCCATTTTTATATGGGACAAAGGGGATGAGTTTGCATAAGTATATATGGTGTTTATCGCGGTTTCATAACGGGTGTTATCTACGCATTGGAATTCCGCCTCATACGGAATCCCATCATGCGGGGGTAATCAAACTTTGTAGCAAAGTATAGTGTGCACGATCGTTGTTTCAACAATATACAACACAACTTCCCCACCTCATATTTATTCATACATAGTCTCATTCTTATTACTTTGGTTTTCTATTTTTTGGGCTTTTTTTAATCAATTTGAATTGATTCTCGAGAGCAACACTTCATCTCCTTCGGCCGTCTCCTTCTTTCATCTTGATCATCATCTTCTTTCTCTTCTTCTTTCTTCTTCTCGCGTTCACCGCCTTCTTTTTCTTCTCATATGCCTTCCTGGCGCCTTCATCTTTCCTTATTCTTTCCCGTCTCTCCCGCCATAGTTGAGTTTGTCTTTTGTTTTCTTCTTCTATTCTCTTTACATACTCGGCGTTGGTTTTAGCCACTCGCAAGTTCGCCACTTGGTCAAGCCCACCAGAGATCCCTCCTTTCTTTCCCCGGATCTACGATTCAATATTCTTGGACAGAGGCCTAGGTCCAAGCTTCTTCCTCCACCGCCGCTTCTTCCTCTACCTCTGGGCGTATCTTTGTCTTTGGGGCCTTCTTTCTTTCCAAATGAGTGCCCGGCGGAGTGACCAGCAGAGTGATCGCCGGTTGTCGATGTCTGTCGAACCTTCTTCACATAATGTGAGACCCTTTTCCCAAGACTGAGTCCCAAGCTTGAGCCATGGACATATTTGCAAAATATCCTTGATTCGAGCGTTTTGAATTCGTCAACCGATCTTGGCTCTGTCCCCGACATCCGAAATGGCATACGTGTCTCTGTCAACCGGAATGCCTCCGTGTTCTTTCAAGATGTTCATCACCCTGCATCCATTCTTCCATCCACCTCCTTCATCCCTCGCTTCAATTAATTTTCTCTTCTCGGCCATAGATACAACAGAGTGTTGGAGTGGCAGAGTCACGGAGTTTGCCGCTTATAATGTTAGGCAGTGACAGGACCCTGTTGGGGGTTTGTGCAATCATCAAGGTCATATCTTTTGATCCTTCCCCTCAATTTTCCTTTCTTGATTTCAAAATTTCCTCGATTGATTTTCCTTCCCGCTTGTTCCCTTGTCACCGCTTCCTTTCTTTTTCTTTTCGACTTTTTCTTTGCTTTAAGGTATTCCTCTTCCCCTTTTTGCATCATCAAAGGATAGAGGAACCCCAGGGAACATCTTTGCAAGCATGAAGTCGAGTCTTCGATGGTTGAATTTTGCTTCAAGTCTCGCTGCTGCGTTGTATCTTTGCCTGAAAATTGAGCCAGAGTAGCGTTGGATTCTCTGAAATCACTTCATCTCACCATGAGAAGGCTGAATTTTCTTGTCATGTGTTCTTCCAAACGCCAGTATATCATTTGCATTACTCGCTCACGCAGAGCTTGATCTCGGCGGTGAGCTTCATGCATATGTTCAATGTGTTCCCTCCGTTTTTCGCATCAACATTTTCAGCTCTCACACACCACTTGTTGAATAAGGTTAAGATCTCACTGTTCCACACGCATTGATTCTTTTCTTTGTTGCCACCATTCCCTTATCCTCGACTGTGATGCCTCTCAAGTCACCAGTGTAAGGTTGGCATCTCATGTTGTCGCGCATGTCCAAAGAGGCTGATGCCTCTCCATTCGTTCAACTTCAAGAAAGAGTGCCTTGAACACTTCTCGAACTTCAGGTGATTCTTCATTGCGGTGATGGCCATACATCATCGAAATCAAAATCGGCCGAACAATGGTGCCTGAGTGAAAAAAAGCAGGAGGTGGTCTCAGATAGCGTGCTTGCTCATTTTCGACTCTTCGTGGAGTTCGGTATCTCCAAGTGAGAAAGGGAAAGATTCCACAAAGGATTCATCACCGCCAACCGGGATTTGTTCGATGATAAGCGGTGCGCGTGAAGTTCTTTTGGGAATCGATCCACCAGTATCTTGAGGAGCCGGAGCAAAAGTGGTCTCGGTTCAATTGGGTTTGGTTGTGAAGTAGACCCGCTTCTTGAGCCTCACAATTGTCTTAATAGCGTCGTTGGTCTAAGTGATTTTTCCATTTCAATAGACTTGTCCTCGGCCTTTATCGCCGCGTCATCGGACGATGATGAGATTTGTAGTGGTTGCTCATCATCAAAGTTAAAAGTTTGACGAGTAGTCTTGGGATCGAGACTTGCTCGTGCCTGGAACATCCGCAGTGAGTCTCTTGGATTTGTCATGGGGTTGACTCGAAACTTCTTCTTCGCTTGATCCCGAAAAGTGACATCGGGGTTGTCCTGGGAATCATGGAGTGCGCTGATCTCCTTCTCGGATGGGTCGATGATTGCGGGAGGGATGTTCTCTACTTGACCTTTTACCCCGGAAGTCTCAACCTCCCGTGGGCCTTCATTTCCTCCAAGCAGTCTCTCTTTGCGAGGCTTGTCCTCCCTTTCGACATGTCGGTGTCTTAGGGTCTTTTACATGGGCATCCATTGAGTCTCAACCCCATGGATTGCACTTTCATCGCCAGTGTTAACTCCCGTGGCATTCCTTCCTCGTGCCTCGATTGCATCGCGGCGTCATTAGCCTTCGTGCGGTTGGCACCTCACCGAGACATCCCAATTATCCGAGCTTCGTTGATGGCAACTTCTTTTTCTTCTTGTGATTGTAATTTCTCTTCTTCTCCTCCTTGCTTCTTTGTGGAGTCATCTGCAGCATCCTCCGACCTTGCTGCCGTGGAGGGAGTTTCCCCCTCGGCCGACGCACCGAGTGACTTGGAGTGGGGTCACTCGTCTCCCGCACTCGGTTGTTGCAATTGATGGTTCAGCCGTTGGGGCGGTGGTAGCACACCTTCAACAGGGGTTGGCTCGACTGGGTCCCCACTAGCCCGGTTTCATCGCCATCTCCTTATTGCCTTCTTCCGAGTGAGCTGGGAAGTGGTAGCAACAACAACAAGTGGCTATTTGCTCGAACCACTCCCATTGGATCGATTTCACTGTGTTCGAGGACTCTCCTGTCCCTCCATTAATCTTTGCTCGTGAAGGATTCTTGATTCATGCAATGCTTGCTGCATTTGCAACTCTTCTAAGCGTGAAGATTCTCTGGTTCCTCGTCACTTTCGGAGAAGACATCAAGGAGAGGATGGAAGTGTTCTCGTGTGCCGAGATAGGCGATATACTTGCCTTCTCACGTGCTTTGGCTTCTTCAGCTTGCTTTGCTCTCTCCCCGTCCTTGTAGATTTGCGGGATGTCTAAGCGCTTGTCCTCATCAAGTCTTTGGGAGCACGATGTCGATCCAAGGAAATTTAGCAGCCTTCCTCTTCTTCTATGAATTCAGCCGTTGGAACTGTTCCCTTGACTTGCTCAGCTTCCATTTTCTCCACTCACGCAGACGATTTTGGATGTCCGGGTAAGGTGGAGATAGGATCATTACATCACTATCCGCTGGGCTTTTCTTGAGTTTCACTGTGTGAGCTACTTGTGTCTTCGGTTGCCTCTCTCGCGACGCTTTCACAGACTTGGTTTCATCAACTACATCCGGAGACTCTACTTCTCCGAGTAGTCTCCTGTATCTGTGCTAGGGCGAGTAACCGACTCACTGGTTTCTCCTGTTCGGACGCTTGATGAGTCTTCTTCGTCTCCTGGTTTGTACCGGGGAATTTCTGTTCGGGCGGCGTCCTCGAGTCTTGGGCGGCAGGGGCCTGCTTGTGTTTGTTTACGAGGAGCCGGCCGTCTAGGCTTGTCGGTTCTCCTTTTTGACGATCGGAGAAGGTATTTGGGAGTCCTTCTCGATCGCCGCCGCAGGGGCAGTGACATGGTCTTGGGGTAGGTGACTCTGCTGCAGGGCGGGAGCATGTTTGGTTTTCTTTCTTTGCATGGGCGGCGATCTTCTTCTTGGCAACGGGGCGCTTTTCTTCTTGGTTGGAGAGGAGGAAGCGGTGTCTTCGGGGTCACCGATTCCCCTCACCGGTGTCGCCTCTCTTGGCGTAAGCTCGCTTCCGAGCACTAGAGAGGTTAGCTCAACATCCTCTTGTTAACATGGAATGCTTTCCCATGTCCGAGAGGGACTCCTTTCACCTCCAATAGTCGGCCAATCACTAGGCCATATCCCGGATCCTCCAAATGACCCATCTTCCTTGAAGGACTTGTTCCCCACGTTCGGCAGAGTCTGCTTTGTAGATAAACTCAGCCTTCAGTTGATCTTCTTTTTCTTCGATGATTGCAGCCATCACAATCATCTTTGCCTTTTGATTGGTCAAAGCCGCCAAATTTGATGTCGATACATTTGGCAACTATGTCCAACAATTTGTGATAATCCTCCTTTAGCAGTCTCTTGTTTGCTTTGTGTATATAATTTTATCGCAAGGTCGGACTTGGCTATTTCTTTCGATCGTCGGCAAGTTTACATCGGCTTTCCTTAATCTCAATTGCTCCTTCACCTGTAGTGAGCAATATTCACCAAATCCTCGCAAATGTGATAGTCACCGCTTCCCGTGAATGATGACTTGATTCCTTCGTCGTGAATCTCGGCATTCACGTAGAATTGTGCGACCTCCTCCACATAGGTCATAGGATATTCCGTTAGAAACGGTTTTAGTC
The DNA here is from genome assembly GCA_016081115.2 of Rehmannia glutinosa. NCBI lineage: Eukaryota > Viridiplantae > Streptophyta > Magnoliopsida > Lamiales > Orobanchaceae > Rehmannia > Rehmannia glutinosa. The sequence goes on from CM071924.1 coordinate 5,106,984, forward strand.
CGATGTTTCCAACTTCTCCGCGATTTTCTTCACCAGGGTGTCGTCGGACCCTGCTTCACCATTCCGTCGAAATCCACGGTCGAACCGGTGTGGATTTGTTTTCCCAACTTGGTAAAGTCATAAGTTGGTGCCATTTCTCAGAATAATTTCAAGAAAAATTCAGAAATTGATTCGAAGGTTGATAGGGTTTCGAGAGTATTTGCCTTTGCCTTTTGAGAGAGAGAGATTGAACAGTTTTTAGAAGTGTGAGAGAGAAACGGACGAAAAATGGTTTAAATATGGTTTATGAAAGGACGTGCAGACGGTTTTTGAATCGTGATCGAAATCAACGGCTTGGATTTCGCACGCATATTGAGCAGTTCATGTCTCGTATTTAATGCGGCAGCATTTATATCCAATCATAGGCTTGGTGTGCAGCTTTATGTCTGTACACATCATCATTATGTCGACGTGTCTCTTAAAACATTCCCGCTAAGTCAAAACGATTGCGTTTTTGTCACTTTGCTCATAAGTTATTCAACTTATCTCTTAGCCGATTTAACTCTGTTTCTCACATTTCTCTTAGTGACTCAGCTATCACCGACTTGGTATAGTGACTTTCCGATACAATCGATTTATCGAAATGATTTTTGTTTTTCACTCTTTTTCACCTTCTTTCCTGTTCCATTTCTTTTCTTTGATTCTTCATGTCTCAAACCTAGCTCAATTAGCCCCAATTCATGTTTGAGTTCTTCAAATCTTGACTCACATAATGGTTTTGTGAAGATGTCGGCTAGTTGTTTGTCGCTTGAGATATATTCCAAGATAATGTCCTTCTTTTCAACATGATCTCTTATGAAATGATATCTCGACATCTATATGTTTTGTTCTTGAGTGCAACACAGATTTTGAGTGATTGCAATTGCACTTGTGTTATCACACATGATTGGAATTTCTTTTTCTTCAACTTCATAGTCTTTTCACCTTTCTTTGTCTCATCCATAGGACTTGGGCACAAAATTTGCATAGCCTATGTATTCTCGCCTCACCAGTAGAGGTGGCTATTGAGTTTTGCTTCTTGCTAAACCAGAAATTAGTCTGTTTCAAGCATTTGACATGTGCCTCAAGTGCTCTTCCCGTCCCACTCGCATCCAAAGATAGTCGAGTCCAATAGCCAATTAGCTTGAATCCATCTTCCTTTGGATACCATAGCCTACTTCTTGCTTCCTTTCAAGTATCTCAATATTCTCTTAGTCGTCATATGGCTCTCTTTTGGAGCAGATTGAAATCTTGCACATACACCTACAAAGACAAAGGTGATGTCCGCCTGCTAGCCGTGAGATAGAGCAATGATCCAATAAGTGCTCAGATCTTGTTTGATCTACGGCTTGCCATCCGCATCCATGTCCATTTTGACGATGTGTTCATTGGTATTTTTACGAAGACTTCTCCTCCATACCAAATTTCTTCATTAAATCTCTGGTGTATTTCGTTTGACTTATGAAGGTTCCATCCTTCAAATTGCTTTACTTGAAGTCCAAGGAAGAATGTCGGCTCTCCCATCATGCTCATTTCAAATTTACTTTGCATGAGGTTTGAGAATTTTTCACACAACTCTTTGTTAGTGGATCCAAAGATGATGTCATCAACATATATTTGAACAAGCGTTATACTTTTTCTTGTCTTGAATTACAAAAGTGTTCTATCTACTTTTCCTTTTGTGAATCCATTTTCGCTTAGGAATTGTGACAGGTATCATACCATGCTCGTGCCTGTTTCAACTGCAGGCTTTCTTGAGTTTGTATACCTTGTCTCCAAGAGTCTTCTCGCTCAAATCCTGGAGGTTGTTCAACATACACTTCTTCTTCCAATAAACCATTCAGAATGCACTCTTTACATCCATTTGATATACAATGAAATTCTTGTGAGTCGCATAGGCAAGAAACATCCTTATAGCTTCCAATCTTGCTACAGAGCAAATGTTTCATCAAAATCTATTCCTTCTTCTTGGCAATATCCTTTGGCTACCAATCTTGCTTTGTTTCTTACCACGTAACCTTCCTCGTTCATCTTATTTCTCGAATACCCATTTGGTTCCAATAACATTTTGATGTATGGGTCTTTGTACTAATTCCCATACTTTATTTCTCTCAAACTGATTCACTCTTCTTGCATAGCTTGAATCCAATGTGTGTCGCCCAATGCTTGTGACACATCTTTGGGCTCTATTTGCGAGATGAAGCATGTGAACATTGCTTCTTGTTGGGTTCTCGATCTTGTCTTGACACCTTCTTTATATCTCCAATGACAAGTTCGTGGATGGTCTCTCGGCCATCTTATGTCAGTTGAAGTAAGTTAGCCGGATTCGGTTGACTTGCAAACATTTGTTGTGGTCGGCTCTCTTCGTGATCACTCACCGCAGATTTTCCACCGCTTTTGAGATTCAGCTATCTCATCTTCTTCTCAATTGATAATCCCCGCCTGACTTCAAGATAGGGACTCTTCTCGAAGGTTGGATGATTCACTTATCACCACTGACTCTTCAATGTCTTCCCCATTTACATTTGGCTCATCGAATACTACATAAATGGATTCTTCTCAGTAACCATAGTTCTTTTGTTGAGTATTCTCAGAAGGCTTTGCTTTCAAATGAGTATCCTAAGAAGATACCCTCATCGACTTTGGCATCAAAAGCCTTTAGGTTGTCTTTGCCATTGTTGTGGATGAAGCATTTACATCCAAATATCCTGAAATATGCAACATTTGGTTTTCTTCCAGTCCAGTCTCATAGGGAGTCTTTGTCACCGTCTATTTATCATACATCTGTTTTGGGTGTAGCAAGTCGTGTTGATTGCTTTTACCAAAATCTTTTTGGTAACCCCCGCTTCACCTAACATGGTCCTTGCCGCTTTTTTTGAGGGTTCTATTTCTTCTTTCTCGCAACTCCATTCTCATTGTGGAGTCCTTGTCTGGCCGATTCATGACCAATACCATTCTCAATACAATAATCGAGTTATTATTCCATTGACAAACTCGGTTCCTCTATCGATATTATTTTGATAATGGTTTGACTCTTCTCATTTTGAATCCTCTTCATCGATGTGGTAGTTTTTGTAGAGTTTCTTTCTTCTTGCACATGAATATTGTCCATGTATATCTTGAGTAGTCATCTACTACCACCAAGGTGTATTTCTTTCCACTTATCTTTGGCCGGTTCCACTTTGGGCCAAATAGATCCATATGAAGCGGATGCAATATTCTAGTTGAGGATGGGCATGTCTTTTCTTTGAACGACGACTTGATTTGTTTTCCTTCGACATGCGTCACATATACTCTCCTTCTGATATCTCGAGTCCGAAGTCCTTCCACAAGATGACTTCTTGCAAGTTTGTTGATCGCTTTTGAAATTCGGGATGACTCGACCAGGCTGCCACGTACCAATTTGATTCAATTTGTTCTTTGCAAGTAGACAGTCTTTGGGTGTAGCAATTGACCAATCTACTACATACATATTTTTCTCGTACACATCCTTGCAAAGACAACTTCATTTGATTCAATATTTTTGATTTGGCATATTCCCATGTTGAATCCAACATTGTAGCCCTTGTCACAGTTGATGATGCTTAGTAAATTGAAGTTTAGTCCTTCAACATATGCAACATCCGTGATTTCTAAACCATTCCTTTTGATGGATCCAATGCCTCTTATTTCACCAGGAGCTTCATTTCCTCCAAATATGACTTTGGCTCCTTTGACTTCCTTGAATTTTGACAGATTTCTCTTATTTCCTGCCATATGTCCGGAATGTACCACTATCCATGTACCAGGTTCCTTGCACTCGCCTGTTCCTTGAACATGCAATCAAGAAATTAAGTTTTAGGTACCCATACTTGTCCGGGTCCCCGAGGGGTTAGAATTGTAAGATGATCCAACCAACCTATAGCCAAATGATTTGACTCTAAGAGGTTGCCATCTATCGCTGCCATAATCATAATTAATCCTGCAAATTGCTTGGGATTCTAGTTCATACAACCGTTCTTTTTCTCAGTATGCTGCGTGTATGTTTTAGCAATTGCCTTTCTTGGGTAATTGTGGTGTCTTTGAGTGTAGTGCCTAGGTGCATATGTGTGCTTTGATGAAAGCTCTTATGCTTTTGGAATGGCCTTTGTTGAGTTCTAGGCCTTTGCCATTTGGGCTTGTATTCCATAAGTCTAGGGGCCGATAGTTCACATTATTCCAAATCGGCTTGGCTTGGATATTTTCAACCATTCCCATCATATGTATTTCTTTTATGAGTTTTCTCGGATTTTTGGTAGCTCGCTTCTTCTTTACAGAGTATTTTCTTTGGAGTCTCATTGAGGACTCGGGCCGAATCTCTTCTCACCGTCCTTTCAAAGACTCTCAATCGGTTGTTTTCCTTTTCCCTTGTAACCAAGGCCATTTTGCTTAGTATTGTGCTTTGGATTGAAAGTGTGTGCAACATTTAGAGTTTTGGATTTTTCGGATTCTTCATGACTTGAAGATCCTTTTTCCAAAATTACTCTTGAGGTTTGACATGGCACAAAGGAATTAAATCCTAAGCCTGTCTTGTCTCCACATTCTCTTTGACTCATAATAAGATCATCCAATGATTTAGATGCCTTAGTGAATGAGGCAATAACATTTTTGAGGCCATTCTCCTCTTTTCTATAGCAAAGAATTTCTGCTATTAATTTAGCATTTTCAAATTTAAACTTTTATTCTCATCAACTATTTGACTTAGAGTACTCGACTCCTTAGTCGCTTTGAGTTTTGACTTTTGAGTAGGCTGTTTTCCTCATTCAATAGTGTGTGTGAGGTTTTAATGTGCTCAAAATCTTTCATCATTTTGCCTAATGAATCATAAAGATCGGCCTGGTGATGAAGTGTGTGTGTCACGCTCACTATCACTAGTGTCGAGCTTGTTGAGTTAGATTGTACCTCATCTTCTTGATCTTGTTCTTTGGCCATTAAGCGGATCAAGGCTTCTTCTTCGTGAGTCATTTGAGTAGTCACTTCTTCCTCTCGAGTCACTGTCTCTCTTGACTTGACTTGGTCAGTCTTCAAAGCAGCCTCTCTGCACCATCATTGCCTTTTTCTTCTCTTGTCTTTTCTCTCAAGACCTTTCTTTCTTCTTCGTTCGTACTTGTTGACTACGGGATATGAGCAATCCAATGGCATAGTGACCTGGTTGTCTCGCAATTCCAACATAGATATTCACCTTTTGATCACTTTTTCTATTCTTGAGTTGTCACCCTTTTGATACTCAACTTGTTGATGATCTGTTCTCTTGGTTGGCCTATCATCCCTTGATTTGGAGGGAGCCGAGTGTCTTCCTCGGAGGATTCACCCTTTCCTCTCTTGTAGTTCTTGTTAAAGAACTTGTTAAATCTTTTAACCATCGTGGCTATTTCTTCGGGTCAATTGCCTCTTTGACCTCACTTCTCCTTCCATCTTTGACAATTAGAGCAGATTGTTTTGGGTACACTTGCCTCTTCCTCGTCTTTCCTTCTCACCAAACTCGTAGGCTTTGAGGTCCGAGAATAACTCATGATTGGATGTCTTTGATAGGTCCATGGAGTGTCTCAATGCCATGACCTTCATCTCCCATTCACCGAAGACTTTTTAGGATCTTCATACACATTTCTTTTCGTGTATATTCCTTTCCAAGTGTAGATGACTCATTTGTGATTTCTCAAAACCGAGCATCCAGTTGATCCAGGTTTTCCCGAGGTCATTTTAAAGTTCTCAAATTTTTGTACAGCCCACCGATAGTTTGTTTTCTTTGATTTGCTTCCGAGCCTTCGCAAATCAATGTTAATTGTCCCCATTTCCTTAGCCGTTTTGCAAGAATTCACCTTATTGAACATGGCTTTGTCCAAGGTTTTGTAGAGAATGTCCTTGGCTACATTGTCCAGTTTGTATCTTTTTCACATCATTTGTCCACTCGGTTCTTGGTTTTTCAACCATGATCGTCCGTGTCGTTCTTTTTCCCCTTCACCGCAAATCTCTTCGCATACAATTGTTTCACCTTTAATATTTGCAGAGGCCCATCTTCTATCACTATCCACATCTCATCATGTAATGCTTTGATAGATGAGCTTACATACGAATTTTCCAATCATCAAATTCTTCAATAGTGAACATAGGAATGCGTGTTAGATTTGCTTCCATGATAATAACTTTTAATGATAGAAAAGAGTTTTGAAAGTTTAAGTACTAAAGCGATTTTTTGAAAAGTTTGGAGATCTAGTTCAAGAACTGGTCGCGGAGGGTTCAATGAACCAACCGCTCGATACCACTTGTAGGTCCCAAGGGGTGTAAGTGTAAGGTTTAGAAGGGGGGTTGAATAAACCTTACCAAATTTTCGATTTAGTCCTTTAAATCTATTAGAGTTCTACACACAGTTGTGTCTCTGATGGACAAATAAATTAGTCACTCAAGAGAGTTAATCTCTCAACAGACTCGATTGAGTCATTAATAGAGTAACTCAAATTATAATTTGACTCAACCGTGGTTTTGTTTTCAAAGACTTAACACCCTTAAGTTTGATTAAGAAAGTTTTACACTTGATTTAGTACTTTATAAATTATTAGATGGATAGCAAATTTATCAATGAGATATAAGCAATTTAAAAGTGCGAAATTTAAATGTTTGAAATGTAAATGACACAAGAAAGTTTTTATAGAGGTTCAAGATGGGGTAATTCTTCTACTCCTCTCTTCTCCAACTCCCGGAGGAATCCACTAAGTAATGATCAGTTTACAAAGTGGTAATGTAGTCCGTATACAAGTCTTGATCACAACAAATGACAGTACCGACTTGATCCTTTGGGACTCATGCTGAGACGCCTTGATCACTCACCAAGCTTCTCGACGACTCGCCTTTTCTTCACAGGCGGTTGCCTTGCTACTACATAAACTCACTTGCTTAAGCACTTTGGATTTGATCACGAAGCCCTCCAAGAGCTTAAGACTTGGTTCACCAACCTTTCTACAATCCTTCCCGAATGTAGACCCCTTTGTTTTCAAAGGTTTCTCTTCAATCAAGTTGAAGTTCTCTTTCCTTCACAGGTAAGTGTTGGATTGATGTACTTCAAATGTAGGCTTGAGGATTGAGATTGTTTAAGTTTTCTACGATGTGCTTGTATATCTCACGTATGTGTCATTCATCTCTTTTTCTCAAACAAATTCCTCAAATTTTTATAGTGAACTTTCAAAAAATTTGCCCGTTGAAGAGATAAGCTCATTTTTGAAAGTCACTTTGCGCCGTTGGCTTGCGCTTCTTGGAATTGTCATTTCCTCGTATGAATTGTTTTATCACCTTTTCGCACTTCGACACGGTGTAGTGCTTCCCATTGGTTCATTCCTTTTGCACGCTTCAGGGACTCGAGCACTCCAAGAAAGGTAGTATGGAGATATTACTTGTTTAAGTAAATCTCTTGATTTACGTCTGCAATTCTTTTCTGATTATCTCGACTTATCGCTTTTCCTTGCTTTCCCCAGGTGACTTAGAGTCGCCTTCCAATCATGGATGACTCTTCTCATCACTTCGGGCTTGAGACTTGCTTCTCTTTGAGTTGACTTGATCGATGTTCCACTCACCGCATCTCACCGCTTTCTTCATCGAGTTCCCCGCTTTTTTTCTTGTACTCAAACTGTCTCTCACAGAGTTTTCCTTCAAGCCTTCAGTTGTCTTCTTGCATGTTAGGGGCGTAGTGACTTAACTCACCGCTGGCCACTCTAATTGTTACAATACATTTTACAATGAATTGGGAGCCAACTTTCTATTCTAAGTTTTACATGGCATTCATCAAAATCTAAACAATAAAATTCCTAACAATTATGGAGTAAAATTTCATGTTTATTGAATAATGCAATAAATTATTATTATGTAGTAATTTGCCACAAATTAGTCGGAAGGATAACTAGAACCATTGTTATTAAAGAATACAATCCTAGGGGCAAAATTGTCCATAGGGTGCCAAGTGTAATTATTTTTATAGTTCAGGGTGCAAAGTGTTACGAATCAAAGTCTAGGTTGTGAAGTATAAAAAGAGGTAAAGTTGGGGTGGCTAAAAATAATTATCTCTAAAAGAAGGCGACGGAATGGAGGAGTTTCCACTACAAAAACTACTAAAATCTTTTTACCTATTGACTTACTTCAAAGAAATCGTCTCCAAGAAGAAACACATCGAAAATGGATGCTTCCAACAAATAAAAATGGACTCTTGGGGTTGGGGAACCATTGTTTGGTTCAACTCTTTTGGCTATCATAGGCTTTATTGTCGAGTCATTTTCTCCCATTTTTATATGGGACAAAGGGATGAGTTTGCATAAGTATATATGGTGTTTATCGCGGATTTCATAACGGGTGTTATCTACGCATTGGAATTCCGCCTCATACGGAATCCCATCATGCAGGGGTAATCAAACTTTGTAGCAAAGTATAGTGTGCACGATCGTTGTTTCAACAATATACAAATACAACTTCCCCCACCTCATATTTATTCATACATAGTCTCATTCTTATTACTTTGGTTTTCTATTTTTGGGTTTTTTTAATCAATTTGAATTGATTCTCGCAGAGCAACACTTCATCTCCTTCGTTGTCTCCTTCTTTCATCTTGATCAAGATCTTCTTCTCTTCTTCTTCTTCTTCAAGCTTCTCAGCTTTTTTTTTCTCATATGCCTTCCTGGCAGCTTCATCTTTCCTTATTTTTTCCTGTCTCTCCCGCCATAGTTGAGTTTGTCTTTTGTTTTCTTCTTCTATTCTCTTTACATACTCGGCGTTGGTTTTAGCCACTCGCAAGTTCGCCACTTGGTCAAGCCCGGCCGAGATCCCTCCTTTCTTTCCCCGGATCTACGTGATTCAATATTCTTGGGCGAGGCCTGGGTTTCAAGCTTCTTCCTCCACTCAGCCGCTTCTTCATCTACCTCGGGCGTATCAGACTTGGGGCCTTCTTCTTTTCCGGTGAGTGCCAAATGAGTGACCAAAGAGAGGATCACGGTTGTCTCATTGTCTGTCACTTTCTTCACATAATGTGAGACCCTTTTCCCAAGACAGTCCCAAGCTTGAGCCATGGACATATTTGCAAAATATCCTTGATTCGAGCGTTTTGAATTCGTCAATCGATCTTGGCTCTGTCCCCGACATCCGAAATGGCATACGTGTCTCTGTCAACCGGAATGCCTCCGTGTTCTTTCAAGATGTTCATCACCCTGGCATCCATTCTTCCTTCCACCTCCTTCATCCCTCGCTTCAATTGCTTTTCTTCTCACCATAGATACAAATCAGAGTGTTGGAGTGGCGAGAGTCACTGGGAGTTTGTTTGCTTATAATGTCACCGTGACAGACCTGTTGGGGGTTTGTGCAATCATCAAGGTCATATCTTTTGATCCTTCCCCTCAAAGAGATTTTCCTTTCTTGATTTCAAAATTTCCTCGATTGATTTTCCTTCCCAAATTGTTCCTTGTCACCGCTCCTTTCTTTTCAAATTTTTGATTTTGTTTGCTTTAAGGTATTCATCTTCCCCCTTTTTGGCATCATCAAAGGATAGAGGAACCCCAGGGAACATCTTTGGCAAAGCATGAAGTCGAGTCTTCGATGGTTGAATTTTGCTTCAAGTCAACTGCGTTGTATCTTTTGCACGAAATTGATCGAGTAGCGTTGGATTCTCACAAATCGCTTCTTCTCGGCCATGAGAAGGCTGAATTTTCTTGTCATGTGTTCTTCCAAACGTTGTATATCATTTGCATTTCCTCACTCACGCAGAGCTTGATCTCGGCAGTGTGAGCTTATGCATATGTTCAATGTGTTCCTCGCCTTTTTCGATCAACATTTTCGGCTCTCCACACCAGCAGCTTGTTGAATAAGGTTCAAGTATCTCACCTGTTCCACACGCATTGATTCTTCCTTGTTGCCACCATTCCCTTATCCTCCGACTGTGATGCCTCTCAAGTCACTGTAGTGCATGGCATCTCGTTGTCCAGCGCATGTCCAAAGAGGCCCGATGCCTCTCCATTCGTTCAACTTCAAAAAAGAGTGCCTTGAACACTTCTCGAACTTCACTGATTCTTCACATTGCGGTGATGGCCATACAACGATCGAAATCAAAATCGGAACAATGGTGCCCGAGTGAAAAACAGGAGGTGGTCCGTGATAGCGTGCTTGCTCATTTTCTCGACTATTCGTGGAGTTCTCGTATCTCCAAAGGAGAAAGGGAAAGATTCCACAAAGGATTCATCACCGCCAACCGGGATTTGTTCGATGATAAGCGGTGCGCGTGAAGTTCTTTTTGGGAATCGATCCAACAGTATCTTGAGGAGCCGGTTTGGTTTCGTTCACTGGGTTTTGGTTGTGAAGTAGACCCGGGCTTGCTTTGAGCCTCAAATTGTCTTAATGACTTTCGTTGGTCTCAACTGATTTTTCCATTTCAATAGACTTGTCCTCGGCACTTTATCAGCGGCGTCATCGGACGATGATGAGATTTCTAGTGGTTGCTCATCATCAAAGTTAAAAGTTTGACGAGTAGTCTTGGGATCGACTTGCTCGTGCCTGGAACATCCGCACCGAGTCTCTTGGATTTGTCATGGGGGTTGACTCGGCTTCTTCGCGCTTCCGATCCCCGGAAAAGTGACATCGGGGTTGTCCTGGGAATCATGGAGTGCGCGATCTCCTTCTCGGATGGGTCGATGATTGCGGGAGGGATGTTCTCTACTTCACCTCTTTTACCCGGGAAGTCTCAACCTCCCGTGGCCTTCATTTTCTCCAAAGCCTCTCTCATCTGCGAGGCATGTCCTCCCTTTCGACAAAGTCACTGTCTTAGGGTCTTTTACATGGCATCCATTGAGTCTCAACCCCATGGATTGCACTTTCATCGCCAGTGTTAACTCCTGGGTTGTTCCTTCCTTCCTCAGGCCTCGACCGTGCATCGCGTCATTATTAGCCTTTCGTGAGCGATTGGCACCTCACCGAGACAGATCTCAATTATCGAGCTTCGTTGATGGCAACTTGTCGTTCTTCTTGTGATTGTAATTTCTCTTCTTCGCCTCCTTGCTTCTTTGTGGAGTCATCTGCAGATCCTCCGACCTTGCTGCAGTGGAGGAGTTCCCCCACCGGCGCGCACCACCGAGTGACTTGGAGTGGGGTCACTCGTCTCCAGGACTCCGGTTGTTGCAATTGATGGTTCATCCTGGTTGGGGCAGGTGGTAGACACCTTCAACAGGGGTTGGCTCGACCGGGGTCCCCACTAGCCCGCTTTCATCGCCATCTCCTTATCGCTTCTTCCGAGTGAGTGGGAAGTGGTAGCGAATAACAACATGGCTATTTGTTTGAACCACTCCCATTGGATCGATTTCACCGTGTGTTTTGGAGGACTCTCCTGTCCCTCCATTAATCTTTTGCTCGTGAAGGATTCTTGATTCATGCAATGCTTGCTGCATTTGCAACTTCTTCGCGGGCGGCGGCATTCTCCTGTTCCTCGTCACTTTCGAGAAGACATCAAGGAGAGGATGGAAGTGTTACGTGGTGCCGAGATAGGGCGATACTTGCCTTCTCACGTGCTTCGGCTTCTTCAGCTTGCTTTGCTCTCTCCCCCCCGTCCTTGTAGATTTGCGGGATGTCTAAGCGAGTTGTCCTCATCAAGTCTTTGAGCACATAGATAGTCCAGGAAATTTAGCGATTCCTCTTCTTCTTCTATGAATTCAGGCCATTGGAACTGCTCCCTTGACTTGCTCAACTTCCATTTTCTCCACTCACGCAGACGATTTTGGATGTCCGGATAAGGTGGAGATAGGATCATTACATCACTATCCGCACTGGTTCTTCTTGAGTTTCAGTTGTGTGAGCTACAAAGTGTGTCTTCGGTTGCCTCTCGCTGATCGCCTTCAAAGATTTGGTCGTTTCATCAACTACATCCGAGACTCTACTTCTCCAGTAGTCTCCCAGATTGTGCTAGCTGAAAGAATCGACTCACTGGTTTCTCCTGCTCGATGCGCTTGACGAGTCTTCTTCGTCTCCTGGTTTGTACCAGGGGAATTTCTCGTTCGAGGCGGCGTCCTCGAGTCTTGGGCGGCAGGGGCCGGTGCTTGTGTTTGTTTCGAGGAGCTGGCCGTCTAGGCTTGTCGGTTCCCTCCTTTTGACGATCGGAGAAGGTATTTGGGAGTCCTTCTCGATCGTTCTGCAGGGGCAGTGACATGGCCGGGCGTGACATGGCTGCTGGGCAGTGACTCTGCGCAGGGCGGAGCATGTTTGGTTTTCTTCTGCCGCAGGGCAAGAGATTTCTTGGCAAACATAGGGCAACTTTCTTCTTGGTTGGAGAGGAGACAGCTGTGTCTTCGGTCACTGATTCCCCTCACCGTGTCGCCTCTTTGGCGTAAGCTCGCTTCGAGCACCAGAGAGATTAGCTCAACATCCTCTTGTTAACATGGAATGCTTTCCCATGTCTAAGAGGGACTCCTTTCACCTCCAATAGTCGGCCAATCACTAGGCCATATCCCGAGGATCCTCCAAATGACCCATCTTCCTTGAAGGACTTGTTCCCCACGTTCGGCAGAAATTTGAGATAAACTCAGCCCATTTATCTTCTTTCTTCGATGATTGCAGCCATCACAATCATCTTTGCCTTTGATAGTTGGTCAAAGTCGCCAAATTTGATGTCGATACATTTGGCAACTATGTCCAACAATTTGTGATAATCCTCCTTTAAAGCCTTTTGTTTGTTGTGTATATAATTTTATCGCCAAGGTCGGACTTGGCTATTTCTTTCCATGCGTCGCCAAGTTTACATCAAACTTCCTTAATCTCAATTGCTCCTTCCCGGCAGTAGTGAGCAATATTCACCAAAATCCTTAGTGATAGTCACTACTTCCCCGTGAATGATGACTTGATTCCTTCATCGTGAATCTCAAAGATTCACGTAGAATTGTGCGACCTCCTCCACATAGGTCATAGGATATTCCAAATTAGAAACGGTTTTAGTCCGATGTTTCCAACTTCTCCGATTTTCTTCACCAGGGTGTCGTCGGACCCTCGCTTCACCATTATCTCCGCCGAATCCACGGTCGAACCGGTGTGGATTTGTTTTCCCAACTTGGTAAAGTCATAAGTTGGTGCCATTTCTCGATAATTTCAAGAAAAGTTCAAATTTGATTTGAAGGTTGATAGGGTTTTAGAGTATTTGCCTTTGCCTTTTGAGAGAAAGAGAGATTGAACAGTTTTAGAGTGTGAGAGAAAATGGACGAAAATGGTTTAAATATGGTTTATGAAAGGGCGTGCAGACGGTTTTGAATCGTGATCGAAATCAACGGCTTGGATTTCGCCGATATTGAGCTTCATGTCTCGTATTTAATGCGACAACATTTATATCCAATCATAGGCTTGGTGTGCGGCTTTATGTCCGTACACATCATCATTATGCCGACGTGTCTCTTAAAACATTCCCGCTTAAGTCAAAACGATCGCGTTTTTGTCACTTTGCTCATAAGTTATTCAAATTATCTCTTAGCCGATTTAACTCTACTCTTCTCACATTTCTCTTAGTGACTCAAATTATCACCGACTTGGTGTAGTTGTCTTTCCGACATAATTTTTTGTGATTTTTGTTTTCACTCTTTTTCACTTCTTTCCCTGTCTCCATTTCTTTTCTTTGATTCTTCCGTGTCTCACTTAGCTCAATTAGCCCCAACTCATGCTTTGAGTTCTTCAAATCTTGACTCACATAATGGTTTTGTGAAGATGTCGGCTAGTTGTTTGTCAATTGAGATATATTCCAAGATAATGTCCTTCTTTTCAACATGATCTCTTATGAAATGATATCTCGACATCTATATGTTTTGTTCTTGAGTGCAACACAGATTTTGAGTGATTGCAATTGCACTTGTGTTATCACACATGATTGGAATTTCTTTTTCTTCAACTTCATAGTCTTTCACCTTTGCCTCATCCATAGGACTTGGGCACAACAAATTGCCCGCCTATGTATTCTCCTCACCAGAGGTGGCTATTGAGTTTTGCTTCTTGCTAAACCAGAAATTAGTCTTTTCAAGCATTTGACATGTGCCTCGAAGTGCTTTTCCTCGTCCACTCGCATCCAAAGATAGTCGTAGTCTCAATAGCCAATTAGCTTGAATCCACCTTCCTTTGGATACCATAGCCTACTTCTTGGCTTCCTTTCAAGTATCTCAATATTCTCTTAGCCGTCATATGACTCTCTTTTGGAGCAGATTGAAATCTTGCACATACACCTACAAAGAAAGGTGATGTCCGCCCGCTAGCCGTGAGATAGAGCAATGATCCAATAAGTGCTCAGATCTTGTTTGATCTACAGTGCTTGCCATCCGCATCCATGTCCATTTTGATGTGTTCATTGGTATTTTTCTGACGAAGACTTCTCCTCCTCCATACCAAATTTCTTCATTAAATCTCTCGTGTATTTTGTTTGACTTATGAAGGTTCCATCCTTCACTGCTTTTCACTTGAAGTCCAAGGAAGAATGTCGGCTCTCCCATCATGCTCATTTCAAATTTACTTTGCATGAGGTTTGAGAATTTTTCACACAACTCTTTGTTAGTGGATCCAAAGATGATGTCATCAACATATATTTGAACAAGCAATACTCTTCTTGTCTTGAATTAAAAAGTGTTCTATCTACTTTTCCTTTTGTGAATCCATTTTCGCTTAGGAATTGTGACAGGTATCATACCATGCTCCGGGTGCCTGTTTCAACCGCATGGCTTTCTTGAGTTTGTATACCTTGTCTCCAAGAGTCTTCTGCTCAAATCCTGGAGGTTGTTCAACATACACTTCTTCTTCCAATAAACCATTCAGGAATGCACTCTTTACATCCATTTGATATACCATGAAATTCTTGTGAGCCGCATAGGCAAGAAACATCCTTATAGCTTCCAATCTTGCTACAAGAGCAAATGTTTCATCAAAATCTATTCCTTCTTCTTGCAATATCCTTTGGCTACCAATCTTGCTTTGTTTCTTACCACGTAACCTTCCTCGTTCATCTTATTTCGAATACCCAATTGGTTCCAATAACATTTTGATGTATGGGTCTTTGCACTAATTCCCATACTTTATTTCTCTCAAACCGATTCACTCTTCTTGCATAGCTTTGAATCCAATGTGTGTCATCCAATGCTTGTGACACATCTTTGGGCTCAATTTGTGAGATGAAGCATGTGAACATGGCTTCTGTTGAGTTCTAGATCTTGTCTTGACACCTTCTCTTATGTCTCCAATGACAAGTTCGTGGATGGTCTCTCACCATCTTACATCGAGGTTGAGTAGATTAGCTGGTTCGATGACTTGCAAACCGTGTTCTTGAGAGGTCACTCTCTCGTGAGTCACTTAGTCGCAGTTTTCCACCGCTTTTGAGATTCAACTATCTCATCTTCTTCAATTGATAATCCCAGCTCCTGGCCAAAGATAGGGACTCTTCAGACGGTTGGATGATTTAGCTTATCACCGACTCTTCAATGTCTTCCCATTTACATTTGGCTCATCGAATACTACATGAATGGATTCTTCAGAACCATAGTTCTTTTGTTGAGTATTCTCAGATGCTTTGCTTTCACGGTGAGTATCCTAAGAAGATACCCTCATCGGCTTTAGCATCAAAAGCCTTTAGGTTGTCTTTGCCATTGTTGTGGATGAAGCATTTACATCCAAATATCCTGAAAATATGCAACATTTGGTTTTCTTCCACCCAAATCTCATAGGAGTCTTTGTCACCGCCTATTTATCATACATCCTGCTTTTGGGTGTAGCAAGTCTGTGTTGATTGCTTCACCAAAATCTTTTTGTAACCCCGCCACCTAACATGGTCCTTGCCGCTTCTTTGAGGGTTCTATTTCTTCTTTCTCGCAACTCCATTCTCATTGTGGAGTCCTTGCGGTGATAGTTCATGACCAATACCATTCTCAATACAAGATCGAGTTATTATTCCATTGACAAACTCGCCTTCACTCTATCCGATCTTATTTTGATAATGGTTTGACTCTTCTCATTTTGTACCCTCTTCATCACCGTGGTAGCTTTTGTAGAGTTTCTTTCTTCTTGCACATGAATATTGTCCATGTATATCTTGAGTAGTCATCTACTACCACCAAGGTGTATTTCTTTCCACTTATGCTTCTTTGGTTCCATCGGGCCAAATAGGTCCATATGAAGCGATGCAATATTCTTGTTGAGGATGGGCATGTCTTTTCTTTGAACGACGACTTGATTTGTTTTCCCTTCGACATGCATCACATATACTCTCCTTGATATCTTTGAGTCCTGGAAGTCCTTCTAAAGATGACTTCTTGCTAGCTTATTAATTGTTTTGAAATTCAGGTGACTCACTTTTTGTGCCACAACTTGAACTTGATTCAAAGGTTCTTTGCTAAGAGACAAAAGTCTTTGTGTGTTGCGCGTTGACCAATCCACTACATACATATTTTTCTGTCTACATCCTTGCAACACTACTTCATTTGATTCAATGTCTTTGATTTGGCATATGCCCATGTTGAATCCAACATTGTAGCCCTTGTCACGAGTTGATCGATGCTTAGTAAATTGAAGTTTAGTCCTTCAACATATGCAACATCCGTGATTTCTAATCCATTCCTCTTGATGGATCCAATGCCTCTTATTTCACCAGAGCTTCATTTCTCCAAATATGACTTTGGCTCCTTTGACTTCCTTGAATTTTGACAGATTTCTCTTATTTCCTGTCATATGTCCGGAATGTACCACTATCCATGTACCAGTTCCTCGGCACTCACTGCTCCTTGAACCCGCAATCAAGGAAATTAAGTTTTAGGTACCCATACTTGTCTGGGTCCCGAGGGGTTAGAATTGTAAGATGATCCAACCAACCTATAGCCAAATGATTTGACTCTAAGAGGTTGCCATCTATCGCCCATAATCATAATTAATCCTGCAAATTGCTTGGGATTCTGGTTCATACAACTGTCCTTTTTGTCAGATGCCTGCGTGTATGTTTTAGCAATTGCCTTTCTTGGGTAATTGTGGTGTCTTTGAGTGTAGTGCCTAGGTGCATATGTGTGCTTGATGAAAGCTCTTATGCTTTTGGAATGGCCTTTGTTGAGTTCTGGCCTTTGCCATTTGGGCTTGTATTCCAGTCTCAGTGATAGTTCACATTATTCCAATCGACTTGCTTGGATATTTTCTACCATTCCCATCATATGTATTTCTTTTATGGGTTTTCTCGAATTTTTGGTAGCTCGCTTTCTTCTTTACAGAGTATTTTCTTTGGAGTCCGCCGAGGGACTCGGCCAATCTCTTCTCACTGTCCTTTCAAAGACTCTCAACTCGGGTTTGTTTTCCTTTTCCTTTGTAACCAAGGCCATTTGCTTAGTATTGTGCTTTGGATTGAAAGTGTGTGCAACATTTAGAGTTTTGGGTTTTTCGGACTCTTCATGACTTGAAGATCCTTTTTCCAAAATTACTCTTGAGGTTTGACATGGCACAAAGGAATTAAATCCTAAGCCTGTCTTGTCTCCACATTCTCTTTGACTCATAATAAGATCATCCAATGATTCGATGCCTTAGTGAATGAGGCAATAACATTTTGAGGTCATTCTCCTCTTTTCTATAAAGCGGAATTTCTCGCTTATTAATTTAGCTTTTTCACCTTTTAAACTTTTATTCTCATCACCTATTTGACTTAGAGTACTCACCTCCTTAGTCACTTTGAGTTTTGACTTTTGAGTAGGTCATTTTCCTCATTCAATAGTGTGTGTGAGGTTTTAATGTGCTCAAAATCTTTCATCATTTTGCCTAATGAATCATAAAGATCGGTGGGTGATGAAGTGTGTGTGTCACGCGATCACTATCACTAGTGTCCGAGCTTGTTGAGTTAGATTGTACCTCATCTTCTTGATCTTGTTCTTTGGCCATTAAGCGGATCAAGCTTCTTCAGTCGTCACTTGAGTAGTCGGCTTCACCGCTTCTCTCGAGTCACTGTCTCTCTTGACTTGGGCTTGTCTCGCCAGCCTCGCACCATCATTGCCTTTTTCTTCTCTTGTCTTCTTTCTCAAGACCTTTCTTTCTTCTTCGTTTCAGCACTTGTTGACTACAGGATATGAGCAAATAATGGCATAGTGACCTGGTTGTCTACAATTCCAACATAGATATTCACCTTTTGATCACTCTTTTTCTATTCTTGAGTTGTCGGCCCTTTGATACTCAACTTGTTGATGATCTTCTCTTGGTTGGCCTATCATCCCTTGATTTGGAGGAGCCGAGTGTCTTCTCGGAGGATTCACCCTTTCCTCTCTTGTAGTTCTTGTTAAAGAACTTGTTAAATCTTTTAACCATCGTGGCTATTTTTCCGGGTCAATTGCCTCTTTGACTTCACTCTCCTTCCATCTTTGACAATTAGAGCAAATTTTTTGGGGTACAAATTGTCTCTTCCTCGTCTTTCCTTCTCACCAAACTCGTAGGCTTTGAGGTCCGAGAATAACTCATGATTGGATGTCTTTGATAGGTCCATGGAGTGTCTCCCAATGCCATGACCTTCATTTCCCATTCACCGAAGACTTTTTAGGATCTTCATACACATTTCCTTCGTGTATATTCCTTTCCAAGTGTAGACAGATGACTCATTTGTGATTTCTCAAAACCGAGCATCCAGTTGATCCAGGTTTTCTCCGAGGTCATTTTAAAGTTCTCAAATTTTTGTACAACCACCGATAGTTTGTTTTCTTTGATTTGCTTCGAGCCTTCGCAAATCAATGTCGGTTTGTCCTGATTTCCTTAGTCGTTTTGCAAGATTTCACTTTATTGAACATGGCTTTGTCCAAGGTTTTGTAAAGAATGTCCTTGGCTACATTGTCCAGGTTGTATCTTTTTCTATCATCATTTGTCCACTCGCTTCTTGGTTTTTCAACCATGACTGTCCGGTGTCTTTGCATCTTCTTCCCTTCACCGCAACTCTTCGCATGGATGTGTTCACCTTTAATATTTGCAGAGGCCCATCTTCTATCACTATCCACATCTCATCATGTAATCTTTGATAGATGAGCCCGCATACTGAATTTTCCAATCATCAAATTCTTCAATAGTGAACATAGGAATGCGTGTTAGATTTACTTCCATGATAATAACTTTTAATAATAGAACAGAGTTTTGGAAGTTTAAGTACTAAAACAGACTTTTGAAAAGTTTGGAGATCTAGTTCAAGAAACGATTCTGGAAGGTTCAATGAACCAACCGCTCCGATACCACTTGTAGGTCCCAAGGGGTGTAAGTGTAAGGTTTAGAAGGGGGTTGAATAAACCTTACCAAATTTTCGATTTAGTCCTTTTAAATCTCTGAGTTCTACATACCGTGTGTCCTTGATGGACAATCGAATTAGTCACTTTCAAGAGAGTTAATCTCTCAACAGACTTCTCACCGAGAAATTTATTAATAGAGTAACTCAACCGTTTGTTGGCTATAATTTGACTCAACCGTGGTTTTGTTTTCGCCGGAAGACTTAACACCCTTAAGTTTGATTAAGCAAGTTTTACAAATTGATTTAGTACTTATAAATTATCAAATGGATAGCAAATTTATCAATGATATGAGCAATTAAAAGTGCGAAATTTAAATGTTTGAAATGTAAATGACACAAGGCTTTTATAGAGGTTCAAGATGGGGTAATTCTTCTACTCCTCTTTCTCCAACTCCCGAGGAATCCACTAAGTAATGATCGCTTTACAAAGTGGTAATAGTCCAGATACAAGTCTTGATCACAACAAATGACTTGATCCTTTGGGACTCGATGCGAGACGCCTTGATCACTCACCAAGCTTCAGACGACTCGACTTCTTCACAGGGTTGCGCTTTGCTACTATAGCTCACTTGCTTAAGCTCTTTGGATTTGATCACGGCCTCCAAAAGCTTAAAACTTGTTCAGCCTTTGAACCTTTCTACAATCCTTCCGGAATGTAGACCCCTTGTTTTAAGTATCTTCCTCTTCAACTGGTTGAAGTTCTCTTCCTTCACGAAAGAGTGTTGGATTGATGTACTTGAAGTGTAGGCTTGAGGATTGAGATTGTTTCGCTTTTTCTAATGTACTTGTATAGCTCACGTATGTGTCATTCATTTTTTTTCTCAAACAAATTCCTCAAATTTTTATAGTGAACTTTCAAAAAATTTGCCCGTTGAAGAGATAGGCTCATTTTTGAAAGTCACTTTGCATCGTTGGCTTGCGCTTCTTGGAATTGCCATTTTCTCGTATGAATTGTTTTATCACCTTTTCGAGTTCGACACCTGTAGTACTTCCCATTGTTCATTCCTTTTGCACGCTTCCTCGGGACCGAGCACTCCAAGAAAGGTGGTATGGAGATATTACTTGTTTAAGTAAATCTCTTGATTTACTGTCGGTTCTTTTACGATTATCTCGACTTGACCGCATTTCCTTGCTTTCCCAGGTGACTTAGAGTCGCCTTCCAATCATCGGATGACTCTTCTCACTTGACTTCACCTTGAGACTTTGGCTTCTCTTGAGTTGACTTGATCGATGTTCCACTCACCGCATCTCACCGCTTCTTCGCCGAGTTCCTCTGCTCTTCTTTCTTTGTCAGACTCACTTGTCTCTCAAATAGATTTTCCTTCAAGCCTTGATTGTCTTCTTCTTCAGATGTTGGGGCGTAGGCGACTTAACTCGGCTGCGCCTCTAATTGTTACAATACATTTTACAAAGAATTGGGGTGCCAACTTTCTATTCTAAGTTTTACATGGCATTCATCAAAATCTAAACAATAAAATTCCTAACACAAGAATAAGAACAAAGTACTCAAATAGGCTTCAAGACAATAACTTCAATTAAGATTAAAACAATAAACAAGAGTTCAATTAATCTACTTCTAAAACCCGGAAATCATAAGAAATTTAGCTACCCATTATAAATAAACAACTCATAGACAAATTGTTCATCTTCATAAGAAACTAAAATGAAAGATTAAAGCACAAAGAATGAGAAAACTTAGGGAAATGGATAATCTCTCGATTAATCTTCAATCCTCAAGCTCCGATTTGACCCGATTCTTCCCTTGATCAAATTGATGTGTTTCTTGTGTTCTTGGGTGTATTCCCAGCCTTTTCTCCATACCCTAGATCAAGCCTCCCATGTATCTATTTATAACCCCACAAAGATCCAAGAAAAAGGTAGGCTTAGCATAGGAAAATCCGCCCCGGGCACTGCGACGCCCAGAAATTAAGTGCAACATAGTCGCCCGGGCGCGCAGCACGCGGCGTTGGGCACCGCAGCGCCCCATCCGTCCCACCGCACTCGTCTGCTTTGTTTGGGCAGCTGCAGCGCCCGCCTGATTTTTTCGCCCACCAAATGTCCGAATTTGGTTTTTCGTCCTTCATAACAGTTGTAGCCTTATCTCTTAGCTTTCCATGGCCACTTGAATCAGCTCAATATCAATTTTGTAGAGAGAGTTATGGCCAAAATACGAAACACTGCCAGTGCTAGAAATTCGAGACGCATTTGTACTTTTCTTCAAATCAATCTCTCGTTGTTTGCTCGTTCGTACTTATTTTGATACACGATTCATTAATATGACTATAAACTCAATATAATAGGCTCTCAACATGGCTTGGCCCCTCAAATGACTCAAAATACTCAAAAACAACACAAAACTCATGTCTAGGAAGCCCAAATCAATGGTATAAAACCAAGTGAACACTTGGTATTTGTTGAAAGCCTCTAGCAACAAGCCTGGCCTTAAGCCTTTCTACAGATCCATCAGCCCTATGTTTGACCTTAAACACCCATTTATTAGAGATCAAATTCATATCAGCAGAGGGTGGAACCAAATCCCAAGTATGATTGTGAATAAGAGCATTGAACTCTAGGTCCATGGCAGCCTTCCAACCAGGGTTTGATAGGGCTTAACTAACAAATGATGGTTCAATGATATGAGAAGAAGCAGAGGAAGATAAGGCAAATGCCTTGGGCTTGTAAATGCCATTTTTAGACCTAGTGACCATGGAGTGACTAGGATGAATAACAAAAAGGAGTATGGGCAAATGAGAGAGGTGAAACGAAAAGAAGATGAAGTAGGAAACTGAGGAGATGAGGAAGAATCAGGAGATGCAGGACCAATAGAAGGAGAGGAATCAGAGGAATTATGGATAAGAGGAGGGAGAGATTGAATAAATGGGAGAGAATTAAACACAAGAGGAGAAGCAGAGAGGGATGAGATGAGTGGAGAGCACAACTGAGTGTAAGGAAATTCACACTCATTGAAAGCCACAGTCCTTACAATATACACTCTACCAGAAGGGTGAAGGCATTTGTAACCCTTATGCTGAGAGCTATATCCCAAGAAAATGCATTTGGAGGATCTAAACTGGTGCTTGTGATTATTATAAGGTCTCAGATAAGGGAAACAAGCACATCCAAATGCTTTAAGAAATGAATAGTCTGGAGGTCTGTGAAATAACTTCTGAAAAGGAGATAGATTAAGAAGAACAGGTGTAGGGAGAAGATTGATAAGGTATGTGGAAGTAGAGAAGGCATCCCACCAGAACCTGAGACAGCAAAGTAAGGGCAAGATCAACAATATGTTGATGTTTTCTTTCAGGCATACCATTTTGAGAGTGTGTATGAGGACAGGGATGTCTAAAGGCTATGCCAAAAGACTGAAAATGAGAAGATAACTTTCTATATTCACCACCCCAATCACATTGAAATGCCTTTATTTTGGTAGAAAATTGTTTCTCAACTAGAGAAATTAAATTAAGAACAACAAAATATGCATCACTTTTAGAGACAAGAGGATAAATCCATGTGAATCTTGTATATTCATCAAGAAAATGAATGTAGTATTTATAGCCATCACAAGAAGAAGTAGCAGGAGAGCCCCAAACATCAGAATATATAAGATCAAAAGGTGCGAGATTTAGATTTGAATGGCGAGAGAAAAACTCATTGAATGTAATTTGCCTGTCTTACATGCTTCACAGAAGCTCAATTTATTACAAGAAAAATGAATGTGAAGTTATTTCATGACAAAAGCAAATGTAGCATTACAAGGATGCCCTAATAGGTGATGCCAAACATCAAGAGGAGAGCTAGTTGAAACAATATTACACTGAGCAGGAGAGACAGATGAATGTAAGTTGTAGAGAGAAGACTTGACAGGAGCAGCAAAGTGACTGAGATCAATTTGATAGAGGCCTCCTTTGAGAGCACCCTTCAGCAAGACTTGATTGGTTGTTTTGTCCTTAACAAAACAGAAAGAATCATAAAATTCAACAACAACATGATTATCCTTTGTAAACTGAGAAATACTCAATAGATTTTTAGTTATATCTGGGACACATAAAATATTGTGCAAGGGAGAGTGTGTGGGAGGGAGAAAGGCTGGGAAAAGAAGAGGATCCAACGTGAGAGATGGAAAGTGTTGAACCATTACCTACAGTCAGCTTATCAGAACCATGGTAAGGAGACTTTAGACTCAGATTTCCAAGCTCAGAAGTCACGTGCAGAAGCACCACTATCCACATACCAAGAGTTATCAGATATAGGATATGTGGAAGTTGCCAAGGCCTGTGGAGCACCAGAAGAGCACTAAGACACCTCAGATACATGAGCCTAAGCAGGAGTCGAGTGAGAAGCATCCAAACCAACAAAACTAACATCAAATCTCTTAAAACACTTGGAGGCAAGGTGATTAGTCTTGCCACAAATCTGACAAGCTGGCTTATTCCTATTAAAATGACCCCGACCTCTTCCTCTGTTACCAAAACCACCTCTAGGATCAAAATTCTCAGATGATGAAAAACGCATTTGAGCAACATGTACTGAAGAATGTAAGCCAATAGACTGAGCAGAGGTATGAGCAATCCGCATCTCACGAGACTGAAGAGAAAACTGAACCTCTTTAAGAGTAAGAGATTCACTCCGATTTGTCAAGTTAACAACTATACTTTCAAACTCTGGACCAAGACCGGCCATGATATATAGAATCAGATCATCATCACTAATCACTTGATCAGCAGCAAGCAGATTACCGGCAATACCTCGCATCTTCAACACATACTCATCAATCGAGAGATCACCTTTTTTAGTAGTCT
Organism: Rehmannia glutinosa; assembly: GCA_016081115.2. NCBI lineage: Eukaryota > Viridiplantae > Streptophyta > Magnoliopsida > Lamiales > Orobanchaceae > Rehmannia > Rehmannia glutinosa. Next base: position 5,131,074 of record CM071924.1, read on the forward strand.
GAAGAAGTAATCGTAGATGCATGACTCTCGCCTTGGAAGATGACTGAAACAATTTCTCAAGGACAGTCCAAATTTGAGCCGAATTTGAACATCTATTAACATGATCAAGCATGCTCTCAGAGATCGATGATAGTAGCCAACTGAAAAGATACGAATCTCGATGAATCCATATATGAAACTCTGGATTGAGGATCGGAGGAGAATCGGATGTGCCTTGAAAAAATTGCGAGGGAATCGGAGATGTTCCGAGAAGAAATCCATCGAAACCATGCGCTCGTACGGTAGCCAAAACTTGTGACATCCAATAGGAATAATTCGTACGATCTAATCGAAGAGTGATCGTAGTGAATGTAGGAAGAACAATTGCAGGAGCTGAATTTGCCATAATAGTAGCTCACAACATGAAACAGAGAAGAGGATATTGTTGCCGGAGAAGAAGATCGGCAGCCGGAAAAGGCCCGATCACCGTGCTCTGGATACCATGTTAGATGATATGTATATTGCTCATAATAAAGAATGAAAGAAGCTTGATATTATTATTGTGAGAGAGAAGTATTTATACAGCTGAGAAATGTGCAAGGCAATTCTAATCTACAGTAACAATAACTAACGAAGGTAGTTATTCTAACTAACATAACCAACTCATATCTATATGTATATATCTAATAGAAACTATCATCTAGGCGGGCACTAATCAAAGCTAAACGAAAATTTTTAGAACATTGATTTTTTTAGTTAGAATTGAAAATTCAAATAAGAATTTACTGTATAAGACTTCATTATTATAGTGATAAATTAGTGAGAATCTCTACAAAAAGTTTGTTTTATATAAACAAACTAATCAGATTTGAATTTCGAGGAACATTCAAGTTTGACCTCATATTCCTCAAAAAAGAAAAAAAGAAAATTTGACCTTAGTATGTGTAAGAAAATTGAGGAATGGAAAGATTTTGAAGTTCGGATTTGCGGCAGTATATTCACTTCTAGAACTAAGTAAAAAAAAAAAAAACCAAACGTCAATGCAGATAAATATTTAGTCAATATGAAAAAATAATAAAGCAATTGTACCCGTATATTAACTTATAAAAATAATTTTTGATGGGTTAAGAGTATGAAAAAAGAAAATATGATTCTTTTCGTTTTGAAGAAGAAAATATGATTCTTTTAATAATTATATATATGAACTACATGATTATTTGGGACTAATCATTTAATATTGATAAAACATAATCGATAATCTTATACTATCTTTCTCCTTTTTTTTAAAACCCTAGTCAAGGGTAAATCGATTTTCAAAATGGGTATGTAATATGTATAAAATCCTATCGAAAAAACTTGATTTTCTTCTTAAAATGACGCGGTACCAAAGTAAGTCTAAGTGCACGAAATGATATATAGTAAAAGTTCTAAAAAAATTTGAAAATGAAAATAAATAGTACTTCTAAGAAAAAATAAATAAAACAAATGCATTTTATAAATACTAACAAAATATAAATATGTTCTTTTTAGAATAAAATAAATTGAGCTTAAGAAACTATATTTTAATTTTCATATAATAGAATATCGCTCATTCCTCCCTTTCTTATTTACAAGAAACTTGATGAAATCTTTTTTCAGGAAAAAAAAAGAGAACCTCTATGATTTTTTTTGAGTACATACTCTGTGAGAAGAGAGTGATGGAATCGAATCTCATATATCTAGTTTGAGGATGAGAGTATTAACTACTACTAGACTAATATCCGAATTTTAAACCTTGACGAAATTGTAGTCATATAGTTAGTTCATTTTATCATAAATAAAATTCAAACAAAATATTTCGCATGGTTTATTAAAAAATCATGTAATTTTACACGAGAGTTGACTTGACATGCGCATTGTTCGTCGTCCTTTTTTTGCTTGCTTCCCCAAAAGCAAGGACAAATATTTGATTTGTACAAAAAACTATTTACTTATATATAAAAAGGAAAATAAAAATAAAAACGAAAATTGATTATATAAAAAAAAGAAAAATAAAATAAAACAATTAACAAATGTAATAAAGGCACGATTGTGAGTTAGATGAGAAGTCAGACTGTCAAGCAAATGCAAAGTCAACTCCTCTAATAATGAATTTGCAACTGCATTTAAACCACGTGACTTTAATCATATGATGCGGCCCATGAGGATTCCAAATATTGTGATTATTCAAATTTTTACCTTTTAATTTTTAAAACATAAAAATAATAGTTTAATTTTTTTACTCATCAATCTAGGGTAGCTGGCAATGGAGGTATGTCGTGTCCAACTTGGGGATTACTTTTTTTATTGAATTTGGGTGGTAACCAAAGCCGGTCCTTGGTTTTAAGGGCCTAGAGTGGAGCAGAAACAAACAACAGAAGCCCTTGTATTTATATAGAAAAATTAAAAATAATAAAATTAATATTATAATCGTTATATCACTAATTTTAACATACAAAATAAGATGTGTAATAATAGAATTATCATACTACAACTTGAATATATTGGTCTTATTAAAATAAATTATTGAAAGTATTGTTCAATGATAATTTACAATAGAAAATAGACAAAAACAGAAAAAAAAACTATTAATATGGAGGAATTGCTTTTCGGTTTTGCATAACGAGGGAAAAAATGTAGTTAGATAGAAAACGTAAAATTGGCTGATATGTATTATTGCTCTAACCTCCTCAAGAATTGGTCTAGTGGCCTTAATGTTGCAATTGCACCTCAAGGTCTTGGGTTCAAATCTGGACTATCGCATAGTAAGGGGTTGGGGTTTGCTCTTCCTCCCCCAGGGATTATGATCATCCCTGGGAAGGACGAATGTCCCACATTCGAAGGAAAAAAGTGTGGAGTCTGTGCCCCCGACTGGTGTGGGGATACGTTGGTTCGTCAAAAAAAAAATTCGAACACCGGACTTCCAGTGGAAAGATGTCACGCTATCGCTCGACCAAATCGTTTTAATGTAAGCATCTAAACTCATATTAATTATATATGTAAACAAGTAAAAACTCTCCTGAGGCCCTTGCTTTAGGCCGGGGCCCTGTCTTGGCACCACCCCGATCGCCCGATGGTAACTTACTTTATATTAACTTTTTATCACTTAAAATCAAATTAAATTACTCAATATTCGACATCTATTATTTATACGCTCGTTTGAATTTAAATTTTTAGTAGAAGGAACTAAAATCGAAGATAAATATTCATTTGATAAGAGTAGAATTCGACCCGTTTAGTAAAAAAAATAACATAGTGAGTGTTAAAGTATCAAGTTAATTACTTTGAATTCTATCAGTGTTTGAACGACTAAAATTCGTTCAAAATCAGTTCGATCATTAATCAAATTAAATCCAAACAGAAATTTTGAAACTCCATAAAAATTCAGACAAACATAAATAATATAGGTATGTATGGAATTGTTTTCAATAATGGGATTTTCAAATTTTCAGCTATTCTAGAAAATGAATTTATGTTTATTTAAGAAATTCTCAATAGAAATAAATCATTTTCAATTTTCATATTTTATGGAAAGATTCATTTGAAAATACATTATAATCACACAAATCGATGTCAAAAATACACTATAATCACGTAAATCTATGTCAAAAATACTATAACCAAACATATTTTCATTTCTAAACAGAAATTCAGACAACAAAACAAATATATTCTCAATTCTCACATGAAAACTAATAAAGTTTGAAAATTCATTTTCCAACACTAAAAACTGGAAATTGGACTTAAAAACACATCCATATATCCCCATAATGTTTGACTCTACTCGATTCATTTATATCCTATGTACGATATTATTATTACACTTCTATAAATATATATATATATATATATATATATATATTGAAAGAACTTGTAAGGTGGTACATATGTACACGTTTACGTGTATATTTTTTACTCTTTACTTTTGACACTTAAATCCTATATATGAATAGATAAAAATTGACTTGGTCAACCATAATGTCTATCAAAATCAGCCCTTACTCGTTAAGATTCTAAATTATAGTAAACTTTAAAAAGTAAAATAAAAGCCGAAAAAAATATCAATAGGTCATCATTTATGTAGTTTGACCTTATAAGTCTCTAGAAGCTCCGACAAGTCAAGTAAATTGCGCTACTCAAAAGTCAAAAAACTACATTGCCGCTATATGAAATGGAAAATTTAATTGCATGTCAAAAGTTAAAGAGGATGAATATTAATTTCTATAGACTTGCTATTTTAGTTGCAATGGTAAAAAATATGAATTATTTAATGGTTTTTTTTATATATAGTGATGGAGTCTATTAGGACGAATCCAGGAATTACTAGCACAACATGGACACAAAATAAATAGAATTAAAAATTGCATCAAAAATAGTTAATGTGGACATGCTTTTTCCTAATTAATATATTGATTTTAAAAATTTATATCAAAACTAACAATGTTATAACACATAATAATATTGTAACACTTTTTTTAAAAACATTTATAATGTTAATTGTATTATTGTTTTATATCAATAGGTTTGTAATTAGAAAAACTGGGGGCACATGTCCCATAGTGAGAGCTGTAGCTATGTGTATCTGTATGTGGAGTCATCATATTGTTGGAAAGATTGACTTGTTTATTCCCATTTTCAGAAACACCGTTTGTATTTCATATTTATATTGTATATTATTTGAATTGTTTTTAACGAAAAAAATTATATTATTTTTTCCTTTTTCCATAAAAAAACTATAATTTTAATTGTCAACCTTTTATATATTATCATATATCAATTGTCAACTAATTCTTGGTCAATTTACACTACTAGAACATATTACTATTAACTACTACTTTTTTAAAATATAACTAGTTCTGCATAAAGTATTACTATTGTATGCACATTTTTTTCAATAGAAACCATCACCTAATTAAACAATCAAGTGGGTGATACACTATCAATTTTATTATTTCTAAGCTATATGATTTCAATTAGATCCACCATCTTTCACATCATCATAACAATTTATATCTAAATTAAATATTCTTAGTGAATCCTACTGCAACCAACTTCACCACATAAGTCGTGTAAATGATGCCATCCAAGACATACAACCAAATAGAAAGTCAATTCTTTTGTCAAAAAAATAAAAATAAAAACATATAGTTAATTATTATTAAAGAAAGAGTTTCTAAGCAAAAAGACCAAATATAACTTAACCACACAAAATTTTATTGCAAAACTTGTATATTTACAATACTTATACACATTCATTCAAATATAATTCCCAATTTTTTCAAAAAAAAAAAAAATACAATTATAAATCACAATGGAAATGTTGGAAGTGAGATCTGACTATGAACAACAAAGGCACAAAGTGTTAATGACATGATTGGTATGATTGAATGGAATGGAATGGAATATCAATGGAATGAACTTTTGAATGCAATAATAACTGGAATGGAATGATATATGTATTTTATTATTATGCTAAGTATAGTAAGGAATGAGAAATGAATGGAAAAGTCATTTCTAAATTGTTTCTAAATTGATTTTAATTTCATGATTGATAATTAAAAATAAATTATGAGAATGAAATGAAATACTTTTAGTGACTAAAGTATCCTTAAGTAGAATATAATTTTTTTTTTGAAAAACAATGATTTCAACTATGTTTATTATACTTTATCATTAAATCTCAAATAATCTCTTTTTTTGTTTTCAAACAAATTATGCAATGAAATCATTTTAGATATTATTAAATTCATGCAAAATACTTGTTTTGCATTAGTGAGGCAATTTTATTTTATTATGTCTCAAATTATCAAACAACCCGAGATTACATTTCCCTTGTGACCAATTTAGAAATGTCAAAATGAGTCCGACCAGGTAAAAAGGTCGGATTGGGCTTCATTTTCAGAGGCCCAGAATGAACCCGATCTATTTGCCCAATCCATTCGACCCAAAACACTAGTCGCCAGGCCAACCTGGTTTTTATGTGTTTTAATTGGTTGGGTCAAGTTGGGCTCTAAAAATAACAACTTGGTCATTGTTTGGCCCGGTCCAACCCAATCTTGTGAATAGGAATTAACCTGAGAATGCACATTGTATTCCCACTTAATTCCCGCATACCAATCATGTCGTAGCTCCCTAGTGAATCTAATTTAATAATCTCCAGATTGAGTAGAGTTTGACTTTTCAATTCCAGAAATGGCCTTCAAATTAAAAAAAAAAAATATCCTCCTTTTTTTAGTATAAGAGTCGTTATTACCTAAATGGAAAATTGGATATTGATTCCTTGTGGAGATAGAGGGAAAATTACATCAATATTCAAAGCTAACATTAGTATTTTGACTATTATATTGATTATATTTTGTTTATAACACAACAGAAACTTAAAGTTTAAATTCTAAGAAGCACCATATTTATAAAAAAAAAAAAAATTGTGGACCAAGTTAAAACAATTCTAAAAAACCCAACATCATTCGGAAATCTCTCTTTTTCTTCTTCTTCCTTTTTTTCTTCTCGAAAAGATAAGTGAAATGATTATATAAGTTATTGCCTCCTCACATTCAATAAGTAATCAAGAATCAATCATCGACGATCAATAATAATCAACCAACATCAACATTTGCCATAAAACACTAACTCAAAAGCTTATCACTCCTCATGAGTCATGGCATTGTTAGTCTTCACATTAATTGTTTCCATCCATTGGAATCCAATGACTCAAATTTTTAGGATATAAAATTTAGTATTTACAAAAAAATACATTAAAGTTTAGCCTAAACCAAGTACTTCTCTTTCAAAAATACAAATACCCCATATACATTTGTTTCTCTTTTACGAACCGCACCCCTTGAGGAGGGGTATAATTTTGAAAGATAATTGAAATTTTCAAATTTTTGTAATTAATCTATAGCTTAAGGATAGTTTTTGTAGTTATACCAAAAGTTCAAACAACTGACTTGGTTTTACTAATTCAACAATACTAACAAGGCGGTATACAAAAGCCCCGGACAGGATCTTCTACTCCAAGATGGTAATCCATCTTCTATTCCATCACACAGATCATTGCAACGGATACGAAATTTACCATATTAATTTCCAATCATAAATGTGATGTTACACAAATAATATTAATGGTAACTTACACAATGACTCCAAATGGTGTTGAGTGCATAAAGCAGTTGATTGACACAAATGCTCATAACAAGATCTGGAAATTGAAATGCTACAACATGCATCCAAGCTCAACAAATGGAATACAAATAGAGCCACCAAAAATAATTAGGCAAAATTTTATACGACGCAAGAATATAGTAGCAATTAGAACAAAAAGGCTACAATACATGCCAGTGTACAAGAATATTTGCGAGGATCACCACGAAAAAGGACTTGCTCCCAACAAGAAAATTTCATTTTCGACATCTTTCACCCATTGACAAACCCGGTTGCATATTTTTATCGCAAGAGCCTGAAAAAATGTAGTCACAGTACTCAGCAAAGAAGAGAACACTTAATTCAAGAAAAAAAAAAGATTGCAATTTCCTCAGAGGAAAAGTATAACGATCATTTTGACATTTCAAGAGGCCTTTTAGATGTTATTTGTTTTTAATGAGCCAAAGGAGAGAACACTCAGAAAAAAATAATCTTCCAAAGCATAAAAATAAATCTGAAGATTCACATAAGACGGGGTTGTAATACGGGTTCTAAATTCATAAAAGGGTTAATTACAAAAACTACCGTTGAGGTTCAGTCAAATTGCCAAAAAAAACCCAGCTATCTTTCAAAGTTACATATATACCCACTTTGACATTTGTTTATATTTTACAACTTGCACCCTTAAGAGGGGGTATTTGTTAAGTAAATACAATCCAATTTTGAAAGATAACCGGAGTTTCTTGTAATTAGGCTAAACCTCACGGGTAGTTTTTGTAATTTACCCTTCACAAAAACAATCATAGCTCCAACATAGAACGATCAGCTATTACTCATCATGCATGACGCAGCACAAATGATCATGCAAAACATATGACAGAGTGCTGAATGCATCAGTCGAGAAGGCGCAGGTAATCATGCAAAACAAATGATCAAAACCACTCAAACTACGTCAAGCCTAACTTGTAAAACTTGACTGCAGCACAAATTTTTAAGAGAAGTAATTTTCATACAAGTCAAAAATAGTGAAAGAAGATGTTTGCATGATCGAACCTTGTCTGCAAGGGGATCAAAAGCTGCATACAGTTCAAAATCTTGGGTGACCCAGCAGAGTAGCACTGGATATCAAAAGACTAGTTAGGATTATCACAAGAGGAAATAAATAGTCATTCAACAATCAGGCAGTAAATTACAACGAAATTAACAAATAAACAACTCAAAGTAAAACATTACTTGGAAGAAATGGATAACAATAAAGCTCCAGCTTAAATATCACCAAATTGTATAGCAGCAATGCATGCTATCATCCATAACAAACCCACAAAAATTTGTACAGAATTACAAACCCATAACACAGGAGAAATATGCTCCGGTAAAAGATTGATGGAAATGTTCAAATCAAAAGTATGTAAATCATTCTGTTTTCAAATATCTCAAACAAATAATTGGCTATACAACTTGACATCATGAAGCAATATAAGTTCTTCAAAATAAAGTCTCACAGCATCATTTACCAGATTCTAGTTTTGATCAAAGCTCATGGTAATCTCATTGCAGCTAAACTATCTTTTACTCTAACAGACTAACCAAGAATCTGGTTGCCGTAGTTGAAAACTTTCACCAAAATTAACAAGATAATATATGATCATTTTCTTTTCTTTTTTAGTTGAACTATCTAAGAGTACCCAGTGCAACGTTTGCTCTACTATAAGGACAGCCCGAAACTTAAAAGTATGACAACCTTGAACTGCACTTATATATTTCAAGACAGATATACTCATCAATGACCACTGAATAATAAGAATCCAGAGATCAGAATACTTTATAGGGAACAAGAAAACAGCAAAGTACAAGTTTGTTTTTCACAAAATCTATTTCGGCCGAAAGTTGAGTCAGACTGTAATCAACTACTAAAATAACATGCAGCATTCTAGGATAATTTGGAAAAACAATAAGACTTCCATGACATGAATTAATTAGAACTTAAACGACAAAACAGGAGTGGGCCCACTGCCTCACGTGAGTATAATGTCCAGAATGAAACACTAGTCCTCACTCAGCGCCAAAAGGAGTAGATCAATTACGAATTGCTGGTGAATACTGCTTCTCATACAATCAATGCAGAGAAAGAACCATAAAAAAAGTCCATGCCACAGAAAGCATCAGATAGAATGAGGAAAATTTACCATAATTTTCGTCCCTTCTAAACTGGGTTTTGTGAGGTCCTATTCTTTTATCATGCATGGATGTATAAAGTTTCTGGTAGGCCCTATATAATCTGCAAAAAAGGAGCCATATTTGTACAGTACACTGGTATAATCATTCTGCAAAGTCGTTATGGTGGAGAATAGCGTGGAATACAGATGCAACCTAAATTTTTCTAGTCACCTCTTTTGCTGTCTCAAGCTGTTAATTGGCGATGAAAATTCAGATGACACATATTGGTCAAGATAAATACTCCTATATATGAAATGCCATAGTCCAGCTGGACCACCAATTCCAGCAAATCCGTCCGCAATTCTCCCTGGGGAACCTGCTGCAGGCCTTGGTTGACCTAGATGAGAAGACACGGCTCCAGCACGAGAGGTCGGGTCAATAATCAGATCTCCAATATGCATGCCACCATCTACCAAGGATCTTTGAACCTCACTCAGTACATTTGACTTCAAAAGTACAGTTTCAATCCGAATCCTATAAGATGCACCAAATGTTTCCCTTTCAGCAAAGACCAGATTATCCGATAAGCTATCTTATGGCCCATGGGCAGCAAGAATAGGTACAAACCCATGGAATGATCTTGTAAAAATGAAGGTTATCCGAAAACAGCTATGGGTTCTTCGGTATTAACATTGAAAATTACCTGCTATCTTTTAAATGATAGAAGGCATCTGAACTCGTAGTGAGCAAGACCAGGTATGTATCGATCTGTAATAAGATTAAGAAATTCATCACTGTTCGACAAATTGATATAAACAACATATAAAGTGAACCACGTAACTGAAATCCAGGACTTCTTCCAAACCCACAATCTACATTCATGGCCCATTTCTTGATCTAATTCTTTTTTAGATATGCTAGATAGATTTCAGATAATTTGTTTCCCAATTTTAAGAATGACTTACATCAAAATAATGCACATAAGCATAAAGAAATGCCATGGGATTGTATCTTGGCAGGCAAATTGGTGAGAAGGATTCAGATGTCCTGCACAAATTTGAGAATTCTCAAACAGTTTAGTCAAAAATCAAAAGTACCATTACCTCAGAAAAAAAAAGGAAAAGAAAGAAGCTATATATGTTATTTTTAATAACTTCCTCAAAGCAATTTCTTTTACATATTCTTAGGAGCAAGCACAGTAACTAGCAACTTGTACAATTTATCTCCTTTTGCTTGTGGGGAGTTGCATTATGTTCATAAACGATGAGAAAAGGAGCACAAGTGACAGTCCTGCTGGAAACAGAATATTTAATACCCAGGCAACTGCCACCAATTATGTTTTGATCAATGGCACCATCAAGATGTAGGCAGGAAAAATGATCGAGGTATTCAATGGATGGAATAGATTAAACATGTAGAAACCCATCAATGGTTTGGTGCAGATTAGAATAGTGTAAGGACGTTATAGTGGAAATATTTGATCTCAATTTTCTTTGGCACGTTATCATGGCAGGAGAGAAACCTAATAGTACTCTCCTCAAGATTTGGCTCTTTTGGACGTTGCATTCTTTGACACCTATGTCTCCCACGTTTATTGCCATAAAAGACCCAACACAATCTATGCCACTCAACAAATGGCCCATTCCACGAGTGCATACATGTACTATGAGCATGACTCCAACAAAAGAGGTCAACTCACATTTCTATATCTTGGTTCAAGAATTAAAGGTGATCAAAGATTATGTGGAAGCTAACTGAACTTACCGAAAAGATTCAGAAGACATAATAAAATTGGATAGTAACAGTATATCATCGGGATGCAGAGATGCTTTTTGGGCGCCAACAAGACTGATAACCTGCATTGCATTTCAATCTACGATGTTAATGTCAATGAAAAATTAAAGCTAGCTGAGGAGGTAGCTTATATCCAGTGACTTCAATTGAACTGACTGTCCCGGAAAAAAAAAATCCACCACAAGTACAACTGTACAAGTTATTTAATGGTTTTAGTAGTGGGATTCACTCTTTTGACCTGCTGAAGATTAATGAAACAAATAAATATATAGCCTATGGGGGCAAAAAAAAACATAAGTTGGACATAAAGCATCAACTCAAATGCTAAAATTACTTATTATTTCATCATCATCATCATCATCATCATCATCATCAACTGCACCTTATCCCACTATGTGGGGTCGGTGGTGTGAAGTTTAGTGTCAATTAATTGTCTAAAATTAGTTAACACTACAAATTCACATAAAAAGCAAAGTGGCAAAGTTTTACGCCGGATGCCCTTCCTGACGCAACCTTCATACGAAGGAGAAATGAGATGAAATTCCAAAACCATCAGCATCATAGGTTTTTCCACTTGCATGGAAAATACGATGAGACGGCGATGAGTTGAGATAGTTGCTCTAGTCATGTTCCATTACATGATTGATATTGTAAAATCAACATGTAGATCATGGAACATGACCACTAAAATTACTTATTATTTCACAAAAAAAAAATTAAATAAAAATCTAGCCTTAGAAACACATGGGAGGCTATTAAAGACATCGAAGGGTGATATCTATATAAAATTACTTTGCAGATATTAATGCGAACTAAGCATTGACCCAAGTATAAACTTTTCTGGCTCAATCCCTAGTTATTCCAGTTACTCAATTTTGTGCAATCAGGCGACTTCAAAATAACGACAAAGATGTAACCATTACCTTGTGTTTACACATTAAGAGTGCAAATAGGACTCCTGAACCAGCAACATCTTGCAAGATGGCACCAGCAGCTTGACGTGTCGCATAAGCTAGGGGAAGACATGAGTAGGCATGAAGAAAAGTGGCAGGATTCCTAAGATGATACGGTGAAACACAAAACCATCAAAACAAAAGTTATCTAATGTACAGAGAAATACACCACGAAAATCAGTAAGGAACAGTAAGCCCATTTTACAGATATATTAAAATTGAATTTACAGGATTATTAATCGCTTATACAAGTTTCATTGCATGCTAACAGGAGATAACTCATTATTTGACTCAAACCAAGTCATATGATTCAATTCTATAATTTCATTCAAATCCATAAGTTCCCCAATGTCTAAAACATATAAATAGATAAAAACTAGTTAAAAAACTCGTTATTGGTTTCAAAATTCCAAATCATCAAGATGCTTCTAATAGTTGTCCGAATTGCACAGTTCCATAAATATCTAAACAATGGAGAAATTTAGTTGGTCACACTAAATGCTAAGTCATATATCAGTTGCAAAAATTAATTGATTCGTCTCCTTCTAGTCAAAGAGGTGGAGGTATACTTGGCAATAGACAGCACAGGGTTTAAATTTTCACATTTCACGATATAAGTTACAACCTGCACTTCCATGCAATTTAGTTTATGGTTTTTATAAGCTTCAAACTTCAGAATTAGACTTAATTAAAACATTTTGTTGATAGTGAATATTAGGGGAAAATGCCAACTGGATTTTCTTTTAGCTATTAGCATTTCACAATCCAAGAAACTGAGTTGATGATAAATGGAATAATGAAAGAATTTCTTCTAATGACTCTCCTAGAATGTTAGAAGGAAAGAACCAATGCCTGTGTGAACTTGGGGTACCAAATAAATTAGATTAGATTGGAAACTTCAGTGAGACCATAGAGATTTAGTAAATCAAAGTAGCAGACATGGAGAACATGGTTGCCGATTAGAATTAGCAATTGTTAGGTAAAAAAAAAGTTACTGAAGAGGTGATGACGGAACATATCCAAAGATACTTGAGCAATGTCATGTGTTTAAGATAACTAACAGTGAGCATTAGACTATGAAGAGTTAACTATGCGAATCGAGATAAAAGTTCAAATAGACTTCCAGGTTAAGATATTATGTATTCTTACTACACTTTAACTTTCAAAAAAGGAATGCCAGATCACGAAATGGAAATATATATGATCAAATAAACAATATTGATTGCATAGAGATCAGAACTTCTATGGAACAAGATCAAAACAGACTGTGAGTAGGCATATATAACAAGGTTTCCCAATATTTCATCAGATCATATGCATATGTTCCATCAAACTGCAGTCCTCGAAAGTAATTTTAATTATGTTCATAACTAAATACATTACACATGTATAAAACTAACTCATTTTACTTCACATTTTTTTTTCTAATTTCCACCAATCCAGTTATTACCGCATGCTAAAGTTTATCATCATTTCATCTATTTTGATACAGTACATAAAGCTCAAGCAGCATCAATAATAGACTTGGAGGATGTGAAACAGAAAAACCACAAAGTACCATAAAGAGATCGGACAACTGATAGGACACTATATTTAGTTAATAGGCCATAGAGTATAAAAATATACCAACTGAATGAATGGATGAGCGAAGAGAAGACCGCATCAGTTCCTCCAAGCAGTGATGTCATATCAAATTTTGGATTCTTCTCAAAACATCGATTTACAGACTTTGTTAGAATTAGTATCATCTGCACGCAGATAAAACTATCATATGAGAAAAGGGGGTCCTTAAAAAGGAATTGATCAACATTGGAAGATGGAAAGTATTAGGTGCAGTTATGAATCCATTAGAACACATAAACCCAATTCAATTAACAAACATAAATTGCCTATATGGCTACATGTATGGATGAGATACCTGACCATAGAGGAGCTCTAGCTGTCCCTTTAATGATTCATAAGGCTCTTCTGTGCAACTTATGCAGACCAAGTAAATTGGTCCCTTCACAAGAAAAACTACCTGAAATTCAAAAAATTAACAACAGTGAATATGATTTCTACAGCCAAAGCTATGTAATATCTAGGGTTAATTATAAAAAATACCCCTGAGGTTTAGCCTAATTACAAAGAAAACCCAGTTATCTTTCAAAATTACAAATACCCCCTGACATTTGTTTCTATCTTACAAATTGCACCCTCAAGAGGGCTGTATTTGTTTGATAAATAGAAACCTCGAAGGGGTTATTTTCAACACTATAAGGGGGTAGTTGTAAATTTGAAAGATATTGGGTTTTTTTTTTCCGTAATTAGACTAAACCTTAGGGTAGTTTTTGTAATTATTCCTAATATCTATTCCTTCAAAAGAAAGAAGGTGAACACCTACACTTCTCGTCAATCCATAAGTCATGTACCACATACAAGTTCTAGGACTCGAGACAAAGTAATTTCAAAAATATATCAACAGATCATGAGAAGGTCATCAGGGAACACAATTTACATTTCCATACCCATTTTCAGAAAGGTTTTTACAAAATGGGCCCATGCAACAGTAAGGAAGTATACCAGGACCAGAACTATCTTATGTTAGAATCTCAACATTTGGAAATGCCCAACCAGTACACCATTTTATAGGACATGAGGTTTTTTACTCTAACTACTTGAGCTAAACCCAGTTACGATTAAGACAGTTCTACATGGAGAAGGATGAATGCCAAATGCAACAGGCATGGCAATGAAGCATGCATTTGATGTGAATGTGTCAATACAAGCATACATCCATCAAGGAATGATCCATGAAATACAAAACATTGTTTATGTTTTTATCTTTTCTGCAACTTCAAACACTATTTTTCTTTTTTGCTTGATATAACTCATTATTCCTTCCTTTCCATTGCATTAGCAACATTAGTCAGAATACCTTTTACTTTAGTATCCTACTACATAAAAGAAATTCTAATAAATAGTGAGGTATAAAAATACCAAATGAAAACTGCAACTCAGCCATTTAGTACGAAAACACCACTATTAGTTCAAAAAGGTTACTTCAATTTCTGTCTCGAAAAAAGTAGGGGACAGAAGAGGCATTTGAAACGACAGAAATCATAAGGCTGTATCTTACAAGTTACAATATCTTCTGCCTTCTCTCAAAACTTCCATGTTTTGGCTATACATGCTTAATGGCACTGAAGTAGAATGCATGTATTGTCAAATGACTCTTTCAATTTAAAAACAAGGTTTTTGTTTCATGAGTCCAATAATGTCAATACATAAAATGTCTGTCCATTTGTCTCCTCTCCAGTAGCAATATTATCATTGAACACTGAGCAGTTATTCCGAGAGCAATATCAAATTGCAACATTTTTAACTGACATTCCGAGTACTTCAGCTATCTTTGGTTGCACTTACATGCTTGTTGACATCTATTCTTCTCTTAAACAATATAAATACATTGATCTAAGGAATTAATCAAAAGAATCATTTATACTGATTTCTTTTGTTATCTGATACATTACCAAACAAGGTCCAGTTCTCCTTTCAGTTTCACGATTCAGTTTCTACACAAAATAACCAGAATGAATTTATTAACTATAGCTTCTCCCATCAGCCTAATTTGCACAATTCAATATTCTCATAAAGAATCAAGTGTTGTACAACTTGTTCCAAATAACTGTTGTCACCAACCAAAAGGTCAGACAGCTGCTGCCCAGTGGGTTCAAATTACAACAAAGATATTTTCAAATGAATTTGTGGTTTCAACTATGGAGGCAGTGATGGAAGTTATACCGTGCATTAGCAAGGTCCAATTATAGTTTTGTGAGTTTGAGATATAAAAACGAAAATGTATCTCAATTAGTGTTATATACCCTCTTTCTCAAATAGAAATCAATGTTGAAGGAGTTTTACATAAAAAACAACAGCTTCGTTCTTATGCTCGGATAAAATTATTGTTTACAAAGCTAGTTAAGAATTACATACACTGTACGAGTGGTCGTGGTGTTTCATAAGGTTTGTGCGACCTCTTAAAAGAACCACTAGCATTGTCTATCAGAGTCTAGTCAGCTGTAATTTATGTCCTCAAGCACGGAAAACAAATTTTTGCAATCACGTACTATTTTCTTATCATATAGAAGTAAAAATAGATGTGGCCAACAGGTATGGTGACTAATACAACTAACATAACCGTACATGCACGACAAAGGTGATACAATTTATGCAACCAGCTTTATTCTCCTATTTCACATAAGCTATCATCTTGCAGCACATAAATTTTTTCTAGGAACAGCATTCAGTACTGACCAGAAAAAATCTATTGCATCTTTATAGAAAGTAAGTTCAACGAAATATATTAACCTGGTGTTTACCAGCTCTCACCAATTTGACCCGGTCTCCCCTGCAAAATATCATTAAACCAAGAAAGGATATCCAATAAACGAGCTGCAAAGCAATAATATAAGACAAGCCAACTACAGCAATCACAAATAACATACCCATTTTCGACAAAGGAAATGATGGCTTGCAAAGTGGCAGAGAATCCAGCTAGCTTGTGTTCATCCCCATATCTACAACTCAATAGCGCAACCAGACAAGAGTATCATCCATATAGCTGTTTACGAATAAAATGGTGCAGAAACTAAAGTAATTACATTTAAGCTCATATCATCTACCACAGAGATAAGAGCTTATTTTTGGTCATAATCTACACAAAATTGACACAAACCTTGAATAAATGGGTTTTCCGGAGTGACTCAAAATAAAGAAGTGTTTCTTCCTTTTCCTCCAGGAAACCGAAGCATCATCCTGCAGCTCATTCATTAATAAACAACATATAGGAGCAGGCATTATAGATCCAAAGTAGCAGACTATCTAAATTCATGGCAACTAAAGCTTATTTATTATAGTTATTATTATCTTACCCAAAAAAAGAAGCTTCGTTATTATTCCAGGACACAAAAAATAAATACAAGAACTAACATGTACAAAATTTTCCATTCAGACTATCACTTCAAACCTAGAAACCCCGTCATTAAGAATGAAAGTGGAAAAATGCTAAGAGTTTTTATCAAGCTAACCTCATCAGGGTGGCGTTTTCCAGAAACCCACTGTGCATGGGACTCCAAAACCCCATCATTTTCCACCTCGCGAATCTCATTATCATCTTCGTCATCATCATTGATTTCATCACCCCCACTGGTGCTGCCCCTCTCGCCAGCATAGCCGCTGCTGCTCGGACTCAACGGCCGCTCAACTTCATCTACTTCTGAAATATTCCTACACAAGGAGGAAGGACGCTCTTTAATCACCCCCGAAGCTTCTGCCCTCAAATTACTCTCAATATGCTCATCCTCGACGGAATCAATTGTTCCCTCCGCTCTAATTTCTTCATTCAAAGGTCCATTTCGGACCGAAGCCTCTGCCTTCAAATTATTCCCAATATGCTCATCCTCGACGGAATCAGTGGCTTCTTCAGCTCTACTTTCTTCATTCAATGGTCCATTCTCGATTGCTACCTGCTCCACCGATTGGTCTTCTTCTTCTTCCGCTACCTCCTCATCGTCAATGGTCGCCGTTGGTGAACGAGAGGACATTGAAATTGAGGCCAATTGACTCTCAAGGGCGTCGAGCGATTGGTCAATCGATTCCGGATTAGGGTCCGGGTTCGGATCGGAATTAGGGTTTCGATCATCTCCGTCGGAAGAGGAACTGGAGGATGAAGAATCCGAATCGGAGGACATTGTTTATGACAAAGTAATATACAAACCCAGATAGAAAAATTGAACTTTAGCGTTAAGCAGAAATTAGAGTTTGATCAACCAAATTCCCCTTCTCTCCCCCACAAAAACCATTGCAGTTTACTAGTGGTATCTCATCTACCAGTCAGGGGTGGCGGTGAAAGAGAGACAAAGGACAAAACGACGGCGTATGTTTGACCAGTTGGGGGTGGGCTTGGGCAATGGAACGATGATGTAATGGGCTGTGTTGGTGTTACGGGCTTTTATTGTAAGCTAAATAGTTGGACCTGAATCTTTTGGGTTGTAAGTTTTGATTGGTAATCAGTGGCCCAGATGAAAAAGCCTGTGATAGCGGGCCGACAACATTGAAAGATCAACATATTCAAAGCATTTAGATCCAACAAATCCGTCTATTGTTCTGAAGATGGAACAAATCAAATTGAATTCTTTAATGTGAAAATAATTAATTATATAATTGAGACTGAATATAATTTTTAATAAAATTATAGCTTTTAACAAGACCTAAGTAAAAGTAAATAATATGTTTGTCTGAGCTTATTTAAAAGATCTTATAAGCGCTTACGTCTTCTAATGAAAGATGATAAAGTTTTTAATATGTTAGCAATGACAATTTCATAATTAAAATGGTCAAAAATTAAAAAAGTTGTAAAAAATAAGATCTTATTTCGTAAAAGAAGTCGGGGCTCGTAACCATTTTTAAAAACAGATTATAAGTTGTTAACATCTTATTTTCAATGGAATTGAGAATGTGCTATCTTGTTTGTTCGAGTATGAGTTGACTACTACTCATATTTGTATGCCCTCATCTCTTTGGTTCCTTTGAGTTTATATTTCATGTAATAATTACCCTAATTATTGAGAAGTTGGTCATGAACAAACTTACAAAAAAAAAAATGGATTTTCACTATTGAACATGATCAAATGCATGTTATTCGGGACACAAGCACATGCTAGTCCATGATTAATTACTGAGCAAGTCTCTTGTGAGACGGTCTCACGGATCTAAATTCGTGAGATGAACCTTCTAAGGGCTCCGTCTTGAGAACATGAACCATGAAAATAAATTTAAAAATAATAATGAACCATGAAGAAACAAAAATAAACCCTAAAAACATGAACCATTAAGAATAAACCCGAAAAACAAAAATAAACCCAAAAAATAAAGAATAAACCCTAAAACAAACTAAAAATCCTAAAAAACCCAAATCAATTAAAAATAAAACCAAGAAACAAAATAAACCCTAAAAAAATAAATATAAACCCTAAGAAAATAAAATCTGAAAAAAAAAACTTTTAAAACTTTGTGTAAGGGCTCCGTCTCACGGATCTAAATCCGTGAGACCGTCTCACGCAAGTTTTTGCCTTAATTGTTATTATGGTAGGGTTTGGGAATGATTTGTCACACACCAACAGAAATTTTGAAGCATTGCAAAATCTCAGAAATCAGAATGAATTTAATTTGGAACTCACACATAAAACAATATGGAAGATGATTGAGAAGCTAATTTGGAATTTAATGAGATGCACAAAATGAGATTTATTGGTCTTGCTTAGAGGAAGTTTATATATTTGTGCTACAATTTTTAGCGTGTGAATAACAAAAAAGCTCATAGACAAGTATATATAATAAGGAAAAATTATATATCTGAGAAGATTATATATCTAATTTGAATTTATTATTATAGTATAATCTTCCATTTTATATTGCTTAGAACACGTGCTGACGATAGAGCCGGCAAAACTGGCCCAATCAACCCGCATATAGGACTAAGTTAGGCTTCATTTTTAAAGGCTCGAAAATGACCGAACCTACTTTGACTCGGCCAAATGGGCTGAAGGCTGAAGCCCGGCAAACTCGAACGACCAATCAAAAATACTCTTGATGGGCTGGACTGGCCCACAAGAAATGCGGTCCGATGAAATTTTGGTCCGATCCATCCCAATTTTTTCATATCTGGGCTAGGGTCGGGGTGGTCTGGTCCGGCCCAATGACAGCTTTGGCTGATGAGTACAATCTCTCTTCTTGAGTACCATATGCAGGTATGGCAATGACGCAAGTTCAAATTCGGACTCGTAGTGAACCTGTCCCATTCGGGTGGATTCAAGCGCAATCTAACTGGTCCCGGTCCATCTTTTTTGAACTCGATGGATTTGGGACGGTTAATTGGTCTAAATGGACTCGTACTAGACCCGTCTCGCTATGTATATATATACATATATATATATATACACTTTTCTTAATTATTATTCGTTAAATAATTTCATTTTTGCCCTTTAGTCTTTAGTTTGACTTGAATGATTCTAACTCCACATATTTTATGGCCGTTATATAAGTATGCATCAGAATGTATTCAACCAACGTATTAATAAATGTTTTCTTTTCAAGCAACCTTCCACGTACTAAAGTTTAAGCGCACTTCATGAGCAATGAGCTCCATTATTGTTGCTGTTGAATAGATATTATATCTGTTGAAACCAAAATGCCAACAATAAGTTTTCTTGAATGTATCTCATGAACACTATCATCGAAAATTTTATAGTACAAAACATGTTTATCTTCTTTACAAAGTAATGCATGTTGGGAATAACAGTTGGTGTATACCGAATGGCTGAAATTAGTTGAGCAGAGTATCGGTAAAATCGAGACGTTGAGGCAAGAGTTGAACTTTTTCTCTTTAAGACGAGATTGCCCCGCTCACGGTGCTTACGGAATACGACAATCGTCTCCCTAGATACAACGACGAACAACTTGCGATAGTTGCACTACAAATCGCAAGTACGACGAACACTAAGATGTTTTTTGAACTCTCTTGACAAAGTTATGCAGAAAAAATGAAGCAAAAATTTCGAAATTGATGTGATGAAATGAATCCTGGGGGCTGGTTTATATAGAGCTCCTCGTGCCTCCTCAGACTGGGTGCAACCCCTGGTCCGGATCAGTCTTGACCGTCGATCGCGCCTGTGGTTAGCGGCTTTCGATCGATGGTCCTGATCGATCTCCGTCTGAAGGAACACACCCTTTTGGTATACACTCGCACACCGACAGACGTCGGCCAAATATGCCCGTCGGCCAAAAGACGCGTCAATCACCGCCCGTGTCGCCACTCGCACGATTCTCGCTAAGAATCGCCACCCGAGCCGCCACGCCACATCACCGAGCCACCGGATCAACCCTGGTTCGATTTTCCAAAACTTTAAGGCTCTCACGATGATGCGAACGCGTGTGCAAAGTGCGCCTCAAAGCGCCAATGCGACTATGTGCGGCGTCGCGGCGCGCGGCCCGCCCGCTCCGGCTCGGGGGCGGTGCTCCGCACCGCCTCCTGGTGCGCTTTTGAGCTAGCCAAAGCTAGTCAAAATCGACTTGGTCCACTAGGGTGTACCATGTAGAAGTTCCACTTGATTACTCCTTATTAGTGGTGAAGCTCTTTATTAACTAGTAAAATATTTACTATGTTTCCTATGTGGGATATGGCTTTCCATATTCCCACCCTTTTATATTCCATATATAGAAGCATTTTAAGTGGCCAACTTTATGCATTTATTTCTCATTCACCCGATATTAATTTTGAGAAATTCAAAATGCTAAACTCATCTACCCGCGCGTAGATGACGTTTATCTCATTTATTCCATACTTTGATGACCCCACTTAAATAATTGATCAAATCGGGTCAAAACCCAATTTAATATCACCAATTCCAACAATCCCCCACATGAATGAAAATAAATGCATATGAGTATCAGACACCAAGAGAGTTCAAACGGAAAGCTATTGCATCGGGAGAGGTAGCTTGTGGCTTTGAACCTTCCTTAGTGGAATGATATCGGTTTACTAGGTGCGCATGCTGACACGATGTCTTGAACTTCAAATTTGTTTATGTAAACCAAAACAACAACATCCACACAACATCTTTCCTAACATCATTTGGTTCTCACGGTTGTGTCCATTTTGCCCTGGACAACATCTTGGATTCATAAGTGTTTCGTTGAAAGCGGCCCGTCTTCACACTTATATAGGTAATCTCCTATTAAGAGTATCCTGCCCATACTCCACTTCTTTAAAGTATAGGAATTATTAAAAGTTTATAACTTAACCTCACCACATTTAGCAGGTTTCTCCACTTGGACATGAATGAGCTGTAATATGTTCCAAGTGTTTATCTGAATATTCATAACTTAGTTGTCCCATTGAACCAAGGTCTTGGGATCTCCAATTCACAAGGTTGGGTTACCGCTATGAACATTCTTATTTTGTGGATTTTAAGCCCATTCCTTTCGATAAGCAGTATACTTGATCTCTATTCAAACCTTTAGTTAACGGATCTGCTAGGTTTTTCTTCGATTTCACGTAATTGATTGTAATAACCCCATTTGAGATCAACTGCCTAACGGTGTTATGTCTTCGACGTATATGTCGAGACTTACCATTAGACATACTATTTTGAGCCCTTCTTATCGCCGATGACTATCACAATGTATCATGATTGCAGCCATCGGGTTAGGCCAATAAGGAATATCCTCTAAAAAGTTACGAAGCCATTCCGCTTCTTCGCGAGCTTTATCCAACGCTATAAACTCTGATTCCATCGTGGATCGAGCTATACACGTTTGTTTAGAGGATTTCCATGACACCGCTCCACCACCAATGGTAAAAATATAACCACTAGTGGACTTGGAGTCTTTTGAGTCAGATATCCAATTAGCATCACTGTATCCTTCTAATACAGCTGGATATCTCGAGTAATGTAATTCATAATTCAAGGTGAGTCTTAGATACTTAAGAACCCTTATCAATGCCTTCCAATGGTCATTTCCAGGATTACTCGTAAATCTACTCAGTTTATTAACTGTGTAGGCGATATCCGGACGTGTGCAATTTGTTACATACATTAGACTGCCAATAATCCGAGAAGTTGAGATACAGGTTTGCCTTGATTTTTAGCTAAGTGTAAGCTTAAATCAACAGGCGTTTTAGCTGGAGGACTATCATAAGCATTGAACTTTCGAAGTACTGTCTCAATATAATGAGATTGTGACAAAACAAGTCCATCAGATGTTTTAGATATCTTAATTCCCAGAATAACATCTGCTACACCCATATCTTTCATATCAAAATGTTTAATTAACATTTTCTTAGTATTCATGATTATATCATGATTACTACCCATAATTAACATGTCGTCAACATAAAGACAGACAATTACATAAGCATTATGTGTGTCTTTAATATAAACACATTTATCACACTCATTAATTTTGAAATCATTTGATAGCATAGTTCTGTCAAATTTTTCGTGCCATTGTTTCGGAGCTTGCTTAAGGCCATACAATGACTTAATGAGTTTACACACCTTCTTCTCCTGTCCAGGAGCAACAAACCCTTCGGGTTGTTCCATATAGATTTCTTCTTCTAATTCACCATTTAGAAAAGTCGTTTTCACATCCATTTGATGTATCTCAAGGTTATGCAATGCTGCAATAGCAATGAGAACTCTAATGGATGTGATTCTTGTCACAGGTGAATATGTATCAAAGAAATCAAGGCCTTCTCTTTGTTTAAATCCCTTAGCTACTAACCTGGCCTTGTACTTATCAATAGTTTCATCAGCTTTATATTTCCTTTTAAGGATCCACTTGCATCCTAAAGGCTTATTTCCTGGTAGGAGATCTACCAACTCCTAAGTATGATTTTGCATAATGGAATCTATCTCATCACTTTGTTAATAGCTTCTTTCCAGAATGGAGCTTCTGGACTGGACAATGCTTCACTAATTGTCCTTGGTTCATTTTCTAAAACATAAGTTAGAAAATCTGGACCAAAAGACTTAGTTGTTTTGGCCCTTTTACTGCGTCTTGGTTCTTCATCACTTTGATGATCACTATCGGCAGTATCGCGTGATCTTTTGCTAGAACTAGCTTCTTTCCTTTCTTGACAAGGAAACACGTCTTAAAAAATACAAAGATTCCTCGACTCAATAATTGTACCTTCTTGTACACCGAATTGCTTGATTTGTGCACTAAAAATCGATATGCACTACTGTTATTTGCATATCCAATGAAAATGCAATCAATAGTTTTAGGCCCTATCTTGACTTGTTTTGGCTTAGGTATTTCTACTTTAGCCAAACACCCCCATACTTTCAGGTATTTATATGAAGGTTTTCGACCTTTCCATAACTCATGCGGAGTTTTATCTTTATTTTTGTGTGGTATTTTGTTAAGAATATGGTTAGCCGAGAGAATTGCTTCCCCCCACAAATTCTGAGGTAAACCAGAATTTATCAACAAAGCATTCATCATTTCTTTTAGGGTTTGGTTTTTGCGTTCAGCAATACCGTTTGATTGTGGTGAATAAGGAGCTATCGTTTGATGAATAATACCATAATCTGAGCAAAATTCATCAAAAGGAGCTCCATATTCTCCACATCTATCACTTC
Organism: Rehmannia glutinosa; assembly: GCA_016081115.2. Classification (NCBI taxonomy): domain Eukaryota; kingdom Viridiplantae; phylum Streptophyta; class Magnoliopsida; order Lamiales; family Orobanchaceae; genus Rehmannia; species Rehmannia glutinosa. The sequence goes on from CM071924.1 coordinate 5,155,303, forward strand.
GAATTATCTTAATTCGTTTGCTTAGTTGATTTTCAACCTCATTCTTATAGCTTTTAAAAGCTTCTAAGGCCTCATCTTTACTTCTTAAAAGATATACATAACGAAGATTTTTGTGCAATCATCGATAAAAGTAATAAAATATTTTTTCCCACCTCTAGTTTGCACAAACTTTAAATCACATATATCACTGTGAATTAACTCTAGAGGTTCTGTTTCTCTTTCCACTGAATGGAATGGTGTTTTGGCCATTTTTGCCTCAACACAAATTTCACACTTGTGATGTGAATCTATTTTAAAGTTAGGTAGTAATTCTAAGTTTACTAACCTTTTCAAAGTGTTAAAATTCACGTGACCTAATCTAACATGCCATAAATTTGAACACTCAAACAAATAAGAAGAAGCATTAATTTTATTGCTTTCAAAGTTTCGGAGTACATTCATTATATTCATCTTGAACAGTCCATTATCTAAGTACCCCTTCCCTATGAACTGTCCATTTTTCATAAGTACAAACTTTTGAGCCTCAAATACTAATCTAAACCCTGCCTTGACCAACAACGATCCTGACACTAAGTTCTTCCGAATGTCCGGAACATGAAGGACATCAACGAGGGTCGCCTCCTTGCCGAGGTCATCTTACTCACCACCTTGCCGAGACCGATAATTTCAGACGTTGCATGATTCCCCATGTATAGCTTCCTTCCATTGATAGGAGTATACGTTGAGAACATGTCTTTGTCGGAGCATATGTGGCGTGTAGCACCTATGTCCACCCACCATTCTCTCGGGTTCTCCACCATGTAGCACTTGTTGCCTTCATACACTACAACCGAGAGATCAAGCTCGGACATATCAATTGGTACTTATTTGTACTCGGTCACATGCACCTGGTTCCGATTGGCCTTTTTAGGAAGACGATAATCTTTAGCCTTGTGATTCGGCTTTCCACGATTGAAGCGATTCCTTTGAACTTTTTAGCCTTCCCCTTTTTTTGATTATTCCCCGAGTGCTTTCTCTTCTTGCTAGCATTGGGCTCCACCAAGTTTGCCTTTGCCTCCATAGGAAGCTTGCCAGACTTAATCTCAGACTTGCGATTTTCTTCCTCACCCGCAATCGACAATTAAGTCTTCAATCCCCATCTCCTTCCGCTTATGCTTCGGTAATTTTTAAAATCCTTCCACGGGGCGGTAGCTTCTCGATTATAGCAAAAACGCACTTGAAAGGATCCACTCACCACCATACCTTCTACAATTATATCATGCGAATTAATCGGATCTCTTGAACCTGGCTGATCACCGTCTTGGTGTCAACCATCTTGAACTCAAGGAATTTGCCGACAACAAATTTCTTTGTGCCAAAGATCTTCCGTTTTATACTTAACTTCTCTAAAGAGCTCCACACTCTTTAGCGATCTTTACCGAACAATACACATTGTACAATGTGTTGTCGATCCGTTGAGAATGTAGTTCCATCACAGGAAGTCGCTTTGACTCCAAGCATCGAACGCCATCCTCTTCTCTTTATCAGTCTCCTCTTCCCCCACAATTGGGGCATCCCCCGTAAGGAAACGAGCAAGGTTCAGAGTCGTAAGATAGAACAACATTTTCTGTTGCTATCTTTTGAAGTTTGAACCCCCAAACTTCTCGGGTTTCTCTCCCGGTGTTGGTCTTTGTCTTTGGGCCGAACCAAGACGTCAAAGCCATTTGATATACACGAAAATCTTGTCTTAAACTGTTGGGAATAACAGTTGGTGTATACCGAATGGCTAAAATTAGTTGAGCAGAGTATCGGTAAAATCGAGACGTCGAGGCAAGAGTTGAACTCTTTCTCTTTAAGACGAGATTGCCTCGCTCACGGTGCTTACGGAATACGGCAATCGTCTCCCAAGATACAACGACGAACAACTTGCGATAGTTGCACTACAAATCGCAAGTACGACAAACACTAAGATGTTTTTTGAACTCTCTTGACAAAGTTATGCAAAAAAAATGAAGCGAGAAATTTCGAAATTGATGTGATGAAATGAATCCTGGGGGCTGGTTTATATAGAGCTCCTGGTGCCTTCTCAGACTGGGTGCAACCCCTGGTCCGGATCATTCTTGACCGTCAGATCACGCCCTGTGGTTAACAAACCCGATCGATGGTCCTCGACGATCATGCTGTGCTGGAGAACACACCCTTTTGGTATACACCTTCGCACACTGGATGACGCGTCCCGATCATGGTGCCCGTCGGCGAACAAACGCATCAATCGGCGCCACGTGTCGCCACTCGCACGATTCTCGCAAGTCATCGCACCCGCCACCCGAAATACTGCGCCACGCCACCGAAGCCACCGGATCAACCCTGGTTCGATTTTCCAAAACTTTAAGGCTCCTCAAAGCTCCTCGCGACGATGCGTACGTGCGAAGTGCAAAGTGCGCCTCGAAAGCGCCCAATGCGACTATGTGCGATGTGCGCGGGCCCAGGCCCGGCACCGGCTCGGGCTCCAGCTCGGACGGTGCTCCGCACCGTCATTGGTGCCTTTTGAGCTAGCCAAAGGCTAGTCAAAATTGACTTGGTCCACTAGGGTGTACCATAAGAAGTTCCACTTGATTACTCCTTATTAGTGGTGAAGCTCTTTATTAACTAGTAAAATATTTACTATGTTTCCTATGTGGGATATGGCTTTCCATATTCCCACCCTTTTATATTCCATATATAAAAGCATTTTAAGTGGCCAACTTTATGCATTTATTTCTCATTCACCCGATATTGGTTTTGAGAAATTCAAAATGCTAAACTCATTTACCCGCGGCGTAGATGACGTTTATCTCATTTATTCCATACTTTGAATAAATGACCCCACTTAAATAATTGGTCAAATCGGGTCAAAACCCAATTTAATAAAACCAATTCCAACAATGCATAGTTTGGCAAGTTAGGTTTGTTGTAAACGCATGGTAATCTGCCCAAAATAAGACGGGGCACGATGGGTTTTGAGTCAAGTTAGGTACTTGGTCTTAGTTTTTCTTGTTGAGTGGGGCGGATTTTGCCAAATTCGTCCTTTGATCCGTCATCATGCGCATAGTCGTTCTGGGATGGTCGGCCGGTGCCGTCGCGCAAGATCCCCACCTAGAGCAAGGCCGCAAGGGCCCCGACCCCTAGATTTTTTTCGATTTTAATATATTGAAACATTTTTAGGATATGTAAAATAAAGAAAACACCTTTTAATAAACAAGTGGTCTAATACAACTCGCTTATGTGCTCCTTCTTTTTAATAAAGTTGTGGATACAACCTCTCCAATATAGCAAAAGTTTATTTTGTTTATATTTTTTGCCAAATTTCAGTCTTTTAACTCAACATCCAAATAGATAGACAAAATTTATGGCAGAGTTCTCCTCGATGGTAGGAGGTTGTCGTTCCCTTAGGGTTTCAGTTAGGGTTTATCCCCGAACCTGGTCACCTCAGTGAGGTTATCTCCCCGCCGCTCATCTTTTTCCCCTTTCGCCCCCTCTTCTGTCATCCTCCCCCATCAAGTCTTCTCTTCTCCATGTCTCCTCCCTGTGTCTGCCCCCGTTACTCTTTCTCCACCCTCTTTTCCACCCTCAATTTGAGTCTAGCCCTTTGTCGCGTCTGTCTCTAGGTTAGGTGTCTTTTTGGAGTCTTTGCTTTCAGTCTGGTAGTCTGTTGCCGTCTGAGTCTTATCCTTGGTTCTCGTATTTAGGGTTAGGTGTGGTTTTGGATATGTCGGAACGCATGGATAAGGAGGCTCTCGTTTTGGATCTTGATGCGGCCCGAGGCGGGTTGGATACACCAGATCTGTCAAAAGGACACTGCTTAGTGGGTACCCTTTGCACACAAAAATCCCTCAATCCTTTCTATCTCCTTGAAGTCATGAAGAAATCATGGAAACCAAATAAGGGTTTCAATGCACGTGAGTGGGGAAAGAATTTATTCCTATTCCGCTTTGAGGACCAGAAGGATCGAGAATGGGTTCTCAAGAACCAGCCTTGGCATTTTGAAGGATTCTTGTTTGCAATACAAAATATTACAGTCAATGAACAACCATCAACTATTAAAATCACAAGAGCATCGTTTTGGATCTGAGCGTACGATATCCCGGTAGCATGTATGAATGAGAAGGCACTAACAATCATGGCAAAGCAAATTGGCCTATTCGAAACATGGGACCCCCCAGATGATGGTTTGTTTGGTAAGTCTGTCCGTTTTAAGGCATCCATTGATATCACGACGCCGTTAACCCGTGGCATCACGATCAAGGTTAAAGGTGACACCTTATGGATCCCGTTAAAATATGAGAATCTTCCTGTGTATTGTTACTGTTGTGGAATAATAGGGCACCACTTTCGGTCGTGTGATGAATACGATAGCAATGAAGTCCCGGATCCCACCGACGCGAAATATGGCCCTTGGCTCAAAGCGTCTCCCTACAAACGCCCCTGAACCATATCGTCCAATAGCCCAAAACCCCAAACCCCTGTTGCAAAAAACCTTACCACACAATTTGAACAGCAAAACCCCACCAACACATCCACACCTAGCCATACACCTTCCTCACAGCACCATGAAACTAACCGTCCACCATCCTCATCATCCCTTTTACAAGAAACTGAAAACACCACACTCATACCCACCCTTGAATCCCTAGCTATATCGAAACCATCCACTAATCAAATAAATTCAAACACTAACAACAAAGATCACCACACCCCTCTTCCACCCACAAATACCACCCAACCGATTATGCGATCCCCCATGCTACCACATGCAGTCATCCCCTAGTCTACCCTTACCTCCCGTCAACCCCTCCTCACGATAAACACAACCAACACCCAAACACCAATCCCACAAACAAACCAGCCTGGAACCACAAAAACCCCATCAAAATGGCACCGAACAAAGAACCGCCCCACCAATACCACCCCATCACCAGTAAACCAAGCCTCCAAACCCATCACTAAACGTAAACTTCCCAATACCCTCACCTCCATAGTACCTATCTCCCAAAACACACCCTCTAAAAAACCAAAAAAAATCCGAGTTTGTTGAAGGTCAGTACACCTCTTTCCCAACGGCGGAGGCTGCGGACGCGCAGCCCCACCGAGATCAATGAGTTGTTACAGTTGGAACTATCGGGGGCTTGGGAACCCTCGAACAGTTTAGGCGCTTAAACGAGAAATACACAGAAAAGATCCCACTTTGGTGTTCCTTATGGAAACCAAATTAGTAGCATCTGAACTTTCGAATGTGTGCAATCAGTTAAACTTTCAACATTTTTTCGGTGTTGACTGTGACATGCGGGGTGGTGGTAGAAGAGGTGGTTTGTGTCTCATGTGGAAGGATACGGTTGATGTTACAATCCAACTGTCATCCCTCCATGTGATTGATGCTCTCATTAGTGCGCACGGTAACATAATGCCATGGAGAATCTCTTATATTTATGGATGGCTGATAGGTGTGAGTTTTGCATGTATTTTGAGGTGTATTTCGAGCTATAATGATGGGTAAACATGCACATACTTGCGTTAAATGTTACATATTCACTCCTTGTGGAAAAGATATTACACTTTGCTTATTTTGTAGGAATTTCATGATACTTGAAGCAAATTGAATACGAATACGAGGAAAGCAAAGTGGAAACACGGAGAATTGAGTGGATATACAAAAAGTGAAGCCTAAAAGAGCGAAAATTGAGCGTCTACGGAAAAGACAAGGGGCACACGGGTTGGCGTGCCTCGAGACACCACCCGTGCACCCCTGTATAAATGTAATCGAGCTGCAGGCATGGCGCACGGGTAGCCCATGCATCGACGCATGACCGTGCGTCCCTACGAGGGGTTGGATTATTTCACCGGAGTGGCGCACGGGTAGGCCGTGCTCGACGCACCACCCGTGCGCCCTACGAGAGAGTTGGATTATTTCGTGCGGGGTAGCGCACGGGTAACCCGTGCTCCTACGCACCACCCGTGTGTCTGTATTAAATCCCATAATCTATGACATTATGCCCTAAACTTGATGGTAGGTATAAAAAGGCTTTTTGGGGGGCGCACACAAGGATATTCTGGCATTTTTGGGATCTACAACGCAAGACAAGGGTCAACTCTTGGAAGGAGATATCAAGGAGACAATCGGGTTGCATCGGAGCTTGAAGAACGGAGATATATCGAGAGATTGTCGATGTTCCTAAGTTTTTCTTGCTTCTCTTTTAGTTTCAATCTTTCATCTTCATTTGTAATGGCTTTGAACACTTTGTTTATAAGTTGTTTAATCATGTGTAGCTAAACTCTAGAGATTTCCGGGTTTTGGAAGTAGATTAATGGACTCTTGTTGGATGTTTTAATCTTAGTTGAAGTTATTATCTTGAAGCCTATTTGAGTATTTTGAGCTTATTCTTGTTTTATCACTTGATCAATGATTTAACTTGTTTGATATATTGATTCATAATTCGAGAGATGGGTTTCAATATTAGATCTTGAATACTCGACACAAATATTTGCATGAATCGAGAGGTTTGTAAATATTTGTGAGGACATTTGATCTTTTAAACTTTTGGGAGTTGAATACTTCATGTTGAGTAGAGATGCTAGCATAAGTATTTCAATCTACGTTTTATATGCATCTCGAGAGGAAGGATAAAATAGCTTTGTGATCGTCTTATAGGAATATTGATAATAGCGTGGCTTGATTAAACCGGACAATAAGAGGGTTGTTAATCGAAACCTTAACTCGGAAATCCATTTCATTATCTTGATACTTCTATCATTTGTATTATCTTAAGCTTGTGTTTTAGTGATTGAAATTGTCTTAATCTCAATACAACAATCATCAAATTTCGATCGTCTACATAAAAATAAGATTATCTTGGACCAATACTTAGCATATTAATTTATTAGTCTCCGTGGATACGACATTGCTACCCTATTCTATAAACTACACCGTACACTTACGGTGAAGCTAAAAAAGAAGGCGAACAAGTTTTTGGCGCCGTTGCCGGGGACTAATACAATTTATGGTGCTAATATTGCGATAGATAGAATTATTCTTAATTTAGACATTCTTTTTATTTTTTTATTTTGGTTTGACTATAATTCCACATTATTTCACTTGTTTCTTTTAGTTTGGTCCAGGTAGTGCATGAACACGCGCTCTAGGCGGGGGGACTTAATACCGCTCATACCGTAAGTTGAGGCTTTCGCGAGGAGAATCAGTGCTACCACTAGACGGGCTGAAAGACAACACAATCCGATAATGGGGGATTTGAATGAGTTACCAATACCGGCAAACAATGGTGGAAACGAGTTACCGATCTGGGTTCAACAAAGAAAGCCATTCATGATTACTTTCGACCACAAACGAATCGTAATTACGGTGGTATTGCCCATATTCCTATCAATGCCAACAACTTCGAGCTCAAACCGGCACTGATCAATATGGTGCAACAGAATCAGTTTGGGGGGGTTCGCAACTGAAGATCCTAACTCTCACCTTGCACATTTTATCCAAATATGCAATATGATCAAAATGAACGAGTCTCGGATGACGCCATAAGATTGCGCTGTTCCCATTCTCTTTACGGGATAAGGCGAGAAATTGGTTGGGTACTTTGACGCAAGCGGTGTAAACACATGGGAAGAATCGAGCCAAAAATTCTTGTTTAAATTCTTTCCACAGCTCAAAAGCGAGATTACTCAATTCCGGCAGTTCGACTCAGAGCCTTTGGATGAGGCTTGGGAAAGGTTTCGGGATTTGTTACGTAGATGTCCACAACATGGGTTTCCAGAGGATCAACAGATTATCTTCTTCGACAATGGTTTAATGGGACAAACGAGGGCCTTTGTGGATGCCGCAATGGAGGAGCATTGTTGGCAAGGTTTCCACAAGATGCCTTGAACCTTCTTGAGAAATGGCCATGAACAGATTACCGATGGCCATCCGAAAGATCTAATGTACAACGAGTAGCCGAAATCTCGGATTGGACCCAATTAAAACATTGACGGCACAAGTAGCGGCTTTGACAACTCAATTGAGTGTATTTACGAAGGGGCGAAAGCGAGGCACGAGCATGGGTAGTGAAGCTCTTCTATATCCGATGGAAGAGGTAAATTATGTGAATAACCGAATTTCAACAATTTCTCGGAATAATTCAAACCCAACGCACTACCATCCAGGGTTGAGAAATCATGAAAATTTTTCCTATGCAAATACAAAGAATGTGTTGCAACCTCCGCGGGATTTAATGCTTCAAGTGGAGCGGTAATGGGAAGGCAAATCATCGTTGGAAGATGCACTCACCTCCTTCATAAATCAATCTAATGCTTTCATGAATGATACGAGAAGCCGCCTCGCTAAGCAAGACCTGTTAGTCCAAGTGGCTACGATAATCTAGAGGGGGGGTGAATAGATTATCTCGGTTTTTCATTTTGCCCTCTTTTTCGAATAATCAACCAAAGACGAGAATGTAAATGCGGAAATAAAACAACACTCGTCGATTTAAAGAGGTTCAACCCACCTAGGGCCTAATCCTCTACCACCCCAAGATCTCCTGGATGGATTTCAAAAAGAAAGAAAAGATTTTATTAATTTACCAAAAATTAATACAACACCTCGAGGATTACCACAATCCTCCTTCACCACTTTGAGGATTACCACAACCCTCTTACACCACCTTGAGGATTACCACAACCCTCTTACAACACCTTGAGGATTACCACAATCCTCTTACAACACCTTTGAAGATTACCACAACCTTCAAACACCTATCACCTAGATCACCCAAGTGTATTCTTACCACAAGAATACTCACAAGGATGTCTTGTGTTGAATGATGACCAAAATCAAGATTACAACTCAATAATGATTGATACAATATGAGTACAAGTGTAATCAAGAATTGAAAGCCTAGACCTCAAATTTGTGCAAGTGAAAGTGCTTAGGCTAATACAACAAGATATATGAAAGTGTTTGCTTTGTATGCTCTTTTTGCTTGTATATTGTGTTGTATCTTGTTGTTTGAATGAAGCCTCTATTTATAGGAGAGGTCTTGGCTTTGATTTCCAGACATTGGCTCCTCCTTGGGGAGTGATTTGCTGCAAAAGAAACCATTTAAAATCATCAATATAGTCATTAGAAATCAATCCCACAAAATAGGGAAAAGTCATGCAAAACGCAAGCGGATAGTTTCTTTGTCAAACATGGGGTTCGACCGGTCGCGAGAGATAAGATTGAAATTGAATTCTGCGAATTTTTACACAGGGGGACCGGTCGAAGGGGTGCGACCGGTCGCCCTCAGTGGACTGTGACGGTTGCCGCGCGTTTTTACGAAACAGAGAAGTCCGAACAAAAATCCAACTTGCAGTGCAGTGCAATTCGCCCACCGGCCGACGGCCGACCACACACCGGTCGCCCACCACCGGCCGACCGGCCCCCTTTTTTTCTTACGTCCCATTTTCTGTTTCAAAACTCAACTCAGGTACGGGTTGCCCTATAGGGCGACCGGTCGAGCCTGAAACAAAAGTGTTGTCCAATTTTAAATCGAATATTAACTACAAGAAATACTCCAAAAAATAGTAAAAACATTTTAGAACGATCGGAAGTATTGGGACAACATTTAGGGACATTGTTTTGGTATGAAAACTCATTTGAACAAAATCATCAAAATCATGATAAAAACATTTATCTAACAAACTCCCCCTTTTTGATGATTACAAACCAAAACAATTTTCAAGAGGACGATTTCGAAAAACAAAATAATTTTCCGGTTTAAGAGTAAACTATCCGTTTAAAAACATTTTACAAAAGCTCCCCCTATCAATAAGCACATTAAGAAGAAATATTGCATAAGCTAGAAGCACAAGCTTTTACAAAATAAACAATAACTACATGAGCTTAGAAGCTCCCCCTGTCACAAATACTTAATGTCCATGCAAACAAGTCCATAAAACAACCATTGGACTAAGTTTACTTCACAACTTATGGCCTAAACAAGCCATAGCTTATAGCTTCTATTTCGAGCTTTTATTAGCTTCTTTGAGCTAACGAGCCATTTTCCTGTTTCTCCCCCTTTGGAATCATCAAAAAGAATGTGAGGACAATAAAAACATCATACAAATATATCAAAGTGCGCCAAAGAGACGATTTATCAACCATTGAGCAATTTTAGGCGTAAAAACCAAGAAAAATGGGAGAAATGTATCATGAAGAGTTCATACGCTCGTTTTATTTCCCAAAACATGATTTCAAAGAGTATAGAAGACTTTTGGAAGCGAGAGAATCATGTAGAAGTTGAAATTTTCATTGAAACATTGCATCGAACACATTGTGGACGTGAAAAATAAAAAGAGTTGTATAAAACCCTTGTAAATGAATCAAGCCAAAAATTTTTATCACCAAATCATACCAATCATCATACAATACAAAGATAACAACTAAGCTCATCATGATCATAAAATAATTTCATCAAGTAGTATACAAGAAAGGCCATAAACTCGAGGTTCAACCCAATTGAGCAAAGTAAGGAAAATTCTTACCATTTGATCGGAAAAGATGAGCAATGATGATGATAAACATGCTATATAAGGTCCAAGAGATAAATGGAATGCATAAAAATCAATTTTGAGTGACAATAGTGTGCATTTGGCAAAGGGGACGAAAAATGGCCAAAATGAGTGAACATGTCTAATCTCAAGACAGAAGATTTTAAACCGAGAAAATGGCTTAGAGGCGACCGTCGTGGTTGAGGGCGACCGGTCGACGTTGAGGCGGCGGTTGCCCTCAACCTCTTCACCACTGTTTGACAAAATTTTCAAAATCCGAATTTTCAACCAAAAATCCGATTTTTCGCCCCCTAAGTTTTAAAACATGCAAAATGCAAACGTAGACCTCATTCAATATGCATTATGCCTAACCGAGCTCGTATTGATGCAAAAGTCTCGGAAGTTAGCGGTTTTTGTAAAAATGTCCGCTAATTGATCTTGAGATGGCACAAACGATATCTCAATTTTTCGTTTTGAAACACAATCCCTTAGAAAATGATGTCGAATCTCAATATGTTTAGTACGGTTATGATGAACCGGGTTTTGAGCAATATTTATAGCGGATACATTATCACAAAAGATAGGTGCGTTTTCAAAAGAGCATTTGTAATCCGCTAAGGTTTGTTTCATCCAAAGAAGTTGAGTACAACAAAATGCGGCGGAAATATATTCGGCCGGCCGTTGAAAGAGAAACACGCTTTTGCTTCTTTGAAAACCAAGAAACTAGGCAATCGCTAAAATTGACATGATCCTAAGTACTTTTCCGATCATCAATATTACCCGCATAGTCCGAATCACTATAACCTTTAAGAGAAAAGATTTCATTCTTTGGATAAAATAAACCATATTGAATAGTGCCTTTCAAATATCGAAAAATCCGTTTAACGGCACTCATATGAGATTCTTTTGGATTGCTTTGAAAACGAGCACATAGGCATACGTCATGAAGAATGTCCGGTCTACTAGCGGTTAAATAAAGTAAACTACCAATCATACCTCGATACTTGGATTCATCAACCGTCTTGCCTTTTTCATCTTTGTCAATTTTGACATTGGTTGCCATAGAGTCGAGACGGTTCTTCCTTCTTCAATGCCGAACTTCTTCAAAAGTTCTTTTGTATACTTAGATTGCGAAATATAAATACCTTCTTGGCATTGCTTAATTTGAAGTCCAAGGAAGAAGTTTAGCTCCCCCATCATACTCATCTCGAATTCACCTTGCATTAACTTGGAGAATTTCTTGCACAAAGATTCATTAGTAGCACCAAAGATAATATCATCAACATAAATTTGCACAAGTAAACAATCTTGCCCTTTTTCAAAAACAAAGAGTGTAGTATCAACTTTACCTCTTGTAAAACCATTTTGCAAAAGAAAAGAGCTAAGTCTATCATACCATGCACGGGTGCTTGTTTTAAACCATACAAAGCCTTTTTAAGTTTATAAACATCATTAGGCCTAGAAAAATTTTCAAACCCCTGAGGTTGTTTTACATAGACTTCTTCTTGAATAATACCATTTAAGAAAGCGGATTTAACATCCATTTGGTAAAGTTTGAAATTTTTGAAACAAGAATAGGCAAGTAAAATACGAATAGCTTCTAAACGTGCTACGGTGCAAAAGTTTCATCATAGTCAATACCTTCTTCTTGACAATACCCTTGAGCTACTAACCTTGCCTTATTTCGAACAATGTTGCCTTGATCATCAAGTTTGTTCCTAATACCCATTTTGTACCAATAATTGTTTGAGATGGAGGACAAGGTACTAATTCCCATACATCATTTCTTTCAAATTGATTCAACTCCTCTTGCATTTCCAAAAACCAATCTTCATCCTCAATAGCTTCCTTAGCATTTTTAGGCTCTTTTTGAGAAATAAGAGCTTTCTCGGCAAAATTCCTTCGAGTCATTACTTTATCAAGAGGATCACCAATAATAAGATCTTTTGGGTGATCTCCTTAAATTTCAATGCAACGGGAAGATCCGAGATATCACCTCTATCTTCTTGAGGACCATTTGAAGTGGACGGTTGATCATTTGATGTAGACGGTTGATTATCAATTTGAACAATTTGTTCAATAATATCTTCCTCATCACTTTCATCATTAGGAATTCTTTCAACTCCCGAAGCTTCATTGAATTTAACATGGATGGATTCTTCAACAACTCCACTAGTCTTATTGTAAACCCGATATGCTTTGCTTTTTGTTGAATATCCCATAAATATCCCTTCATCGGCCTTAGGATCAAGTTTGTCCAATTGATCCTTAGTATTCAAAATAAAGCACTTACATCCAAATATTTTGAAATAACTAATATTTGGAGTTCTTCCTTTCCAAAGCTCATATGGAGTTTTATTCATTTTAGACGAATATAAACTCGATTAATGACATGGCAAGCGGTACTTACGGCTTCGGCCCAAAAATATTTTGGAAGAGAAAATTCATTGAGCATGGACCGACTCATTTCTTGTAACGTCCGATTCTTCCTTTTCGGCTACACCATTTTGTTGAGGTGTCCTTGGAGCCGAAAAATTATGTGCATATCCCTTGGTTTCACAAAAGACTCTAAATTCACCATCAAATTCTCCACCTCGATCACTTGAATAGACTTAATAGTATCTTCCTTTTCATTCTCAATAAGTCTACACAACTTAACAAACTCATTAACGGATCGCTTTTATTAGCAAGAAAAAGTGCCCAAGTATATCTAGAGAAATCATCGACAATAACAAAGGTGTAATGTTTTCCACTTAGACTAGCCGCACCAATATCCCCATACAAATCAAGGTGAAGCAATTGTAGGGGTTTGGTAGTGGAAATTTCATTTTTGGGCTTAAAACTACTCTTAACTAATTTGTTCTTTTGACAAGTGTCACATAAGCCAAGATTTTCAAAATTCAATTTGGGTAGTCCTTTTACATGTTGGTTTTTGTAAATATTTTTCAAATTTTTGTATCCAACATATCCGAGTCGCCTATGCCATAAACTCGTTAAATCATTATTGGCGACAAGACAAGAAACATTTTGACTAACCAAATCACTAGTACAAATTTTGTAAAGATTGCCTTTTCTATTTGCTTCACAAATAATATTACCATTTTTAAGAATAAGGCATTTTTCTTTATTAAAAGAAACATCATAATTTGAATCACAAAGTTGGCTAACACTTATCAAATTAAACTTAAGCCCTTCTACTAAAAGAACATTACAAAGAGAGAAAGAAAGAGTTACCAATTTCTCCATTTCCAAGAATTTTTCCTTTGCCATTGCCGAACATGACCATACCCTCTTCTTGGAGCTTGATGTTGGTAAAAAGCTCTCTCTCCCCGGTCATATGGCGTGAACATCCGCTGTCCACGAGCCATTTCGAATCCTCCATGGTTGTTATAGCCCCTATTACCTACAAAATCATTTCTTTTAGGTACCCTATAATTTTGGGGTCCATGGGGGTTAGTTTTGAGACCTTTGGGTCTCCAAATATAACTAGAGCTATTTCTCAATTTGCAATTATTAGCATAATGTCCAATTTTGCCACAATAAAAACAAGTAGGAGTATGAGAGCTACTAGCACGTATGAAAGTCGGACCTTGGTTATTTTTCTTAAAGACTTTTTGAAATGGTTTGTAACCAAGTCCTTGTTTTGAATGCTCACCTCTTTGTGCATCTAAAATTTTAGTAACCTTATCCGTGCTTAAATTAAAACGATGCACATCCTTTTTCAAATTATCAATATCATTAGTGAGCATTTGTTTCTCGGTTTCAAGAGTTTGAATTTGAGTAAGGGTAATAGCATGAACATGATCAAGAGTCTCATAAGATGTAAATAATTTATCCTTTTCTATTTTAAGCTCTTTATGCTCCTTCTTTAAACTCTTGTATTTAACAATCAATTTTTGAAATTCATTTTGCAACTCATCAAAATCACATTGCAATTCATCAACTAAGGAGGAGGTAGAGGAGTTAGAGCGTACCTCATTATTTTCATCGTCTATAGCCATAAGACCATGTTCGGTTTCACCTTCCTCGCTCGGATGTCTCGAGTAGCTCATCCCAAGTTTTGACATCCGCATTTAGAGCCTTCTTTTTCGGAAAAGGCTTCTTTTTCTTTTGCTCCTCTTCATCGAGCTTTGGGCAATCGGCAATGAAGTGCCCGGTTTTCCGCATTTAAAGCAAGCATTATCTCTTGGTTTTCTTGCTTTATTTTTATTCACAAATTTTGCAAATTTTCGAACAAGTGCGGCCGTCTCCTCATCATCATCATCATTATCATAGTATGCATTATTAGAAGAGGAAGCAAGACCTTTAGGAATATTTTGCATACCCGATTGATTGATGGTTGGTTTGGTATTTTTCCTCTCCTTGAGATAGACTTCATAGATGAGGAGGTTCCCGATGAGCTCGTCAAACTTGAGTGTCTCAAGATTTTGTGCTTCCGTGATTGCCGTCACCTTTTCGGACCATGAGCCGGAAGAGCATTCAATACCTTAGTCACTTTGTCTTCTTCTGAGATGACTTTACCGGGGCCACAAGAGGATTGACAATGTTGTCAAAGCCTTTCCACCATCTTGGAGATGCTTTCACCATCATACATGTTAAAGTTTTCAAAGTCTTTAACAAGCATGGTCTTTCTAGCTTGCTTGACCTTCTTTGTCCCTTCATATATAGTCTCCAATTTTTCCCAAACCTCATGTGCCGACCTTATGCCTCGTATGCGATTGTACTCGGTGGCGGTAAGTGAGCAATGCAAAATATTTAAGGCCTTACCGTTTAGAGAAAAGCCTTCTTATCATTTTCATCGAACTCCTTGAAAGGTTTAGGAGTCGAGGTGCCATCCTCCATTTTTTTCGTTGGTTGATCAACTCCTTCAATAACCACATTCCATATGTCAAATCCGCACCCTTGTAGAAAGCACTCCATACGGTCTTTCCAAAATGCGTAGTTGTTGGCGTCGAACAATGGTGGCTTGTTGGTGGAGGCGCCTGGTGAGATAAGCGTCATTCGTAGCCATGGATCTTTCCTCTTTACTCGGGCGAGCTAGCCAAAGAGTTTGGCTCGATACCACTTGTTAGTCCAAGTGGCTACGATAATCTAGAGGGGGTGAATAGATTATCTCGGTTTTTCGATTTTGCCCTCTTTTTCGAATAATCAACCAAAGACGAGAATGTAAATGCGGAAATAAAACAACACTCGTCGATTTAAAGAGGTTCAACCCACCTAGGGCCTAATCCTCTACCACCCCAAAGATCTCCTGGGATGGATTTCAAAAAGAAAGAAAAGATTTTATTAATTTACCAAAAATTAATACAACACCTTGAGGATTACCACAATCCTCCTTCACCACTTTGAGGATTACCACAACCCTCTTACACCACCTTGAGGATTACCACAACCCTCTTACAACACCTTGAGGATTACCACAATCCTCTTACAACACCTTTGAAGATTACCACAACCTTCAAACACCTATCACCTAGATCACCCAAGTGTATTCTTACCACAAGAATACTCACAAGGATGTCTTGTGTTGAATGATGACCAAAATCAAGATTACAACTCAATAATGATTGATACAATATGAGTACAAGTGTAATCAAGAATTGAAAGCCTAGACCTCAAATTTGTGCAAGTGAAAGTGCTTAGGCTAATACAACAAGATATATGAAAGTGTTTGCTTTGTATGCTCTTTGCTTGTATATTGTGTTGTATCTTGTTGTTTGAATGAAGCCTCTATTTATAGGAGAGGTCTTGGCTTTGATTTCCAGACATTGGCTCCTCCTTGGGGAGTGATTTGCTGCAAAAGAAACCATTTAAAATCATCAATATAGTCATGTTAGAAATCAATCCCACAAAATAGGGAAAAGTCATGCAAAACGCAACGGATAGTTTTTGTCAAACATGGGGTTCGACCGGTCACGCAGAGATAAGATTGAAATTGAATTCTGCGAATTTTTACACAGGGGGACCGGTCGAAGGGGGGTGCGACCGGTCGCCTCAGCCGGACCGGTTGCCGCTTGACGTTTTTACGAAACAGAGAAGTCTGAACAAAAATCCAACTTGCAGTGCAGTGTCGCCCACCGGCCGACCGGTCGACCACACACCGGTCGCCCACACCTCGGTCGACCGTCGCCGCCGCTTTTTTTCTTACGTCCCATTTTCTGTTTCAAAACTCAACTCAGTGCGGGTTGCCCTATAGGGGCGACCGGTCGAGCTGAAAAAAAAGTGTTGTCCAATTTTAAATCGAATATTAACTACAAGAAATACTCCAAAAATAGTAAAAACATTTTAGAACGATCGGAAGTATTGGGACAACATTTAGGGACATTGTTTTGGTATGAAAACTCATTTGAACAAAATCATCAAAATCATGATAAAAACATTTATCTAACAAGACCTTCGGATGGATAAGATAGAACAACAAGTGACAAGCTCGATAAAGAATGAGACTCAAATGGGTCAATTGGCTACAATTGTGGGTGGTCAACATCAAAAGGGTCAATTTCCAAGTAATACGTAAATGAATCCTAAGGAACAATGCAAGGCGATTCGTTTACGAAGCAATACGGAATATGAGGGGCCTAAAGAAAAATCTGGGAATCAGAAACTTTCGGATGAAGCATCTAGGCCGAAAGCAGGAGAATCCATGATGAAGGATGATATTGAAGAAAATAGGAAAGAAGAGAACAAAGAGGCGAAACAAACAGGGGCTGAGAAGCTAAAATCATCATCTAACTCGAATATATCTAAGTTGCCTAAATCTCTTCCCTTTCCTCAAAGATTTCAAAAGAAAAAGCTTGATGATCAATTTGCTAAATTCCTTGATATATTTAAGAAATTGCATATTAACATTCCTTTTGCAGACGCACTAGAACAGATGCCTGATAAGGGTCTTTTTATGCATGTTTTATGTGTATATTTGAGTAGTATTCGAGTTATTTTATTGTTAGTTTTATAAATTTTTGATTGTACATAGTTCATATTACTCCGGTGCTTTTATTGATGTAGATTGACCATTTGGAGCTAATTTTGGTGAATTTCGGACCATGGATTCATGTCAAAACATACCGGGGAGTTTAAGGATGCAAAAACGCTCGAAATTCCAAGCCAAACGCGTCATTTCGGGCCTTTTTGGTCCAACACGGGCAGGGGTGTCGGCAACACGGCCGTGTTCACGGAGCTAAAAACTCAATTTTTTCGCACAAAAGCCTCCTCCGACACGGCCAGGCCGTGTTCCCCACACGGCCGTGTCCGAGACACGGCCCGGCCGTGTTGGGAGCACGACCATGTTTCCCGAGTCCCTGTGTGATAAAACAAAGACGGCCCGGCCGTTACGGGCGACACTGGCGTGTCCGGACCTCTTTTTGCAACTTTTCTTTGCGGAATTTGGGGAAAACTCACCAACCAACCCATTTTGGCCACTTTTGTACACTTTTAACACCCTATTTTGCTTTGAAACATGTCTCCATGTCCCCTCCCTCATCACTTGAATACAAGAATTCACCAACCAACAATGAAAGTGGGGGTGATTGTTTAACAAAAGAGAGTACTATCAATGTATTGGTTGCCTATAAAAGCCAAGGGTTGAAGTTGGGAGAGACATTCATTAGATATTCAGGAAATATTCATTGTATTCATTTCATTAAGTTGAATTGGGATCAAGGGGTCTTGAAGAAGAAAGCTTGGGGGAATATTGGAGAAGAAGGCTTGGAGCAACATCATCAATCAAGGAAGAAGTCCATTGAGGTTTTGAGAAAGATAAGTACACCATGTCTACAATGCTAAAATATTCTTGTGTAATTTACTCTTTTGTCAAAATCATGAGTAGCTAAAATCTTAGTGTTTGAGTGTAATGAACTCTAGAATGGATTTGTGATTAAGGTTTGTATGTTTTTAATAAAATTTTCATGTCTTGTGTGATTCACTTATATCATGCTTATCTCAGTCGAGTTAATATTTCCGGTATATTGATTTGATATCTTTTCTTCATCGGGTAATCGAAAGATTTATGGTGAAAAAGAAATTGTATAAGTGAAAAGAGTTGCATGCAATCCTAGATATAGGGGCGACATAAATCTTCTGGATTAGGGTCAAACCTAATATGGGAATTCATAAATTGTTATAATGAAATCTTGGGGGTTTTAACTAGAAAGAGATTCCAGTTAATCAACTTGAGATTAGGAGTTTTTCGCCTTGAGAAAGGGATTAACTTAAATCGGGAATTTCTACGGTCCACATAGCATGAGATTTTATTAAAAGAGGTTGGTTTTTACTTAAGGGCTTATGGTTGAATCTTTTAACTTGTCAAATCACAAAAACATTCTAGAGGGATTTACATTCAAACACACTTTTATCTCTTGATTTCTTATTCTACAATTTTTACTTCATTTTTACAATTTATAATTTGTTTTCCTTTTTCATCAAACAAAAACTCTGAAAATTGTTAGATTAAATAACAAAAAGACGGTAATTATTAGTACTTACAATCCTCGTGGGAATGACACTCGGTACTCAATAATCTATACTATAAAACGATAGGTGCACTTGCCTACGGTTTTAAAGGTAGCTTTTGAGCCATCAAGTTTTTGGCGCCGTTGCCGGGGATTGTAATATTAAGAACGCTTTATTTTTGTTAATTTAATCATTTTTTTACCATTATCTTTCTTTTTATCTATCTTTTAAGTCTTGTTTTTATTTATCCTCTTTGTTTACCGCAGTGTATGCCTACTCGTCGCCGAATTTGGAAGCGCGACATCGCCATGCAGCAAACACGGAGGAGGAAAGTACTAACACGAGACCACGAAGAGGATACTAACGAAAAGTAAAGATTTCGTCATGGAGGATGAACAAAGAACTATGTATGACTATGCCAAACCATCCATGGGCGGCACGTCATCTAGCATCGTAAGGCCCATTGTTGCGCCAATAATTTTGAAATCAAACCGAATGTCATTCAAATGGTGCAACAACTTGTCCAATTTGACGGTCTACCGGATTTAAGATCCCAATAATCACATCGTGAATTTTCTTGAAATTTGCGACACTTTCAAAATCAACGGGGTCTCCGATGATGCCATCTCGCCTACGCTTATTCCCATTCTCACTTCGGGACGAGCAAAACAAAGGTTAAATACTTTACCAAAAGGAACGATTACAACATGGAATATTATGGCGTAAAAATTCCTTTTGAAGTATTTCCCACCGCAAAGACCGCAAGATTAAGGAACGAAATCTCTTCATTTACTCAAGCATTTATGAAACTTTATACGATACTTGGGAGAGATTTAAGGAATTATTGCGTAAGTGCCCACACCATGGCCTACCTATTTGGATGCAAGTCCAAACATTTTATAATGGGCTACTTTCTCGCAACAAGACAAATGATTGATGCAAATGGGGGAACTCTTAATAACAAAACGCCGGAAGCCGCCAGATTTGATCGAGGAATGGCCATGAATGGCTACCAATGGCAATCCATACGAGGTAAAACTAACAGTGCATTGGTGTGTATAATGCAGATCACGGTAGTTACGCTCGCCGCACAGTCGAAGCGTTAACCCAAAAAATCGATGATTTGGCAATTCCTAAACCACCACCACCACATATTTTATCTTGTGAAACTTGCGGAGGACTGCATAATCATCAGGATTGTCCACACACAATTCCTCACGCTGAACATGCTAATTACGTTGGGAATCAAGGCGAGAAATTATCCAAGTAATCCTTACAAAGAACACATATAATCCTGGGTGGCGACAATATCCTAATTTTGGTTGGGGAAATCAAGGTCAACCACGACCTAATCCCAATCCCGATCTACACACGTCTCCTGATTTCACCAAATCAAGGTAAGCCTAACTTGGAAGATCTTATAACAAAGTTTGTGCAATCAACAAATACCCGATTCCAAAGGTGGAAACATCCTTGAGAAATCAAGAGGCATCTATCCATAATCTGAAAACCAAATAGGCCAAATTGCGAAGATGATTTCCGAAAGGCCACAAGGTAGTTTGTCGGGTAATCGAGCCAAACCTGAGGGAGCACGTAAAGGCAATCACCATCGCTTTTCCACATGAGCATGATTATGCCAATGCCGCCATGCGAAAATACGTGGAGGATGACATGCCCAAAGAAAATCTCATGAAAAAGGAGGTTGCGTATCACAAGCCCAAGATCCCTTACAGAGTCTAACCGAAGAAGATAGAAGGGAGGACAAATTTGGTAAGTACCTTAATTCTTTCAAACAATTACATGCCAATATTCCATTTGTTGACCCTCCTTCAAAGCATGTTAGGGATCTTAATGACATCATTCCTAGTGAAAATAAGCTTAACAAATTATCAAATGTGCAATTGAATGATAAATGTCCTTCCAATGAACTACCACAAAAATTTAATGATCCAGGAAGCTTTATTATCCCTTGCACAATTGATGATTTACTGTTGATAGGGCACTAGCCGACTTGGGAGCTAGTATCAATGTGATGTCTTATGAAACATTCAAGCATGCGGAATTAAGTGAACTTAAACCTATTAGGATGGACATTCAATTAGCCGATAAATCGATTAAACATCCTAGAGGTATTGTTAAAGATGTGCTAGTTAAGATTGATAAATTCATATTCCCAATTGATTTTATTATTCTTGACATGCATGATGATATAGAAGTTCCCTTAATTCTAGGGCGTCCTTTTTGGCTACCGCTAAATCTCTCATTGATGTGCATGATGGAAAGCTTACTTTGAGAGTAGGGGTGAACAAGTTATCTTTAAAATTCCTTTGAGAAATCCTATAAATGATACTTGTTTTCCTATAAACTTGATTGAGACAAGGATAAATGATTCTTTGCTTGATATGTCTTCTAATAAATCCTTGAAAGTATGTGATGTTCAATGTGCAAAAGTTTCCACGAGATAAATCCCATTTTGAGAATAACATACGAAAAAATAGGACCATGAAGGTCAATTGTTCGAAAATCGATACGGTGGCGATGTTGTTCAAAGAGATAAATTTTTCATAAGTTCAAGGCTCCGCCCGATTAAATCTTCACATTCAGTGAAATGGTCCAAATATACGACGTTAAAGAAGCGCTTACCCGGAGGCAACCCGATGTTTGTGTGCAATTGTTTTCATTTATTTTTATTTTTTTTATTTTATTTTCTTTCAAAATAATCACAAGTCCTTAGAGTCATTTTCAAATCAAAAAAAAAAAACTCTTGAACATCTTCTTGGTTGTCCTAATTGGGAATATTTGAGATATCACGGTATTCGAGTTGTGTGTTGCTTAACTTTGATTAGGTATGAAGATGCCGTTGAAGGTCCCGTACCAAAACAACCCAATGATCGCCCAACACCGATTCCACTATTGTAGAAAGGTCGTATTTTTCTTTTTTCACCTCTTTTATATCATTCTAATTTCTTTGCTTTTTGAGTGTTTGGTGTGTGTTTGTCCATTTCATTGTTTCACATTGAGGACAATGTGAATTTTAAAAGTTGGAGGTGGGTACAATAACATTTTCGGAATGCTTGTATGCTTGTTTGTGAGAGATATGTTTCTTATTTTTTATTTTTAACAAATTGAATGTTGCTAGTCAATAACTTGCCCAATTATACCTACATTAACTTGTTAATTTGTGTTTTCAAGGTGAAGCAATTGATTGTTTAAGATAGATTGACGTGGATGCGGTAAAATTTTGATGAGATTTCTAACACCATAAATACTTGATGTGTTAAGGCATATCTGACGATACCTAGCGCTATGAACGTCTGAGAACTCGTGATTTAGTAGTGGTTAACGAGTTGTTAAACCAAGCTTGCGAATAAAAAAAAAGAGAAAGTGAAAAATGAAAAAAAAAAAGAAGAAAAAAAAACGGACCAATCCAGGTTATACTCCTCTATTTGTTGTTGCTTAGTAACTAGGAGCATTCATGAGCCCCATGTTTGTCTTTTACGTAAAACGGCGACACGAATATGAGTATGGGAAACCACCCTAGGAGTGTTTGAACAGAAATTCAAAATATAAACCTAGTGGAAGCATGTCTCGAAAGGTCCCAAAAAAAAAAAAGAGAACGAAAAAAAAAAAAGAGAATGAATACTCCTTGACTTCTCATTCCAATAAAGTTCAAGAAGCTTGGTTATATGACTAGTAAGCTAACTACTATGATCCATTGAGTTCTTGTATTTTCATAGCATTATTGAATTGAAGTTGTTCATAACTATCAATATTTGTGGCGTGATGATTTCAAGTCTCAATAATGCCTACGATATTACGGTCTTTCTTGACAATGATCGCTTTGCAAAATAATTTTTTTGAATGGTTAATTCGGGTTGAGAAGGCTAAGAACTTGACTTTGCTTGTGTTCAATGTGTTGAAAAAAAAAAAAAAAAAATTTTGTGTTGTGATTTATTGAATCCTCTTTTTGATATAATGTTTTGCTTGAGGACAAGCAAAGTTCAAAGTTGGAGGTGGTTTGATAAGGGTCTTTTTATGCATGTTTTATGTGTATATTTGAGTAGTATTCGAGTTATTTTATTGTTAGTTTTACAAATTTTTGATTGTACATAGTTCATATTACTCCGAGGTGCTTTTATTGATGTAGATTGACCATTTGGGACTAATTTTGGTGAATTTCGGACCATGGATTCATGTCAAAACATTCCGGGAGTTTAAGGATGCAAAAACGCTCGAAATTCCAAGCCAAACGCATCATTTCGGGGCCTTTTTGGTCCAACACGGGCGGGGTGTCGGGCAACACGGCCGTGTTCACCGGAGCTAAAAACTCGATTTTTTCGCACAAAACAGCCTCCGACACGGCCAGGCCGTGTTCCCAACACGGCCGTGTCCGAGACACGGCCTGGCCGTGTTGGGAGCACGCCATGTTTCCCGAGTCCCTGTGTGATAAAACAAAGACCGCGGCCCGGCCGTTAAAGGGCGACACGGCGTGTCCGGACCTCTTTTTGCAACTTTTCTTTGCGGAATTTGGGGAAAACTCACCAACCAACCCATTTTGGCCACTTTTGTACACTTTTAACACCCTATTTTGCTGAAACATGTCTCCATGTCCCCTCCCTCATCACTTGAATACAAGAATTCACCAACCAACAATGAAAGTGGGGGTGATTGTTTAACAAAAGAGAGTACTATCAATGTATTGGTTGCCTATAAAAGCCAAGGGTTGAAGTTGGGAGAGACATTCATTAGATATTCAGGAAATATTCATTGTATTCATTTCATTAAGTAGAATTGGAATCAAGGGGTCTTGAAGAAGAAAGCTTGGGGCAATATTGGAGAAGAAGGCTTGGAGCAACATCATCAATCAAGGAAGAAGTCCATTGAGGTTTTGAGAAAGATAATTACACCATGTCTACAATGCTAAAATCTTCTTGTGTAATTTACTCTTTTGTCAAAATCATGAGTAGCTAAAATCTTAGTGTTTGAGTGTAATGAACTCTAGAATGGATTTGTGATTAAGGTTTGTATGTTTTTAATAAAATTCTCATGTCTTGTGTGATTCACTTATATCATGCTTATCTCAATCGAGTTAATATTTCCTAGATATTGATTTGATATCTTTTCTTCATCGGGTAATCGAAAGATTTATGGTGAAAAAGAAATTGTATAAGTGAAAAGAGTTGCATGCAATCCTAGATATAGGGGCGACATAAATCTTCCCCGGATTAGGTCAAACCTAATATGGGAATTCATAAATCGTTATAATGCAATCTTGGGGTTTTAACTAGAAAGAGATTTCATTAATCAACTTGAGATTAGGAGTTTTTCGCCTTGAGAAAGGGATTAACTTAAATCGGGAATTTCTACGGTCCACATAGCATGAGATTTTATTAAAAGAGGTTGGTTTTTACTTAAGAGCTTATGGTTGAATCTTTTAACTTGTCAAATCACAAAAACATTCTAGAGGGATTTACATTCAAACACACTTTTATCTCTTGATTTCTTATTCTACAATTTTTACTTCATTTTTACAATTTATAATTTGTTTTCCTTTTTCATCAAACAAAAACTCTGAAAATTGTTAGATTAAATAACAAAAAGACGGTAATTATTAGTACTTACAATCCTCGTGGGAATGACACTCGGTACTCAATAATCTATACTATAAAACGATAGGTGCACTTGCCTACGGTTTTAAAGGTAGCTTTTGAGCCATCAATGCCGAACTATGCGAAATTTCTTAAGGATGATATGTCAAAAAAGCGGAAGATGACAAGCTTTGAAACGGTGAATTTGAAGAATGTAGTGCGATTATCCAAAGAAAGCTACCACAAAATCGAAAGATCCGGAGTTTCACTATCCTTGTGCTATTGGTGGTAATTTCTTTAATAAAGCGTTATGTGATTTGGGGGCAAGTATTAACTTGATGCCTTTGTCCATTTTCAGGAAGCTTGGATTAGGCGACGTGAAACCAACTACGGTGAGCTTGCAGACCGATCACTTATGTATCCAAGGGGAATTATTGAAGACGTATTGGTAAAAGTTGATAAATTTATATTCCCCGTGGATTTCTTGGTTCTGGATATAGAAGAAGATCGAGACGTCTCACTGATACTTGGACGTCCTTTCCTAGCCACGGGTAAAGCCTTAATAGATGTGCAAAAAGGAGAGCTCACATTACGTGTTAATGATGAGCATGTTTTATTTTCTATATATAAGGCAATGAAATTTCATGATTCGGTGGAGAATTGTAATTTTTTGGATATAGTTAGTTCATGCATTGAGGATTATGTTGATCATACATTGTCTACAGATGATTTGGAATTTGGTCTAACCCACTCGTGCTCAATGTCGAGTGTTGTACTTGATTTTGATAACCAAGATTTGTACGACTATGTTTGTGCCTTAGATCATATGCAGGAACTACCTAATAGCGCAAGAGGCGAGAACGCAAAAGCCGAAACAAGGGAGCCGAACTTGCAAGAACGCACCACCCATGCGTCCCACGCACGGGCAACCCGTGCGTGATGCTGAGGACGAGCTGAGCTCTCAAAGAGCACACGGGCCGTGCGCCGGCGCATGGGCAGCCCGTGCGTGACCCTGAAATAGCAACACCGACTCCGGAACTCAAGCAATTACCTGAACACCTCAAATATGCATTCCTTGGGGCAAATAATGCAAATCCGGTAATCGTTTCATCTCTTCTCACTCCTACTCAACTTGATAAATCTGTTAAGGGTTTTACGAAAACATAAGTCGGCACTAGGATGGTCTATAACTGATTTAAAAGGCATAAGTCCATCCATTGTGATGCATAAAATTCGGATGGAAGATGTTTATAAACCATCTGTGCAAAACCAAAGACGACTAAACCCTATCATGCAAGATGTGGTTAGGAAAGAAGTGTTGAAATGGTTGGATGCCGGGATCATTTATGCGATATCTGATAGTTCATGGGTGAGTCCTCCCAGACAAGTGGTGCCAAAAAAGGGGGGTAACAGGTGAAAAATGAAAAGGAGGAACAAATTGCGACTAGAATTGTTATCGGGTGGCGAATATGTATTGATTATAGAAAACTTAATGATGCCACTCGAAAAGATCACTTCCCCCCCCCTTTATCGATATGATGTTGGATCGTCTTGCAGTTATGATTATTATTGCTTTTTAGATGGTTATTTCGGTACAATCAAATCATGATTGCGCCGGAAGACCAAGAGAAAACAACATTTACATGTCCGTATGGCACATTTGCATTTAAATCGCATGCCATTTGGTTTATGTAATGCGTCCCGCCACTTTCCAACGTTGTATGATGGTTATATTTCATGATCTTATTGAAAAAGTTATGGAGGTGTTTATGGACGATTTCTCTGTGTTTGGTGACTCTTTTGATAATTGTCTTCACAATCTTTCCCTAGTTTTGCAAAATGATGTGAAGAGACCAATCTAGTACTAAATTGGGAAAAGTGCCATTTTATGGTACGCGATGGCATTGTACTCGGTCATCGAGTCTCTTCCGCAGTTTGGAAGTTGATCGGGCAAAGATTGTAGCAATAGAGAAGTTACCACCTCCTACAAACGAAAGCCATTCGAGCTTCTTGGGCCATGCCGGATTTTACTGAAGGTTTATTCGTGACTTTTCTAAAATTTCTAAGCCCTTAAGCCAATTGCTAGAAAAAGATGTTGCTTTCATTTTTTCCAATGAATGTTTGCAGGCATTTGAAACATTGAAGACAACATTGGTGACCGCACCTATACTCGTCGCCCCAGATTGGAGTCAACCATTTGAGCTAATGGGTGATGCAAGCGACTTTGCGGTTGGGGCTGTTCTCGGTCAAAAGAGGGAAAAATTGTTCCGATCCATCTACTATGTAAGTCAAACGTTGGACAGTGCTCAACAGAATTATACCACAACCGAGAAAGAGATGTTAGCGATTGTTTTCGCATTCGATAAATTTCGATCTTACTTGATCGGGATAAAGACGATTGTGCATACCGACCATGCGGCTATCAAATACCTCTTTGAAAGAAGGATGCGAAACCGAGGTTGATTCGATGGATCTTATTATTGTAAGAGTTGATGTGGAAATCAAGGACCGGAAAGGATGCGAGAACGTGGTAGCAGACCATCTGTCTCGATTAGAAAATCAAGAGGGAGCAAAAGGAGGTACGGGATTGATAAAAGAGGAGTTTCCTGATGAACGATTACTCATGCTTGAGGCAAAGTTCCCATGGTATGCGGACTTTGTCAACTACTTGGTCACGAGTTCTACCTCCTGATCTATCACCGTATCAAAAGAAGAAATTCTTACATGATGTAAAGTTTTACATGTGGGATGACCCCCTACTCTTTAAGAGGTGCGCGGACAAAATCATAAGAAGATGCGTACCTCAAGAAGAATGGGAGGGAGTCCTACAATAGTGTCATTCTTCACCCTCTGGCGGACATTTTGGCCCCACTCGCACCGCAGCAAAGGTATTGCAAAGTGGGCTATATTGGCCCACTTTATTTAATGACTGTTATTTGTTTGTGCAACAATGTGACATGTGTCAGCGAATGGGAAACATTTCAAGGAAACACGATATGCCAATGACCAATGTAATTGAAGTAGAGTTGTTCGACGTGTGATTGATTTTATGGGCCCATTTCCATCGTCTTCGGGTTATCAATATATTCTACTTGCTGTGGAATATGTATCCCGTTGGGTAGAGGCGATTCCTTCCAAAACAAATGATGCTCAAGTTGTAATGTGATTCCTTAAGAAAAACATCTTTACTAGATTCGGCACTCCAAGAGCTTTAATTAGTGATGGAGGGTCGCATTTTGTAAACAAATTGATGAGCAACTTGTTGGCAAAATATGGGGTCAAACATAAAGTTGCATTGGCATACCATCCTCAAGCTAATGGGCAAGCCGAAGTAGCCAACCGGGAGATCAAACAAATCCTTGAAAAGACGGTGAACATCAACCGGAAAGATTGGGCGTTAAAATTGGATGACGCTTTGTGGGCATACCGGACTGCATATAAGACACCGTTGGGCACATCTCCATATCAACTTGTCTTTGGGAACTGGGAAGTCATGCCATTTGCTGGTAGAATTGGAGCACAAAGCATTTTGGGCGGTCAAGAAATTAAATCTAAATTTTTAGAAAACCGGTGAGGAAAGGTTGCTCCATTTGAATCAGATGGAAGAGTTTCGGGATGAAGCTTACGAAAATTCCCGAATTTATAAGGAAATAACCAAGAGGTGGCATGATAAGATGATCAAGAAAAGAGAGTTTTTACCGGGAGAACCGGTGCTCCTATACAATTCACGCCTTAAATTTTTCCTGGGAAAACTCAAGGCTAAGTGGTCGGGGCCATTCGTGATAAAGAAAGTATTGAATCCACCTGGGATTGTAGAATTGTTGACAAAAGAAGGCGAGACTTTCATGGTAAACGGCCAACGGATTAAGCACTATTTCCACCGAGGGAATCAAGAGGAGGTGACATCCACCACCTTGCGCGACCCATAATTTAACAAAACAGGCATCAAGCTAAAGACGTTAAATATAGCGCTTGTTGGGAGACAACCCAACGGATTTTCATGTGACTTTCATTTTTGTGTGTCTTTAGTTTCAATTTTGTGTGCTTTGAGTGATTTGATATGCGTGTTTTTATTAATGAGTGTGATTTGTGTGTTTTTGTTTCATTTTTGTGAGTTTTTATTCAAAAAAAAAAACAAAAAAAACAAAAAACAAAATTGAATTGATGTACAGGTGCGCACGGGTAGCCCGTGCGTTGGCACACCACCCGTGCACTCTGCAGAGAGTGGGGAATTCTACCGGGGTGGCGCACGGGTAACCCGTGCTTCGACGCACCACCCGTGCGCCTTACAGGGGAGGCATAAATAAGGCGGAGTTTTTAAACTTGCTCTTCTTACCAAAATTCCCCCAAATCGCGCGCCCACCTCTCAAATTGCATTGCCTTCATAATTTTGTGTAATTTCTACCCAAATTCTCCCTTTTAATCACTCCCCCATCACAATTGAACTTCATTTTACATCGAATTCGAATTTGCTTGAAGAATTGTGAGCAAAAGCACTTAGGGTTCAAATCATCTACTTCGAGTCTCACTTAGAGAATTCCGGTAAGAACACCATTTCTTCTTGCGAATTCGTTGTCCATTATGTATTAGGGATCATGATAGGTGCTTATTTTGATATTTTTGCTATGAATTGTGTGAATTATTCTTTGAGGCAAATTATCAAACACCTTGTGGGCTTGTGTAATTGAGGAGATTTAGGATGAATTGTTGATGAATAAGGCATGGCCAATGATTGTTTAAGCTAATACTTGTCTTGAATGGCCATAATTTTTGCTTGGTTGGGGTAGTTGATCGATCAAAGTAAAGTAAGGAAGTGAATTTGCATCACCTAATATGTTAGCTTTAATCCCCTACTTTGTTGTTGCCATTGATGATATTGGGATGCTAATGGAATGTATTTCGTACAAATCTTTCATGGCCGAGCGAAGAAATCCCCCAGTGGAAGGAGACGTGCACGCGGGCGGCACAACACGACATGGCACCGCCGAGGTCGCCCAAAACATCGGCATATGGGGTTGACTTGACAAATGCCGATGATCTTGAGCGATGGAATCGCTGATCGGTCGCCAAATAGCTCCATCCCGCTATGCCGACGATGATTGTACCCAAACTTTGGGGATACATGAGGACGTTTGGCGTCTCTTCGCAAAGGTTGGATGGACAAACTTCATGAGCCGAAGGTGGCCGACCTTTAAACGATATACATTGGAGTTTTTGAGTACCGTGGAAGTACTCAAACAAGGCGACTTTTGAACCGTATATGATAAAATTTCAGTTGGGAACGTTCGTAGACAACTGCCTATGACCCAATTGAACACCATTTTCAAAGTTCCAACAAACGCTCGTACCCACCCGATGCCCCATTATGATCAATACGACTTCTGGAGAATGCTTGTGGAAACACCACAAACGGGGCCGATGTTGTATGCCGCGCGGACCGCCAAAGCCTATTGGATCCGAAATCCAGTTTTCCGGTATATACAACGCGTGACTGCATCCTCCGTGTTCGCCCGAGAAAATATTGGAGGGATGACGACTAAAGAGCTTTATCTCCTCTGGTGTATGGTCACAAATACCCCCTACAACACATCCGTCAATTTCGCAGAGCAAATAGAACAGTTAGCTAGGCGGGAAGGGGGTATGATTTCTATAGAGGGCCTCATTACCCCTATTGCCCGGCATTTCAATGTCGATTTCCGAGGCTTGGAGCCTATCCCGGGCAGCACTCGGGTTAATTTGGCATCGTTGCACCATATGAAGTTCATAGCAAACGAAGACAACACATTGGTACTTCTACAAAAGAAAGGTGTTGCATTTCCGTTACCTAACCCGCCATACACCACAGTCGATACATTGACGGACACCACCAACTTCCTAATGAACTCTGACGTACATAACCGAATTACAGAGGCTATAGAGGCAAGAAAGAAGCGCAGAGTTGAAGGTTTTTTGGATGAAGAAGATATGGTGGCGGAGGAGGATGAGATACATGGACGCGAAATGGGGATGGAACCTCATCACCCCCAAATTGGATATATGATATACCCGAGTCCTCATACGGAGGCGATTACCACCGACGTTCTCAAAGCGGGGATCGTCCCGGTACTTCTCAAAGTGGAGGACCCCAACGCGGCACTGATTTTCAAGACATGTTATATGCGTTTGGGGAGGACTTGAGGCGGCAAGGAGAAGAATTGAGGGGCAAGGAGAGGATTTGAGGCAACGTAGGGCTGATTTTCTCGCGTTCAGCGAGCGATATGATCGGTGTTCCGAGGAGACGTGGCAAGTGCTCCAACAGCTACAAATGTGGCATATTTCTCAAGGCCACTTCCCACCACCGCCACCGCAGTGATTCAGGTATATCCCCACTTTTCGTTATTGAAATTCTATTTTTCCCCTTAGGACACTATAATTTCATTCAAGTTTGGGGGGAGAGATAGTATTTTAATATGTGAAAAGTGTGGATACGAAAAAAAGAAAAATCATGCATTTTGTGTTTTCATATAGTTGCATTAGAGCATTCTAGGTTGCATTTGCATTAGAGCACGTTTATAGTTTTAGCACGTCTATTGCTTTCGTAGTGGTTAGAGAGTGAGTTGACCGAGCATGTAGCAACTTGTTGTTTGTGTGTTGATTGAAAATTCATATTGTTGGGATTGGATGTTGGTTATGAATTGATTGAGCCTTGAATGGATGACATTGAGCATGTTGATATGGAAAACTGGGTTTGATGCTTTGAATTACATAACTGCAAGCCTGTGAGCTTTTGAGCCTTTACTACTTGTATCGTGTGCAGTCTTGTTGTAATTTGAGTGTATCATTCATGTTGTTAAAATTCTAGAACTTTCTTGGGTATCTCTGTCAAGGCCACATGTTGTATGCGAATTGTGAATGTGATTAAAGGCCATCTTTGCTAGCCTTTCAAGCCTTTTGCCTACCCGAAGATGTTGAAATTCCTAGTTAGCCAAGTTGAGCCTATAGCCTATTTCTTTGATAACCACAAGAACTTTACCCTTGAACTTAATAGATCCATCACCCTAAACTCGAGTGTATAACGTTGAGTAAAGGGAATAAATGATAATGAATGGGTGTGAATTGAAAAATAGGATAAGTGGGCATGCTTGGTTAAATGGAACACGAAGAGGAAGGAAAGGAGTTGAAAAAAAAAGTGTTGAAAATGCAAAAAAAAAAAATTGATTGAAAAGTTGATAAACTTGGGGGGCGAAGGATTGTGAATTGAGGCGATTCTCAAAAGAAAGAAAAGAATGGAGATAAATAAAGTTGATAAAAATGAGGGATGATTGGAGTAGCATATGGGATTGTAATGAAAATGATTGATATGCTCATCGGTCTATATACTCGAGTTTGAGTCACTTTATCCAAAATTTCCTACCCAAACCAAAGAGCCTTCATTACAACCAAATGAGAAAGTCCTTTTTGATTCACAACTTGCATACACTTTAGTGGCGGAGATATGAGACGAATCGCAAGCCTATGGTAATTTTGCGACATCGAATTGATTTGAGCGTAAACACGTCCTATATCCTCGTGAGATGAGAGTATACACTTAACTTTGAGAGTTGGAATTCGCATTTCACTTTGTTTACTTGAGGCGTGTTCTTTGATCAGATATTTGAGGCTTGATTGGTTTGTTGCTTGACGTTCATGATGAACAATATGAATTTCTTTTTGGATCTGTTGTGTGCGCTTTTATTCTTATCTCACTGTTGTGCTTGATCGTGTTTTCAAAAAAATTGTTGATCGGGACGGTCAACGGTGTAAGTTTGGGGATTTTGATAGGTGTAAGTTTTGCATGTATTTTGAGGCGTATTTTTAATATAATGATGGGTAAACATGCACATACTCGCGTTAAATGTTACATATTCACTACTTGTGGAAAAGATATTACACTTTGCTTATTTTGTAGGAATTTCATGATATTTGAAGCAAATTGAATACGAATACGAGGAAGCAAAGTGGAAACACGGAGAATTGAGTGGATATACGAAAAGTGAAGCCTAAAAGAGCGAAAATTGAGCGTCTATGGAAAAGACAAGGGGAACACGGGTTGGGCGTGCCTCGGACACCACCCGTGCACCCCTGTATAAATGTAACTCGAGCCGCAAAGATGGCACACGGGTAGCCCATGCATCGACGCATGACCCGTGCGTCCTATAGAGGGTTGGATTATTTCACCGGAGTGGCGCACGGGTAGGCCGTGCTCCGACGCACCACCCGTGCGCCCTACAGAGAGTTGGATTATTTCAGCAGGGTGGCGCACGGGTAACCCGTGCTCCTATGCACCACCCATGTGTCTGCGTTGGAATCCCATAATCTGCAGCATTATGCCCTAAACTTGATGGTAGGTATAAAAAGGTTTTTTGGGGGGCGCACACAAGGATATTCTGGCATTTTTGGGATCTACAACGCAAGACAAGGGTCAACTCTTGGAAGGAGATATCAAGGAGACAATCGGGTTGCATCGGAGCTTGAAGAACGGAGATATATCGAGAGATTGTCGATGTTCCTAAGTTTTTCTTGCTTCTCTTTTAGTTTCAATCTTTCATCTTCATTTGTAATGGCTTTAAACACTTTGTTTATAAGTTGTTTAATCATGTGTAGCTAAACTCTAGAGATTTCCGGGTTTTGGAAGTAGATTAATGGACTCTTGTTGGATGTTTTAATCTTAGTTGAAGTTATTATCTTGAAGCCTATTTGAGTATTTTGAGCTTATTCTTGTTTTATCACTTGATCAATGATTTAACTTATTTGATATATTGATTCATAATTCGAGAGATGAGTTTCAATATTAGATCTTGAATACTCGACACAAATATTTGCATGAATCGAGAGGTTTGTAAATATTTGTGAGGACATTTGATCTTTTAAACTTTTGGGAGTTGAATACTTCATGTTGAGTAGAGATGCTAGCATAAGTATTTCAATCTACGTTTTATATGCATCTCGAGAGGAAGGATAAAATAGCTTTGTGATCGTCTTATAGGAATATTGATAATAACGTGGCTTGATTAAACCGGACAACAAGAGGGTTATTAATCGAAACCTTAACTCGGAAATCCATTTCATTATCTTGATACTTCTATCATTTGTATTATCTTAAGCTTGTGTTTTAGTGATTGAAATTGTCTTAATCTCAATACAACAATCATCAAATTTCGATCGTCTAAATAAAAATAAGACTATCTTGGATCAATACTTAGCATATTAATTTATTAGTCTCCATGGATACGACCTTGCTACCCTATTCTATAAACTACACCATACACTTGCGGTGAAGCTAAAAAAGAAGGTGAACAATGGCCGGAAGAAAGACGGAAGCAGGATACGTGGCAATTAATGAAGAACTTAAAAACTTCCCCGGAAATGTCGTGGTTATGCTTGAGTGATTTTAATGAGATTCTTTTCCATCATGAGAAAATAGGTGGGCGGCTGAAAGATGATGCAAAAATAGAAGTTTTTAGGGAAGCAATGGCGCACTGCGAGCTTGATGATCTTGGTTTTGAGGGATACAAATTTACTTGGTCTAATGGGCAAGCAAATGATGACAACATACAAAAAAGGTTAGACCGCTGTTTAGCAAATATCCAATGGGTGAGTTTGTATCCGGGTTATAGGATCGAACACTTGACTAGATTTGCATCCGACCACTGCCCGATTGTCATAACCTGGTCAAAAAGGCTGGATCGAAGAAAAAATTGAGGATTTTCAGGTTCAAAAAAATGTGGCTCCAGGACGAATCGTGTTGTCCTTTTGTCCACGATGCTTGGAAGGATAATTCTCTCATCTCGTCCCCAGCGGGACTAAGAGAGAAAATTCGTTCAGTTGGGGCGTCTCTGGTTGGATGGGAAAAGGGACACTTTGGCCATGTCATTAGTCAAATCTCCACGGCCAGAGAACAATTAAATCGTATTCAGGCTCGTTCCCCTACAATGGAAAACTTGTCCGCCTCGAAAGAGTTGGAAAGGAAAATCACAGAGCTCATGAAACGAGAGAAAACCATGTGGCACCAAAGATCACGGGCTAATTGGATCCGGGATGGGGACAAAAATACTACCTTCTTTCATAAGGTAGCTAGCGGTCGTAACCAGCGGAATGCAATTGAATGGATAAAAGATGGAAATGGAAATATGGTGGAGGATGAGCAGCAGATTAGTTTGATCTTGGGAGATTATTTTCAGAGTCTTTTCAAGTCCACACCTAATCTTAACATGGACAGGGCTATTGATGCAATTGACAATAGAATAACATGCGAAATCAACGACAACTTATGCTCACCTTTCTTGGAGGCGGAGTTTACAGAGGCTCTAGCTCAAATGCACCCGTCAAAGGCCCCCCAGGCCCGATGGTATGCCTGCTCTTTTTTATCAAACTTTTTGGCCCCATGTGCGCAATGATATTATTTCTGTTGTGCTTGGTATTCTGAATAATGGTGTTGACCCCTCTCCCCTCAACAGCACCCACATTGTCTTAATACCTAAAAAGAAAAATCCCGAGGCCCCGAGTGACTTTCGACCTATTAGTTTGTGTGATGTGATTTTTAAAATTATTACGAAAACTATTGCTAATAGGTTGAAAGTAACCCTCCCCCATCTTATCCACCATAGCCAGTCTGCTTTTGTACCGGGTCGGCTTATCACTGATAATGCACTACTCGCTTTCGAAATTTTCCATGCCATGAAAAATAATAAAGCAAAAACCCGTGGAACTTTTGCCTTAAAATTAGACATGAGCAAAGCTTATGATCGAGTTGAGTGGCCTTTTCTTGAGAGTGTTATGCTTAAATTTGGTATTGGTGTGCCTTTCGTTTCTCTTATTATGTGATGTGTTACCCCTGTCTCTTATTCTGTTCTTTGCAATGGTCTTCCTGGAGCTCCCTTTAATCTATCACGAGGCCTTCGTCAAGGCGACCCCCTATTTGTTTATGTTTTGTGCAGAGGCTTTTTCGGCACTCATACGCAAGTCAGAAAGTCTAGATGGCATCCACGGTAGGGGTGGCAAATCGTGTTATCGTGTCGTGTTCGTGTCACACTATCGTGTTTTCGTGTTATCTATTTTATTTGATCATTAATATAATAATAATTGAAATTTTAAATTAATTTTTAATTTCGTGTTCATATCGTGCTATCGCGTCGTGTCATATCGTGTCGTGCCTTATTGATAAGTGTCATTTTGTACATATTTTATATTATTAATTCAATAGTTTTTGAATTGTTTTGTTAGAAAAATCATAGTTTCTCAAGTATTTCTGTAGCATTTCATAGTGTGATGTGTTTAACATTATAGGTGGAGCAATTTGGAGCAATGTGAAGCCAATATTACTTGAAAAAAGGCAAGAAAATCACTCAACATGACTTGGGGTGTCAAGTAACATGGCCATGTTCAAAAAAGAAGGAAATAAATTGGATAAAAATTGGAAAAAGGGTCCAAAACGGCCAAGCCGTGTCACCTAACACGGCCATGTTGAAGGGGATCAAAAGAGGAGGAAAACCGCACAAAACAGTTCAACACGGCCTGGCGTGTTGTACAACACGGCCGAAAATGCACAACACGGCCTGGCCGCGGTCACACGACACGGCTGTCGCAATTTTCCGAAAAAAATATGTGCGCAAAGACGGGCCTGGCCGTCTTTGCCGACACTGGCGTGTCCAGACCCCTTTTTTGCAACTTTTCCATGTGAAAATTATGGAAAACTCACCTACCAAGCCTTTTGACCACTTTTATACACCTTTAACACCCAATTTTGTGCAACATGTCCCCATATTCCCTCAATCATCATGTGTATACAATGATTCAACCAACTCAACCATGAATGTGCACACAATGATTCAACTAACAAGCATGGAAATGGGGCATTTGTTAATATGGTATTTCACAAGATGGTGCTTATAAAAGCCAAGAGTTTGAGTTGGAAAAGGATTCATGTAATATTCATTCATAGAGAGATTCATAGTGTTTAACATTTTGAGTGGAATTGGGATCAAGGGGTCTTGGAGGAGTAAGCTTGAGGCAACATTGGGGAAGAAGGCTTGAGCAACATCATCAAGTCAATTGAGATTTTGATAAAGATAAGTACACCATGTCTACAATGTTTACATCTTCTTGTGTAATTTATTCTTTGGTCAAAATCATGTGTAGCTAAACTCCTAGTGTTTGAATGTAATGAACTCTAGAATGGATTTGTGATTAAGGTGTGTATGTTTTTAATAAAATCTTCATATTTTGTGTGATTCACTTATATTATGCTTCGTTCATTCGAATTGATATATGCGCAATATTGATTTGAAGTTTATTTTTCATCCGGAAATCGAGAGATTCATGGTGAAATAGAACCTATATAAGTGAAAAGAGTTGCATGCAATCCTAGATATAGGACGACATAAATCTTCTGGATTAGGGTCAAACCTAATATGGGAATTCATAAATCGTTATAATGCAATCTTGGGGGTTTTAACTAGAAAGAGATTTGATTAATCAACTTGAGATTAGGAGTTTTTCGCCTTGAGAAAGGGATTAACTTAAATCGGGAATTTCTACGGTCCACATAGCATGAGATTTTATTAAAAGAGGTTGGTTTTTGCTTAAGGGCTTATGGTTGAATCTTTTAACTTGTCAAATCACAAAAACATTCTAGAGGGATTTACATTCAAACACACTTTTATCTCTTGATTTCTTATTCTACAAATTTTACTTCATTTTTACACTTTGATAAATTAGATTCTTTATCAAACAAAAACTCTGAAGATTGTTAGATTAAATAACAAAAAGTCGGTAATTATTAGTACTTATAATCCTCGTGGGAATGACACTCGGTACTCAATAATCTATACTATAAAACGATAGGTGCACTTGCCTACGGTTTTAAAGGTAGCTTTTGAGGCATCAAGTTTTTGGCGCCGTTGCCGGGGATTGTAATATTAAGAACACCTTATTTTTGTTAATTTAATCATTTTTTTTTATTTATTATTATTTTATTTCATCATTTGTCTTTCTTTTTATCTATCTTTGTAAGTATTGGATTACACTTATCCTCTTTATTTACCGCAGTGCATGCCTACTCGTCGCCGAATTTGGAAGCGCGACACCGCCGTAGTAATACGAGGAAAGTATTAATACAGACCACGAGGAGGATATTAACGAAGGCAAGGATCCCGATATGGCGGATGAACAAAGAACTATGTACGATTACGCCAAGCCATCCATGGATGGCACGACGTCAAGCATTGTAAGGCCCGCTGTTGCCGCCAACAATTTTGAAATTAAACCCAACGTTATTCAAATGGTGCAACAACTTGTCCAATTTGACGGTCTACCAGATGAAGATCCCAATAATCACATCGCGAATTTTCTTGAAATTTGCGACACTTTCAAAATCAACGGGGTCTCCGATGATGCCATCCGCCTACGCTTATTCCCATTCTCTCTTCTGGGGGAGCAAAACAAATGGTTAAATACTTTGCCAAAAGGAACGATTACAACATGGAATATTATGGCGTAAAAATTCCTTTTGAAGTATTTCCCACCGCAAAAGACCGCAAGATTAAGGAACGAAATCTCTTCATTTACTCAAGCATTTATGAAACTTTATACGATACTTGGGAGAGATTTAAGGAATTATTGCGAAAGTGCTCACACCATGGCCTACCTATTTGGATGCAAGTCCAAACATTTTATAATGGGCTACTTTTCGCAACAAGACAAATGATCGATGCAAATGTCGGCGGGAACTCTTAATAACAAAACGCCGAGGAAGCGCTCAGGATTTGATTGAGGAATGGCCATGAACGGCTACCAATGGCAATCTATACGAGGTAAAACTAACAGTCATTTGGTGTTTATAATGCAGATCAAAGGTTACACTAGCCGCACAGTCGAAGCTTTGACCCAAAAGATCGACGATCTAGCGACTCTAAACCACCACCACCGCACGTTTTATCTTGTGAAACTTGCGGCGGATTGCATAATCATCAAGACGCCCACACACGATACCTCACGCCGAACATGCTAATTACGTTGGGAATCAAGGCGAAATTACCCAAGTAATCCTTACAAAGAACACATATAATCCTGGGTGGCGACAACATCCTAATTTTGGTTGGGGAAATCAAGGTCAACCACGACCTAATCCCAATCCCGATCTACACACGTCTCCTGATTTCACCAAATCAAGGTAAGCCTAACTTGGAAGATCTTATAACAAAGTTTGTGCAATCAACAGATACCCGATTCCAAGCGGTGGAAACATCCTTGAGAAATCAAGAGGCATCTATCCATAATCTGGAAAACCAAATAGGCCAGATTGCGAAGATGATTTCCGAAAGGCCACAAGGAAGTTTGTCGGGTAACACCGAGCCCAACCTGGGAGCACGTAAAGGCAATCACCATCGCTTTTTCCATATGATCATGATTATGCCAACACCACCATGCGAAATACGTGGAGGATGACATGTCCAAAGAAAATCTCATGAAAAAGGAGGTCGGCCAATACAAGCCCAAGATCCTTACCGGAGTTTAATCAAGAAGATAGAAAGGAGGACAAATTTGGTAAGTACCTTGAGTCATTCAAGCAATTACATACTAATATTCCATTTGTTGACCCTCCTTCAAAGCATGTTAGGGATCTTAATGACATCATTCCTAATGAAAATAAGCTTAACAAATTATCAAATGTGCAATTGAATGATAAATGTTCTTCCAATGAATTACCACAAAAATTTAATGATCCAGGAGGCTTTATTATCCCTTGTACAATTGATGGTTTACCTGTTGATAGAGCACTAGCCGACTTGGGAGCTAGTATCAATGTGATGTCTTATGAAACATTCAAGCATGCGGGATTAGGTGAACTTAAACCTATTAGGATGGACATTCAATTGGCCGATAAATCGATTAAACATCCTAGAGGTATTATTAATGATGTGTTAGTCAAGATTGATAAATTCATGTTCCCAGTTGATTTTGTTATTCTTGACATGCATGATGATATTGATGTTCCTCTAATTCTTGGGCGTCCTTTCTTGGCTACGGCGAAATCTATCATTGATGTGCATGAGGGAAAATTAACTTTGAGAGTAGGGGATGAACAAGTAATTTTTAAAATTCATGTTGATATTGAAAAGGATACTACTTGTTCTTTTGTCAATTCAATTCCTTTGCATGATGAGAAACTCTTGGAGAAAAGTGTTGTTCAAAGTCCATGTTGGAAGCTTATGCCCAAAAAGGGGATCGAAAAGGTCGAAATGCACATTTTGAAGCTTGAGGTTGGGGGTAGTTCTCCTAAACACCTAAGGGATTTTCATAAGTTTGAAGCTCCACCCGACTAATCTTCACATTTAGGTGAGTTAGTCCAAATATACGACTTTAAAGAAGTCGCTACCCGGAGGCAACCCGATGTTTGTGTGAAATTGTTTTCATTTATTTTTATTTTATTTTATTTTCTTTCAAAATAATCACAAGTCCTTAGAGTCATTTTCAAATCAAAAAAAAAAAAAAAAAAAAAAAAAAACTCTTGAGCTTCTTCTTGCTTGTCCTAATTGGGAATATTTGAGATTTCACGGTATTCGAGTTGTGTGTTGCTCAACTTTGATTAGGTATGAAGATGCCGTTGAAGGTCCCGTACCAAAACAACCCAATGGTCGCTCAACACCGATTCCACTATTGTAGTAAGGTCGTATTTTTCTTTTTCCACCTCTTTTATATCATTCTAATTTCTTTGTTTTTTTTTTTTTTTTTTTTTGTTTTGTGTGTGTTTGTCCATTTCTTTCTTTCACATTGAGGACAATGTGAATCTTAAAGTTGAGGTGGGTACAATAACATTTTCTAATGCTTGTGTGTTTGTTTTCAAGAGATGTGATTTTTTTAACAAATTGAATGTTTGCTAGTCAATAACTTAGCCCAATTGTACCTACATTAACTTGTTAATTTGTGTTTTCAATGTGAAGCAATTGATTGTCTAGGATAGATTGACGTGGATGCGGCAAAATTTTGATGAGATTTCTAACACCATAAATACTTGATGTGTTAAGGCATATACGACGATACCTAGCGCTATGAACGCCTCGAGAACTCGTGATTTAGTAGTGGTTAATAAGTTGTTAAACCAAGCTTGCGAATAAAAAAAAGAAAAGAGAAAAATGAAAAAAAAAAAAAGAAGAAAAAAAAAAAACGGACCAATCGAGGTTATACTCCTCTATTTGTTGTTGCTTAGTAACTAGGAGCATTCATGAGCCCCATGTTTGTCTTTTACGTAAAACGGCGACACGAATATGAGTATGGGAAACCACCCTAGGAGTGTTTGAACAGAAATTCAAAATATAAACCTAGTGGAAGCATGTCTCGAAGGTCCCAAAAAAAAAAAAAAAGAAAAAAAAAAAAAAAAAAAAGAGAATGAATACTCCTTGACTTCTCATTCCAATAAAGTTCAAGAAGCTTGGTTATATGACTAGTAAGCTAACTACTATGATCCATTGAGTTCTTGTATTTTCATAGCATTATTGAATTGAAGTTGTTCATAACTATCAATATTTGTGGCGTGATGATTTCAAGTCTCAATAATGCCTACTGATATTACGGTCTTTCTTGACAGTCGATCGCTTTGCAAAATAATTTTTTTACCTTGAATGGTTAATTCGGGTTGAGAAGGCTAAGAACTTGATTGCTTGTGTCCAATGTGTTGAAAAAAACAAAAAAAAAAAAATTTTTTTGTTGTAATTTATTGAATCCTCTTTTTGATATAATGTTTTGCTTGAGGACAAGCAAAGTTCAAAGTTGGAGGTGGTTTGATAAGTGTCATTTTGTACATATTTTATATTATTAATTCAATAGTTTTTGAATTGTTTTGTTAGAAAAATCATAGTTTCTCAAGTATTTCTCGTAGCATTTCATAGTGTGATGTGTTTAACATTATAGGTGGAGCAATTTGGAGCAATGTGAAGCCAATATTACTTGAAAAAGGCAAGAAAATCACTCAACATGACTTGGGGTGTCAAGTAACATGGCCATGTTCAAAAAGAAGGAAATAAATTGGATAAAAATTGGAAAAAGGGTCCAAACGGCCAAGCCGTGTCACCTAACACGGCCATGTTGAAGGGGATCAAAAGAGGAGGAAAAACCGCACAAAACAGGCCCGAACACGGCCTGGCGTGTTGTACAACACGGCCAGTGTCGCGCACAACACGGCCTGGCGCGTGTCACACGACACTGGCCGTGTCGTGCAATTTTCCAAAAAATATGTGCAAAGACGGCTGGCGTCTTTGCCCGACACTGGCGTGTCCGGACCCTTTTTGCAACTTTTCCATGTGAAAATTATGGAAAACTCACCTACCAAGCCTTTTGACCACTTTTATACACCTTTAACACCCAATTTTGCTGCAACATGTCCCCATATTCCCTCAATCATCATGTGTATACAATGATTCAACCAACTCAACCATGAATGTGCACAAAATGATTCAACTAACAAGCATGGAAATGGGGCATTTGTTAATATGGTATTTCACAAGATGGTGCTTATAAAAGCCAAGAGTTTGAGTTGGAAAAGGATTCATGTAATATTCATTCATAGAGAGATTCATAGTGTTTAACATTTTGAGTGGAATTGGGATCAAGGTCTTGGAGAGTAAGCTTGAGGCAACATTGGGGAAGAAGGCTTGGAGCAACATCATCAAGTCAATTGAGATTTTGATAAAGATAAGTACACCATGTCTACAATGTTTACATCTTCTTGTGTAATTTATTCTTTGGTCAAAATCATGTGTAGCTAAACTCCTAGTGTTTGAATGTAATGAACTCTAGAATGGATTTGTGATTAAGGTGTGTATGTTTTTAATAAAATCTTCATATTTTGTGTGATTCACTTATATTATGCTTCGTTCATTCGAATTGATATATGCGCAATATTGATTTGAAGTTTATTTTTCATCCGGAAATCGAGAGATTCATGGTGAAATAGAACCTATATAAGTGAAAAGAGTTGCATGCAATCCTAGATATAGACGACATAAATCTTCCGGATTAGGGTCAAACCTAATATGGGAATTCATAAATCGTTATAATGCAATCTTGGGGTTTTAACTAGAAAGAGATTTCGAGTTAATCAACTTGAGATTAGGAGTTTTTCGCCTTGAGAAAGGGATTAACTTAAATCGGGAATTTCTACG